>JAAGEH010000480.1:8592651-8764821 GCA_011751065.1 Lasiurus cinereus
GATTTTTAGAGAGAGAAGACAGGAGAGTGAGAAAGAGAGGGAAAGATCAATGTCTACACAAAATATCAATTGGCTGCCTCCTGCATGACCCCTACCAAGATCAAGCATGTAGCCTGGGCATGTGCCATGGTGAGGAATTGAACCTTGAACCTTCAATCTTTTGGTGCACTGCACAATGACCAACGAACAGGGCGACACCAGCGGGGCTCTATTGGAAATATTTAATCAGCTTGCATGAAAGTTTAGTTTAAAAAACAAAACAAATAAATATGCACAATCTGCCATTAAAAAGTAATAAAATACTATTCATTCAGTATTTTCCATTTTAACTCCTTAGAAATAGCATAACTTGGTCATGATATTATTACATGGATTTGTCCTTATCCCAACTGGACTCTCCCACAGACGTAGCACCCTGGAGGATGTAAGACCCATCCTATAGTTAGTGAATGAACTAGAAAGAGCCAGAACCCAAGATGAGCAGAGGGGGCCTCAGGGAAACCTCCCTGGAGCTGCCTCCTCCAGTACTGAGCAGAGTGGCTGCTGCTCTCCTTGGGTGCCCTCTCTGATGGAAACCTCACTTGTGTCCCTGTGCCTGTCTTTGTGCCTAAGAAAGCTACACAGTGCTCCTTCCAGGGAAGGGATCCTGGCTTACTCTGGCCAGTGACTCAGGAATGGAGACCTGTGCCTAGATCCCCTCTGTGGAGTTACACATTTCCTAAACACCCTCACCCTGACCGGCTTTACTTGCCTGGACTTCTCAGAAACCCTCCTCCCTGGTTTCCACCACGTTGGCACACACTAGTGAACTGTCTAGGCTGACACTTACCTTTGCCACTCTACCTTCTGGACACCCATTGCTTAACTGGCTTCATCTCTTGTTACCTGTGTCTTGGTCTCACCCAATAACCTTCTCCCCATTCGCCACTGTATGCCACCTTCCCACGGCTCAGCATGATCATCATCGTTTAGCCTCTTCCCCTGCCTCCTGCCTCCTTCTGACCTGGAGGATGTGAGAAGGTGCTGGCTGTTGTGGTTTCTGAGCCCAGGAGAGCCGCAGTCAAGGAATAGGTCTTATGACTTTCGTTGTAAAGGCTTCCAATTCTATGGATTATTTTCCCCTCCATTAATTTGGTTCTGAATCTGTAAATGCCATCTGGATTCTTTAGGAGTTTTCGCAATCAGTGTTCGTTGTTTGAAAAATACCCAACTTGCCTTATTGTTGGCTTTTGGGGAGAATCAATGCTCTTTGTTCCCCGGGCGCCACCTCAGAGGCATGGTTTACTAGTGCGCTGAGAGCAGTATTTTTAACAATGAGGGGATCAGGAAAGTGGCCTTGAAACACACCCAGATCAAACAGAACACGGATGGCAGGAAGGCTGCTAGAGACGGCAGATCCAGGGACCTCTTCGTGTGCCTCCAATACAAATCATATATATCTCTGCCTGGATTTGTAAGTGAGCCGCCTCTGTCTCTACCTTCCCATCAAAAAGGGAGCTGGGGCCTCAGCAGGGGTAAATGAGCTCCCTGCGGGTTTAGGAAGCTGTTCCCTGATCCAAATCGGGGTGCTTGAGCAGCTCCGATAATAAAATGAAATGAAATGAATTTTCTACTGCTATGGAAATGCTGCTCAGCAGACCCACCCAGCTTCTCCACTGGTGCTCACACCGAAAATGAGCTCACCACAGATGTTCCAGCCCTTAAAAGTCTTCCTCTCATTTTCCTTGACGCTACTCGCTCTCTGACTGGGTCTTTCGCCAGGTTATCCATCTCTGAGCAACAGAAAAGGCGCCCACCCTGCCTCCTGGCTTTCCTCAAAGCCTCCGCAAAAACATTTTAAACCCAGTCACCCTCTTAGAGGCCGTGCGAGGGAGGCGGGGCCAGGACCAGCCAGCTGCCACCTGCGTACACACACAGAGCACTCTCAGGTCCAAACTATTTTAGGAATGTGCCGGTTAGAAAGATTTATTTACTTATGCATTCACATTCGTGGTTCTTTCCAAGTCCCTGTGATTTGGACACATAAGAATATTAAATTTCTGTGACTAAAAGTGACCAGAAGAATGCCAACCATCAAACTGAGGAAAATATTTATGATAAATGGTAGACAAAGGTTTATTATTCTTTTATAGAAATAGGTCTTACCAACCAGTAAGAACACATAAAACTTCCCACTCTCTTCCCCCACCAAACTACATAAAGGGCAGGATTAGGAAATTTGCAAACGATTATTGCCTAAAAATTAAAGAGGTTTACCAATTTTTATTTTTTAAATAAAATATTTAGTGCCTGTAGGCTTTACAATGATGAGTGGTCTTTAGCACTTCAAGTGGAAATGTAATTAGCTTTCTTTTATTAGAAGTCAGTGTAGTTGATTTAATTGGTGAAAAATATTTAATAGGATAAAATGTTTATCATGTTTAACATTTCTGGCTCTTAAAAATTCATATTTACTCATAAAATATATATATCAATCAATAAATTTGTAAGAAAAAGACTAGAAAATAAGAAGTCAAAAGAGTATTAGTTATTGAATAATTTTGGACTTTTAGGTGGCTTACTTTTTTTTTCATTTTGCTTCCTTATATTTTCCACACTTCTGAAATAATCATTATTTTGTTTCTATTAGAGAAAAACATTATAAATCATTACGTACATGTATTAAAATATATCTACCTAAAATAGTGCTCTTGCTAAGAAGTTTTAATATCTAATTCTTTGAACAGTTTTACAATCCCCTTATATTTAAACACAGTGCATAAGCAAGGAAGACCTTCCTAGCAGCAGAAAGCTAAATCTATGTGTGTGAGTTATAGAGAGCCCACAAGTGGCCTATCAGCCACATCCTATATAATAAAACCCTAATATGCTAAGTGTTGGGTCATCCCATCATCATTCAACCAATCAAAGCAAAATATGTTAATAATATGCTAAGTCCACTCAACCAGTTGCTATGATATGCACTGAGTACCAGGGGGCAGACCCTCTGACTGGTAAGTTAGCTTGCTGCTAGAGTCCGGCCAATCTGGACTGAGTAAGATGAGCCAGACATGCCCTGGAGCCCACCCATGGTCCTTCCCTGGCTGGCCAACCTCCCGAGTTGCTCCCCAGCCCTGATTGTGCACCTGTGGGGCCCCTCAGCTTGGCTTGTGCCCTCTTGCAATCCAGGACCCCTCAGTGGATGTTGGAGACTTAATTTAGGCCTGATCCTGCAGGCCAGGCTGAGGGGCCCTACTAATTCATGTACCAGACCTCTAGTTACTCTATAATTATATGTGATGTTATAAATTCTAGTTTTCAGTTTTTTTGTTTAAAGAAGTCACTAGCACATCTCATTATATAGGACATGGTCAGTCTACTTTTTTGGGAAGTGAACTGAATTTTGAAACGGGGTTTTTGTTTTAGTTTTTGGCCCTGAGTTTAGTGATGACCTGGGAACAGGTTGTACTTACTTGCAGGGTTCAAGTGCAGTCGGAGTAGGGACTTTGCTAATGCCTGAATTATACAGAATCTCATGATCTACAGTGCATTTGCATAACTCCAAGATTGAGGAGGTACCTGGCCCAGGTGAGGTGGCCTGGCAGGACGCATACTAGTACAGAAAGCTCGTATATGTATAACGATGGACTTAGAGAGAGCCCACTGTGTTTCCAGATGATCTGATATGACTTTCACTCTTCCAAACCCTATCAGATGACCACTGTTGCAGCTTTGGTGACCCACAAATGGTACACACTATCAATCTTGGAGAAAGTAGCTATCTTTTCCCAAGCATATTCACTGCAATAAAGTTCTCTATCATTTTGCAATTATAATGAAATGCCGAAGTTGGTTTTGATATTGCTGCAAATCTCTGATTTTCATATGTCAATGTAGTGGCCATTCAGTTTTGTGTGCACTGTGTGTGTGTGTGTGTGTGTGTGTGTGTGTGTGTATGGTGAAATATTTTCTAAACCTTATTTCTGTTAATCCTTAAAACAATCTGAATTTATAACTATCCAATTACATAAAAAAAGAAAACTAAGCCTTACAAGGGATTAAATAATTGTGCAATACCACAGAGCTACAAAACGCAAGGTTAGATGCAAAAGTCTCGACCACAGACAAAACTGGGTCCGAATTTCTGCTATCTGATATTAAGAACTTTACCTAACACATCCTCCCTCCCCTCCCTCCCTTTCCCTCCACTCTTCTCTCCTCCAGTCTCCTCTCCTCTCCTCTCCTTTATTCTCCTCTCCTTTCCTCTCCTCTTATTTTTCTCTCTTTTTCCCTCTCTCTCCCCTCATGGCCTCTCTCTGCAGAAAGATACTTGAATTCTTTACATGAGACTAATTCTTAGCAAGTGACTAAGAATCCTGCTTACTATACTCAGATGCTCCCTTTCACTTCTGTTCTTTTATGAGACAAAGGTGGAAGCTGCCATATCTCATAAGGACTCAGCCCAGAACTAGAGAAGTTGCTTCTGCCATGATCTATTGGTCAACACAAACTGCAATACCAGCCCAGAATCCAGGAGCGAGAAAACAGTCTCTCTCTTGACTGGAGAGGGGGCATACATGTGGAAGAATGGGCAGGACTCTTGCTACTTGTCCCCAGATTGCTGAGAGGAGAAACATCTCAGTGAGTCTTTCTGTTAGAGAGAGACTATGCAGAGACATACAGATATCCTCCAGGGACCCTTGAAGACATATCTATATTATATTTAGACATGGTTTTGACTTTTTTTCTTAGACATTTTTAAAATTGAAGTAAAAATTTAGCCTCTGAAGGGGGTGTTTACGGGCCCACAGGTGGAGTAAAATGATTCAGAGAACCCAGTCTTCGAATGCCTGGAGCTTGCTCACGAGCAGGTCTCTTGGGAAGTTAAAGATGGGGTGGAAAACCAGCAAGTGACTAAGAATCCTGCTTACTATACTCAGATGCTCCCTTTCACTTCTGTTCATGAATCCATTCATTCAACCAATACTCTTTATCATCTTCTATATGGCAGGAGCTCTTCCAGATGCTGGGGATATAGTGAGGAACTAAGTCCCTTAACTCCCAGGATGATGTTCCACCTTCTGGAAATGCAGACTTTGCTACGGACTCTTCCCAATGAGCATACTCTCCATTCAAGATGCACGTCTTTGTGATTCCCAGCATAAAGGGGGACTTAACTAGGGGAATTGTCTTCTGTCATCAACTAAATTGTAAGCTACTTAAGGTAAGAGACTGATTTTTATCACTTGGTAGTTTTCTCAAAAAATATATTCTTATTGATTTTCAGAGAGGAAGACACATGGAGAAAGAAATAGAAACATCAATAATGACAGATAATTAGCTGACTCCTGCACGTCCCCTACTGGGGAGCGAGCCCACAATCTGGGCATGTGCCCTGACAGAGGATAAAACCATGACCTTCTGGTTTGTAGGCCGACATTCAACCACTGAGCCACTCCGGTTGGGTGTCACTTGTAGTTTTATAATAAAGTCCTTTCAGCTAGCTAATTTCTTGGCCAAAGGGGAGAAATTGTAAATGTTGCCCAAAACCCTCTTCCCGGCAGCCTCTATTTCACTTTCATCTACCACATGCCCTTCAAGGCAGGTTGGAAACCTGGAGCAGGTCCCTTACATTCCTAGTGAGTACATTCACTCTCCACTGTCTCTCTGGATTACATGTCCTATACAAGTTAGATTTATTTACATTATTCCTGGTTGAAATTTAGTTTGGACAAACCCTTCCTTTTGGTAGATTTTTGCAAATTTCCTCACGCTTCATGCCATTCCTCTAAGCTAGTTTCAGCACAGAGCTTTCTTTGTTCCCAAGAATTCCACAAGTTTCTCACCGCAGCTGCACACAACCTATGCCGGAATGTGTCCGTCACTCTCCCAGGAAGGGAGGTACATGCATGAGTTCCAAAGCACTGTGCCACAACCTATGTGTAAAGAAAAGCTTATGTCAAGAATATTTTAGTTCCCTCATGTCATGACAGTAGTAAACCTGAACCAGAAAAAGCATTAAGCATGGAAAAGAAGCCACTTGCTTTGAGCAGGCAAGGTACAGCAACTCAGTGTATGAAAGTTTACTGTTCAACATTGATTGACTATTAGCATACTATAATTTAACCTCATATTGCAAAGATTCTTCATCTAGGTGATTTAGAAAAATCTGTAGGCAATTACGGTTAATATCAAGCAATTTACAGCATGCAGGGATCCCAAAGCCTGTGACAAACTAGTAAACAGCCAGCATCCAAACTCAGCAGCATGAACAGAAGCACAGAGAGGGTAAGTGGCTTGACAAAGGCCCTACAGCCAGTCACTGGGAACAGAGAGGCTATAAGAGGTTGGGAGTCAATGAAACTCATACTGGAAGCACCATGGTACCCAAGTCCCTTGCCAACAGCCATCCCACCAACACTGCTGTCCTCTGCTCTCTTGTATTCCCATGTCACCCATTCATCAGATTCTTCTCTATGGTCCATTAACCTTCAGTGTTGAGCATTACAGTGAATATGTGGATACAATGGGATTTGAACACCTGCATGGGAATAATGGGCCCAAGAAAACTGACAGAAACCAATTATTCCCTAAGAAACAGATTATTTTAATTAGCATATAGTAGAGATGTTGTTCATTTGGGCCCAAATGATTCTTCATTCTTCTCTATTACTGTCGCTGTCAGTACATCTCTTCTGTAATTAGTCCCAAGTTAGAGAAACAAACCCAGTGCAGTTAATAATTTAAAATAACTTTAAATGCACAGAAACAAAGGAAAGAGGTTTCTGTTACCTTTCAGAAAAAATGAGAAAGTCCTTCAAGACAGGTACATCTGTGGAGAGTGTATGGGGGCTATAGAACCCACAGTATCTTTTGTGGGACACAGGCAAAATTTAAAATTGATAAGACAGACATTTATAGAACTGGATGCTCTGAATAATATTTCTTTTAGGGAGAGGGCAAAAATATCTATATGTAACTTTTTCACCATTCTGAACAAAAGGGAATTTTTCATTGGATACTAGTTCTGGTTGCTATGAGGAGCCATTTGGAATTGTAGGAGGCATGGCATCTCTCTGTAAAGAGTGCTGCCATATCTTTGCAGACTAAGCTTATTTGTTGAAGATTGGGGCCTCCTCAGATTGAGCTTGGAGATCCTCTCAAGTGATTCCTTCTGACTTTGCTGTTTGCAGGGTGCCAGTTCCTTTTGCCATGAATCTGCTTGCATAATCTAAATAAAGACAAGACTTTTGAGCCCACATGTCCAGCAGATGAAATTGTTCTCAATCCCATGAAGCTTCCTTTGAATACTCAAGCCAACCAATGTGATCTAATGCAGTGCAATAAAATTAGGTGGTAAGTTTTCAGGGTGAGCAAAGAAATGAGAAATAAATTTAAATAGTCTCACCCACCAGGAGCATGCAAGATCCTTCTTCTCTAAATAGCCACTGTCCAAAATATCTATGCCAAGCATGTGGTCTTCATTTTTATTTAACTTTTCAAGGGAGGCTGTCTTATCTCTCCAATTATGCTGTCAATTTTGAAAGGCTAGAAATGTTCCCTTTGTGTTTTCCAAAGCACAAAGTGCATTTCAATGCTTATAGTAATTGCTACCCTCTAGATATTTTTAGTCAATCAATCAATAAAAGAGTATTAATTACATCTTTACGGAAAGGGTTATTTTAGGCTCCTGACCCTTGATTCTAGAACTTCATCTTTGGGGTTCCTATCCAAAGGAGTAAATGCATATTGACATGAGATATAAATTTTATAAACAAAGACTGGAGACTTGAAGTTACCATGGTATTATAGATATGGAATTAGCTTGGAATTTTATAACATTTTCTACCTGTCATTCCATCTCACTAAAATTATATGGAATCTTTATACAGTAAACAACATAGCTACAGTCAAATAATATACCAAAATCAAAGGTATTTGATAATATAAAAATCACCACTGATATATAAAGGCTTGATTAGGACCCTTGTTTTCAAAAGTATTGTGTAGAATGATAATTACCAGTGTTAGATGTAAGGTTAGAGGGGAAACCTGGTATGGCGGGATGTCACAGTGCCTTCACTTAATTGGAGAGCACTGTGAATCTTGGTGAGAAACATGTCTGCAACATTTCCCAAATGCACTTGAAAATGAGACTCATGTTTTGAAAATACTTTGTAGGATTGGGGTTCCAACAGCACATAAGTTGTCTAATCTACGATATTTAAAAGACACTGGATCCATCCTTCAAAGAATATGCAGAATATGGCTTAAGTTCTTTGTCAATTGAGATCTTTAGAAATCTACTTATAGAAGTAGAAATTTGCAGTAACTTTCAGCTCCACATTGATTTAAAAAACAACAACATCTTATTACAAACTGATATGTGACTTTACTCTCCTCTAAACATATTCTCTTTTTTTTAAGATTAAAAATATTTTTTATTAATTTTTTATACATATCTCCCCATTGCTCCCCCTCCCTCCCAGGCATACCCCAACCCCCCCAGTGTCTATGTTCATTGGTTATGATTATATGCATAGATACAAGTCCTTTGATTGATCTCTTATCTACCTCACCTAACTTTAATCTTCCTGCTGTAATTTCACAGTCTGTTTGAAGCTTTACTGTCTCTGTATCTATCCTTTTGTTCATCAGTTTATAATGTTCTTTATTATCCCCCAATGAGTGCGATCATGTGATGCTTCTCCTTCATTGACTGGCTTATTTCACTAAGCATAAGGCTCTCCAGTTCCAACCAGGTTGCTGCAAATGGTAAGAATTCCTTCTTTTTAATGGCAGCATAGAATTCCATTGTGTAGATGTACCACAGTTTTCTGATCCACTCATCTGCTGACGGGCACCTAGGCTGTTTCCAAATTGTGGCTATTGTAAATTGTGCTGCTATGAACATAGGGGTGCATAAATCCTTTCTGATTGGTTTTTGTAATTGCTTAGGATAAATTCCTAAGAGTGGTATTGCAGGGTCAAATGGGAGATCCATTTTTACTTTTTTGAGGAAACTCCATACTGTTCTCCACAGTGGCTGCACCAGTCTGCATTCTCACCAACAGTGCACAAGGGTTCCTTTTTCTCCGCATCCTCGCCAACACTTGTCGTTTGTTGATTTGTTGATGATTGCCATTCTGACAGGTATAAGATGGTATCGCATTGTCGTTTTGATTTGCATCTCTCGGATGATTAATGACTTTGAACATGTTTTCATGTGTCTCTTGGCTTTCCTTCTGTCGTCTTTTGAAAAGGTTCTATTTAGGTCCGTTGCCCATTTTTTTTATTGGATCCTTCATCTTCCTTTTATTAAGTTGTATAAGTTGGTTGTAGATTTTGGAGATTAAACCTTTATCAGTGATAGCATTTGCAAATATGTTCTCCCATGCCTTGATCTTTCTTGTTGTTTTGTTGATGGTTTCTTTTGCTGTGCAAAAGCTTTTTATTTTGATGTAGTCCCATTTGTTTATTTTTTCTTTAGCTTCCATTGCCTTTGGAGCAGTATCAGTGAAGAAGTTCTTTCGGCATATATCTGAGATTGTGCTGCCTGTGGATTCCTCTAGTATTTTTATGGTTTCCCTTCTAATGTTTAAGTCCTGTATCCATTTTGAGTTTATTTTTGTATTTGGTGTAAGTTGGTGGTCCAGTTTCAATTTTTTGCATGTATCTGTCCAATTTTCCCAACACCATTTATTGAAGAGGCTATCTTGGTTCCATTGAAAGTTCATGCCTCCTTTGTCAAATATTAATTGAGCATAGTGGTTTGGGTGGATATCTGGGTTCTCTATTCTATTCCATTGATCTATATGTCTGTTCTTGTGCCAATACCAGGCTGTTTTGAGAACAGTTGCTTTGTAGTATAGCTTGAAGTCTGGTATTGAGATCCCACCTACTTTATTCTTTTTTCTCAGAATTGCTGTAGCTATCCGTGGTCTTTTTTTGTTCCAGATGAATCTATGAAGAATTCTTTGTAGGTCTGTGAAATATGTCGTTGGTATTTTAATGGGTAGTGCGTTGAATCTGTAGATTGCTTTGGGTAGTATGGATATTTTAATGATGTTGATTCTCCCAATCCATGAGCATGGTATGCTCTTCCATCTGTTAACATCTTCCTCTATCTCTTTTTTCAGTGTCCTGTAGTTTTCTGCATAAAGGTCTTTTACCTCTTTAGTTAGGTTTATTCCTAGGTATCTTAATTTTTTTGGTGCGATGGTAAATGGGATTGCTTTTTTAGTTTCTCTTTCTATAATTTCACTGTTAGTGTATAGAAATGCCACAGACTTCTTAGCATTAATTTTGTATCCTGCTACATTGCCGAATTCATTAATTAAGTCAATTAGTTTTGGAATGGAATCCTTTGGGTTTTTTATGTACAATATCATGTCATCTGCAAATAAGGACAGCTTTACTTCTTCTTTTCCAATTGGGATGCCTTTTATTTCTTCTTGTTGTCTAATTGCAATGGCTAATACTTCCAGTACTATGTCGAACAGGAGAGGTGAGAGTGGGCATCCCTGTCTTGTTCCTGTTCTTAGGGGAAATGGTTTTAGTTTTTGCCCATTGAGTATGATGTTAGCTGTGGGTTTATTATATATGGCTTTTATGATGTTGAGGTATGATCCTTCTATTCCCACTTTGCTGAGAGTTTTTATCAAGAAAGGATGTTGGATTTTGTCAAATGCTTTTTCTGCATCAATTGATATGACTATGTGATTTTTATCTCTCAATTTGTTTATGTGATGTATCACGTTTATTGATTTGCGGATATTGTACCATCCCTGCATTGCTGGGATGAATCCTGCTTGGTCATGGTGTATGATCTTTCTGATGTACTGCTGGATCCGGTTTGCTAGAATTTTGTTGAGGATTTTGGCATCTATGTTCATGAGAGATATTGGCCTATAATTCTCTTTCATTGTGTTGTCTTTATCTGGTTTTGGTATTAGGGTGATGCTGGCTTCATAGAAGGTGTTTGGTAGTATTCCTTCTTCTTGAATGTTTTTGAATAGTCTGAGGAGGATAGGTTTTAATTCTTCCCTGAATGTTTGGTAAAACTCTCCTGTGTAGCCATCTGGACCTGGGCTTTTATTTGCTGGAAGCTTTTTGATTACTGCTTCAATTTCTTCCATAGTTATTGAACTATTGAGATGTTTGGCTTCCTCCTCATTGAGTTTTGGGAGGTTATATTTTTCTAGGAAAATGTCCATTTCTTGCAGGTTGTCCAATTTGTTGGAATAGAGTTGTTCATAGTATTTTTTAACAATCCTTTGTATTTCCACAGGGTCTGTTGTTATTTCTCCTCTTTCATTTCTGATTTTGTTTATTTGGGTCTTCTCTCTTTGCTTCTTGGTGAGCCTGGATAGGGGTCCATCAATCTTGTTTATCCTTTCAAAGAACCAGCTCTTTGTTTTGTTGATCTTTTGAATTGTTTCTTTGGTCTCTAAGTTGTTTATCTCCGCTCTGATCTTCACTATTTCCTTCCTTCTGAGTACACTGGGCTTTTCTTGTTGCTCACGTTCTAGCTCTTTGAGTTGTAGGTTTAGGTGATTTATTACCATTATTTCCTGTTTTTTGCAGTAGGCTTGTAGGGCTATGAACTTTCCTCTCAAGACTGCTTTCACTGTGTCCCATAAATTTTGTATTGTTGTGTTGTCATTGTCATTTGTTGCCATGATGTTTTTTATTTCTTCCTTGATCTCTCTGGTTACCCAGTCATTGTTAAATAGCATGCTGTTTAGTCTCCATGTGTTTGATTTCTTTCTATTGTTTTTATTATAGTTGATTTCCAGTTTTATGCCACTGTGGTCTGAGAAAATGCTTGATATGATTTCTATCTTCTTGAATTTGAAGAGACTTTTCTTATGACCCAACATATGATCTATCTTTGAAAATGACCCATGTGCACTGGAGAAGAATGTATATTCTGTGGCTTTGGGGTGAAATGTTCTGAAGATGTCAATTAATTCCATCTGGTCTAGTAAGTCATTTAGGATTGATGTTTCTTTGCTGATTTTTTGTTTAGAGGATTTGTCCAATGCTGACAGTGGGGTATTAGTCTCCTACTATGATTGTATTGCTGTCAATCTCTCCGTTAATATCCTCCAAGAGATTTTTTTATGTATTTAGGTGCTCCTATATTGGGTGCATATATGTTTACCAGAGTTATTACTTCTTGTTGGATTGTTCCCTTTAGTATTATGAAGTGGCCTTCTTTATCTCTTGTTATGTCCTTCACTTTGAGATCTAATTTGTCAGATATAAGTATTGCAACCCCAGCTTTTTTTTTCATTTCCATTTGCCTGAAGTACCATGTTCCATCCCTTCACCCTCAATCTGTGTGCGTCTCTTTTCCTAAGGTGGGTTTCTTGCGGACAGCAGATATATGGATCATGTTTTCTTATCCAATCGGTTACCCTATGTCTTTTGATTGGAGCATTTAATCCGTTTACATTTAAAGTTATTATTGATAAGTACTTATCTGTTGCCTTTTTTAGTCCTTACCCCCAAGTTCCTTCTTCGCTTCCTCTTTCTTTTTATTACAGCAGACCTTTTAACATTTCTTGCATTGCTGGTTTGGTGGTAATATATTCCCTTAGTCCTTTTTTGTCTGTGAAGCTTTTGATTTCACCTTCAATTTTGATTGAGAGTCTTGCAGGGTACAGTATTCTTGGATTCAGACCCTTCCTTTGCATGACTTTGTATATTTCATTCCATTCTCTTCTGGCCTGATGAGTTTCTGTTGAGAAGTCAGTAGCTAGTCTTATGGGGGTTCCTTTGTAGGTAACTTTCTGTTTCTCTCTGGCTGCTTTTAAGATTCTTACTTTGTCGTCGGTGTTTGCCAATTTAATTATAATGTGCCTCAGTGTCGGTTTGTTGGGGTTAATTTTGCTTGGGACTCTGTGAGCTTCTTGTATTTGTGTGGATTTTTTCTTTTCTATATTGGGGAAATTTTCTGTCATTATTTCTTCAAACACGTTCTCTAATCCTTTTTCAGTTTCCACTCTTTCTGGAACCCCAATTATGCGGATGTTATTTTGTTTCATGTTATCCCAAAGTTCCCTTAGACTCTCCTCTTGCTTTTTAACTTTTTTTTCTAGAAGCTGCTGTACTTGGGTATTTTTTCCTACCGTGTCTTCTAGCTCACTGATGTGGTCCTCTGCTTCTTCTAGTCTACTTTTGATGCTTTCTATTGAGTTCTTTATAGCAGTGATGTCATTATTCATTTCTTCTTGTTTATTCTGCACCTCCTCTAGTTTCTTCTGCTTTTCTTCTTCATGCTTCTTCACCTCCTTTAGGTTCTTATTCATTACCTCTTGGCTCTTACTCATATTGTCAAATTTGTCTTCCATTCTTTTCAACCACATTATGATAATTTCTCTGAACTCTTTCTCTGGTAGGCTTATTTGTGGTTCTATTTCGTTTACTTCCTTTTCTGGTGAAACCTGCCTTTCTGTCTTTTGTGGGCTGTTTCTTTTTCTGCCCATGGTCTTTCTTCTCTCGGTGTCCGGTTATGTAGTGCTCTCTCCTACGTTGATTGAAAGGCACAAACTACAACACGACCAGGTACAGCACACAAGGCACTGAGTAGAGATGTATTCAAGATGTTAATAATCACAAATAAGGTGACCACCAATGAAGGACAAATTAGGGGTAAATAGAGAAAGAAGAAGAGGAAAATGAGGAAGAAAGAAAAGAAAGAAGTGCCAAAATCAAATTGGGAGAGTGAGAAAAAAAAAGATAAATAAATGAACAATAAAATAAAATAAGAAAATAAAAAGGAGAAAAAGGAGAAGGAAAGAGGAAGAGAAAAAAGTCAGAGAGAAAAGAAAGTGTATAAGAGAGAAAAGAGGAACAAAATATAGATGTCAGGAGACAACTTCAATAGAACAGTCACTAATCCCAATAAAGGCCAGCAACCAGTACCTAGAGATTGATGCAAATTGCAAATAGCAACTGGTATCGAGGGAGATGAGGGAAAAGAGAGGGAGAAAACAAAGCAAGCAAAAAGCAAAATAAAACAAGTAGAATAAACTAAAACAATCTCTCAAAAAAATTTCAAAAAATCAATATAATCACTTTTCAGGCAAATAGCAACAAAAGGACATAGAGAAAAAACAACTTTTTGGGTAGTGAAGACAAGAGGGGAGAGGTTTGTGTGGACTTGTAGTAGGGGATTTGAAATTAGATATATAAATGGGGTGAAATTTTAACCAGGTAAAGAGAAAAATTTGGAGAATCTAAAGTTGGAAAAGGGAAAGAGAAACAAGACAGCAAAATGGGGAAAGTTAGGAGGAAAGTGTTGGCATAAAGGTGGAGTTGAGTTGGAGTAAAATTATGCTAAAGGGAAGATGAAAAATAGAATGTAGAACTCTAATCCCGAAATAAAATAAAGAGGAAACAAAATGACACTTTTTTCCCCCAAAACGGTAAAGTACTAGTAGTAATTAATAATACTAGTTTAAAACAAAAATGTAATAATTATAAAGGTAAAATCAATTGAGGCAGAAAGAAAAAAATATTCTTTTAATTAAAATATGTAAAAATGAAAAATAAAGAATTAAAAATTAAGAAAAAGAAAAAAGAAAAAAGGATAAAAAAAAGAAGAAGAAAAATAGAATGGTCCTTCACTTCCACTATTATTCTGCTTGGCACTCCTGTTTCCCAGTAGGGGAGGTATTGCAGTTCCCTGTGTTCCCCTCTTGGTGTTTTAATCTCTTTATTCTCTTGTGGTTATGCGAGAGTCAATTTGTGTGTCATCCATTGGGTGGCAGTGTTTCGGAATTGATCTCTGAGACAAAGCACAGGACCTCTCTAGGCTGTGCTCAGATCCTGCTACTCTGTGGTTCCCAAAACCAGTTTGTGGGGGTTTTGCAGCCTGGACACTGCAATAACTCCCAGGTTGTCCCTCTGCCCCAGAGAAAAAGAAAAAAAAAAAGAGTCGTTTTCTGGAGCTCTCCTCTGTCAACAGCTCAGAGGGTTTGCCTTCACACTCAGGGATCACGCCCTGACCACCTCCTCGGACCTCTCCAGAGGCAGCTTTCCCGCAGCCCGGCTCCCACAGTGTGTGCGTCTCTGCCCCGTGGGGGTAGGAGACCGCACCCTGGCCCAGGCGAAATCTGACCCTTCCGCACGCGCGCGCGCGTGTGCGAAGTGTGGATCTCTGAATCCTCCGCCTGCGTGTCTGTGCTGCCTGGGAAGCCGCGCTCTGGGTCCTGGCTGCTCTGTGGGTGCCTCCGTCAGCCGCAGCTTTCAGACCTCGGCAGACATCCACCTCCCCCTTAAGTCAGGCGCAATCTGACCTTTCCGTGTGCTCTGTGGATCTCTGATTCCGCCAAGTGTCTGCGCCGATTGGAGAGCGGAGTTCTGGGTCCCCGGGTTCCTGGCTGCTCCATGGGTGCCCAGCCGAAGGCTTCAGAGCTCCGCAGACATCCACCTCCCACTGCAAGATGGCTCAGGCTCCGCGTTCGCGCTGGTGGCTCCGGCGGACAAAAACCCCATGGCAGTGGGGCTGCCTGGCCGGGAGAGCCCCCTCCAGCAGTTCCCCGCCTTCCCCTGGAGGACAACTGACTCCTAGCTTGCCAACAAACACTCCCAATGCAACTCTCAGCCGCTCTCTCTCCCTCTGCCCAGCGACAAAGCTCCAGACGCGTCCGTCTACTCCGCCACCATTTTCTCCTCTAAACACATTCTTGAACCATCCTCTGATCTGATTCTACATGGCAGTGCATGAACAGCATGCTTTTTTGTATCTGTGTTTCCAGAGAATCTAGCCATGGTTGCCTATATCTACCATTCTTAAGATGATAACCAAGGATTAATTAGAATAATTCCCCTTAATACAAGAAAACACATTTGGACACAAAGATCAAGGCCTTATGTATCATACTCAAACACATTATATTGCAAAAATAAGTGGTAACAGCAAATGAAGAGAAAGTCCTGATGGCCTCCCTAAGGGAGAGTGCTTTGCTTTTATACTTTATGTTGCTTTTGTAATCACCTTGATCTTCAATCATGCCCAAATCCCCATTTCTGTTGAAGAATTAACATCAAAGCAAAATATCTGACAGGGTTCTTGCTTCTAACAAATTTCTTAATTAAACCCAAGAATTCCTTTTCTTTATCGAATGGAAGATTTATGTGCACACCCAAAGGTACCATATGCCCTTGAGTCTGGGAGTCCTGAAAACCACTGCCCTGATCCTTGTTGTTTTAAAATCTGAATATCCACATCTGAAATAACTACAAAGACTCACTCCCCCGGCCGTTCACCCATCAGGCAACACCTGGTCTCAACCTCACTAATTGATCACATGTGCTCTACACATGGAAAGGTGCACATTGCTCTACAGTTTCCTAATGTCTTCCAGAATTCAGCTCTCAGAATGTTATGAATCATGGCGAGAATGTGTCTGAGTTGTAATTGGGAGGCTGCTCCTCTTAATTGTTATTTATTTTTAATAAGGGCTCTTCAGAGAGAAAGGTTTTGAGATCTTTACCGTTCAACACGTGGCCCTCAAACCAGCAGTATCAGCATCTTGTGGGATGTAGTTAGAAATTAAAAACAAAAGATCTAGCCAAACCAACTGAATCCAACTGTCCAGTTCTACAAGATCCTCAATGATTCCTGTACATCAAAGTTCCAAAGAAACTGAAATCTTGGAGACCTTTGGTCAAATTTCCTTTTTCTAGACTTGAAGCTCACTTGCACTCCTTGTACAACTAATGATGTCTATCCTCTCTCATAGAAATAGAATACAAATAATTAACAAATTATGGTAATGTATTAAGTGATAGCAAAAAAATGGAGAGTTTTCCCAAAGATAAATGTTGGATGTTGCATGTAATGGTTATAAAGTTCCTTTAAGATATTGTTCCTATCCAAAGTATGCTTATTTACTTTGATGTTGCTTCTAACTTACAGAAGGACCTGTTGACCTCAAACATATAAAGTAATGACACTCCTTGAACAGTTGACATACCAGACCATATAAGTTAATGACTTTATGACTGGCTTTCACAAAAGTCAATTGTTTCTGCTTGGGGGATAATAATAAGGATAGTAAAAACACCCCCATTTAAAGCAACTTGCCTTGTATCTGCTTCCTCATCAAAGGACTTGCATCATTGAAAAAAGACCCTTTTAATCCAGGCACTTGGCCCAGTGTGGATAGTATCCAAGTGATGTCTAACATTCTAGAGATAGGGAATAATGGCAGAGTAGAAAAGCACTGTGGCCTCCATCTCTTGGTGTGATATTTGCGTTGCTACTTTTTTATTAAAAGCCTCCAAATTAAGTCTATCCCAGAGAGAAGTCATCCACTGATTTAAAAAAGTGAAGAGCTACAGAAGATGAAGTATAACTCTAAAGAAAAGCTTTCCATTTTTAACAAACTTCAGATTTTGTCTATTCCATTTTATTCGATTCCCTTCAAATTACACACGTTAGAAGGCCCACACACTTTTATCCCTTGGGTGTTGCCATTATCAGAAACGCGTTTTTCTAAACTCATCTTTGAAAACTGCCCTCAAAGTCATTTCATGAGCATCACAGGAAAATGTGTCCTTACTGGTTATTTTTTATTTTAAATGTTGTTTCCCAACCCAATCTCCTTCCTTATCTCCCAAAGTTAACTCCTAGTGATCTTGAAAAATTTCTCTAAAATTAAGAAACCAACTCTAAAATATATCTTGAACCATTTGATTATTTAAAAGCTTGTGTCCCAGCTTTGTGATTCCAGTATGGAATTCCAAAGCAGTTTTGGCCAATGACAAAATGATGACAGCACCAACTTTCTCAGCTTCTCTCTGTGGAGATAGAAAATGCACAGATGAAGATAAAATACTCAAATCTCTGTAGAAATCCTGGTATATTTGGGTAAAGATCAGATCATTCACTCCAGTCTACAGGCATGCCTCATCATGTATAATAGCCTGTGATTGTGTATGTGTGAATTATGTGACTGGTGAACTCTCTAAAGATTTCTCCATATTTCAAAAATTCTTACCTCCAACTCCTTTGCTCTAATTCCCTATAGACTGAGCCAAAACTAGAGGCTGTGAGATATCCCAAAGGAATCTACTATGTGAGTGTGTGTGTGTGTGTGTGTGTGTGTGTGTGTGTGTGTGTGGTAGAGGTATGGTTCTAAATGCACATTCATAACCATCGTAACCATACCACATCACTTTAAGAATCTATTTTCCTGCACTACCAAGTCAATTATAATGTTCCCAATGAATATGCCTGCTCCTCTCTACTTTTGAGAATAATTGAGAATTAACAGTATCACATTTTAGCTCCCAATCCATGGGGAAATTTTGCTAGAACATTCTGTCCCCATTATGAGGACCAGGGTTGGCATTGCCAGATGGCCACTGCTGAGAGAGCATTTAACAGAGACAGAGCCAGGGCAGCATTAATGACTTGCAGCAGTGCAGGGCACGCTGTGCTGGAGGGCTGAGTTGTTCCAGTGTATTGTGGAAAACACAGCCCTGCACAGGGGATGCCCAGCATCACCTTCTAGTTCTAAGGGTTAAGGATAGGGTCAAGTTTGAGTGACAGGCCAGTGTTTGGAGTTCATCAGAGCATAGAGCATATCATAGATGACATCAGTCCTAATGGAACATCATAAGCATCTGCAGAGACAAAACTTTTGATATCTTGGAGGTGCCCGAGTGCAACTTTATGAGTCTCAATGGTCTGGAGGAGAGAGAGTGGTGACTACCTGCAGGAAGTCTGGAGTCAGACAACCCAGACATAAATTCTAGCCCTGCCACTTCCACACTGTATGATGTTATGAACACTATCCACTCTACAGAGAAATGCTGAATAATTTTTATTAACCACTTATCCAAGAAATATTTGTTTCTCATAGGACACAGCAATGAAGAAAATCCCTATCTTTGATAATTTTACTAAAATGATGATAGCATTCATTTATTAGGCTCTTGCTGTGTAGGGGGATCTCTATCAAGAAACTTTATATAATAATAATAATAATAATTATTATTATTATTATTATTATTATTATTATTTTAATCCTCACCCAATGTATGAGGATATCTTTTTTCATTGGGTTTTAGAAAGAGTGGAAGGGAGGGGAGCATGGAGAGAGAGCGAGAGAGAAACATTGATGTGAGAGAGACACATCAATTGGTTGCCTCTGCTAGTACCCCAACCATTGCCAGGGATTGAACCTACAATGGAGGTATGTGCCCTTGACCTGGAATCAAACCCATAATCCTTCAGTTCTTGGGCCAATGCTCTAAATCACTGAGCCAACCCAGTCAAGCTATACACATTATTTCAATTAATTCTTTTAACAGTCCTATAAAACAGTAATTAATTATATTCATTTCACAGTTGAAGAAATTGGGGCTTAAGAGGTGAAATTACTAAAGTTTACACAATCAGCAAGTGGCAGAGATAGAATTTGAAGCTGGTTGTTTTTGTTCACAAAGCCTCTAAGTGCTTAACCACTCACACCATCCAGTACATAGTAGGGAAAGGCATGGCTTAAAGAACTGCTAACCAGATAGGATTGTAGAAGCCACATTCAAGATGCAAACACATCCTGGAAGGGTCTTAGTCACACATGTGTCAGAGACGTGAAAGCACATCCACATTTAACTAGAGGGATGTCAGTAAAATTGTACTGAGGAATGAGAAGGCAGAGATAGATTAGAAGAGCTTTCTAGGGCATATATATATATATATATATATATATATATATATATATGTAAATATATATACATATATATTAATAATAATAATAATAATAATAATAACCTTCTCAGTAGGAATTTATAAGAAATTGCTCAGACTTTTCTCCACAGAGCTCAAGTAATTGCCCCATCTTTATTCTAATCAGCTTTCTCCCTTGTGAGGGGAGGAATCGGGTACTAATTTTGGTCTCTCATTTGCAGAAGAGAAAAGTGACTCTTAAAGAGCTTAAGTGAATCTTTCAAGATTATGTACAACACCAATAAAACAAAAACAAGTGCAAATCGGGATTAGACACTCCATCTCACACACCGTCTGCTCACATAACCAGTCCACAGCCCCAAGCATGCCTATGATGTGCCCTTTGCAAAGACTTTGCAAACCCATAGACATCTTTCCTTTTACAAATATAGAATTTTCTTGGGAGCACTGTAGAGACATGTTCAATTTTTGAGAATAAAGATTCATTGCTCCACTCAGTAAAACTGGGATCATAGTATATTGCTTGCTGGTTTTGTTGGTTCCATCTGTCTCCCTTCTTGTAAGTGATTGATGCCTGTAAGAATGGAGGGGAGGTAAAGACATGGATATGTTAACTTATCTTCACCAAGCCCTTTAACCACTCAGCCAGGACAAGGAAAATGTTACAGCAAGGGCATGACAATAACCATAGTCTTCATTCCTTTGCTTAGCTCTGAATCTTTCCAGGGTGTAGACTGTCACAAAGTGTGTGGGCTGTCACAAAGTTTATGAGCTTGTATAGCATAAACTACCAATTGTTTTCTCTGTTTTCCCCAGTAACAGAAATACTTTTATCTGGTTATATAGCCATCTCCAACCCCCCCAAAAAGTGATTGGTGTTTTCCAGCCTTACTTACAATCAGTTGAGTCAATCAGCTGACTTCTTGCCAATAGAATAGAGGCCGAAGCTAACTGTGCAGCTTCCAGGGAGCATCCCTAAAGAGAGAAGAACATCCTTCTCCATCTCCCTCTCTTCCTATTTATAATGGCTGGAGCTCCAGCAGCCACTTGAACCGTAAGAATCACTACAAATGAATAGCCACAGGCAGAAAATAAGATAGAAGAAACCTTGATACCATGACCTGCCTTAATAGCCCTGGACCTCATGACTTCTTAAAGTGCCAAGAAATAAAATTTTATTTTGTTTAAATCACTATTATTTGGGGTTATTCTATTACTCCTAACTGAACTGAATAGAGGCTGGAACAACCTCAATCAAAATTGTGCTCCTCAATCAGAATCTTGTGGATTCTGTAAAAAGTTGCTAATGTAGTAATTATTAATTAGACCACTTATTTTGCAATTTCAAGAACTACCTTTAGAAATTTTTTACTGTAATTGTTTTAAACTCATATTTAAAACATTAATTATAATTCAACTTACTGTGTACTTTCATGTATTAAACCTGTTTTTGTTTTTTTTCAACTAAATTAGGAGCTTCATCCATTTGGAATTCAAGTCTCCGTGATAACTTAGAGATGCATTTACCATCTGTGTTAAAATTTGAAATATAAATTTTTTCCACAGAGATGATCTATAATTCAGTATGCAAAGTTACTAAAAAGCAAAGTAACATGGGGTTTAAGAGCTTAGTTGAAATCCCAGACATATTATTATTGAGTTACTTACCCTCATTGTGCCTTAATTTCTCATTTAAAAGATGAAAGTAATAATAAGTAATAAAATATAGATTAAAAATTTATAATAATATATGCTAATTAGACCAGATAGCCAAATGACCTTCCAGATGACCTTCTGGACAAAGCTGGGGCTGCCAGGGCCAAGGCTGTTGCTGTGACTGTGAGGGCCAAGCCCCTTGCAAAAATTTCATGCATTGAGCCTCTGGTAATAATATAAAAGACTATAATTGGAAGCAGGTACTATAATTAGTTTCATTTACAAATTGTTTAAAAACCCAAGACTCAGAGACAGTACTAGTAAATTGCTCAAGTTTACAGAATTAGTAAGGATGCCAGTGAATTCACTTCCTGCATCCTGCCTTTTCCACAGGCACTCTTATTGAAGATGTAGCCCTGAAAATGCTACAATACTCACTGATGTTTCTGCCCAAAACCAACTCCTTTGGAATTTTCCTTGGAAGTCTACTAGCTACTTCTATCATTCATTTTACATTTGTATATTTTTTATATTAATGCTTTTTATTTTTTAAATAAATCTTTATTACTCAGTTTATTACAGATGTTACTCTTTTTTCCCCCCTCATAGCTCCCCTCCACTTGATTCCCCACCCCAACCCCAGGCCCTTACCTCCGCCACTGTCCTCATCCATAGGTGTAAGATTTTTGTCCAATCTCTTCCCGCACCCCTCACACCCCTTCTCCCTGAGAATTGTCAGTCCATTTCCTTTCTATGCCCCTAATTTTATTATATTCACTAGTTTATTCTGTTCATTGGATTTTTTATTCACTTGATTTTTAGATTCACTTGTTGATAGGTATGTATTTGTTATCACTTTGTTGTTCATAATTTTTATCTTTGCCTTTTTCTTCTTAAAGAAAACCCTTCAGCACTTCATATAATCGTGGTTTGGTGGTGATAAACTTCTTTAACTTTTTCTTATCTTTGAAGCTCTTTATCTAACCTTCAATTCTGAATGATAGCTTTGCTGGGTAGAGCACTCTTGGTTGTAGGTTCTTGCTATTCATCACTTTGAATATTTCCTGCCACTCCCTTCTGGCCTGCATAGTTTCTTTTGAGAAATCAGCTGACAGTCAAATGGGTATCCCCTTGTAGGTCACTAACTATTTTTCTCTTGCTGCTTTTAATATTCTCTTTGTCTTTTGCTCTTGGCATTTTAATTATGATGTGTCTTGGTGTGGTCTTCTTTGGATTCCTTTTGTTTGGGGTTCTGTGTGCTTCCTGGAGTTCACCAGGTAGGGTAAGTTTTCAGTCATTATTTCTTCAAATAGGTTTTCAGTATCTTGCTTGCTCTCTTATTCTGGCACCTCCATAATTCTGATGTTGGTACGCTTGAAGTTGCCCCAGAGGCTCCTTACACTATCTTCACATTTTTGGACTCTTTTTCCTTTTTGTTTTTCTGGTTGGCTATTTTTTGTTTCCTCATATTTCAGGTCTTTGGGTTGATTCTTGGGGGTCCTCTCATCTGCTGTTGGATTTCTGTATATTATTCTTTATTTCAGACAGTGTATGCTTAATTTCTGAGTAGTTCTTTTCTGTTTTGTTTTTTTTTGTCATTCTCATTAAGATCCTTGAAGGTCTCACTAAGTTTCTCAGAGGTCTCACTAAGTTTCTTGGTGGTTTATAGATGATTCTTCATTAACCTTATAAATGTGGTTTTGAACTCTATGTCCAGTTGTTTACTTTCCTCCATTTTTTTCATTTGTGACATGTTTCTTTGTCTCCACATTTTGGCTGCTTCCCTGTGTTGATGGAGTGGCTTTGTGTGCTAGTTGTCCTTTAGAGCCCAGTAGCTCCGCCTTCTCAATCACCTAAGGTGGACACTGTTGGTGCACCCCTTTGTGGGCTGGGTACACAGTCTTGTTGTAGTTAAGCCTTGATTGCTATTGGTACACTGGGAGGAATTGACCTCCAGGCCAAATGACTGTAAGGATTAGCTGTGTCTATTAACTGAATAACTGCTGTGCTGGAGACACTCCTATGGGGCAGAACTTGTTTCAGTGGGGCTTTGGTTCTCATCAAGTCTGCCTCTTAAGTGTGTCACTTATGGATGTAAGGAATTGAAATCTGGTGTCATCTCACACTGACCTCTAGGTACACTGGTTCCTGGATCTCCAAGGAGGTACAAATCAGCTAGTGTCTTAGGCCACAGGGAGATCTGCAGATTTCTCCTCTGTGCTTGGAGTTTAGACGTTTGGGAGTTGTCTGACCCAGATGCAATTTGTTAGGTTAAGCTGTTAGAAGGCAGGCCATTCATATGCAAAAGCCACATAACTGGGTGGGTTTGTAAATTGGGCAGGGTGGAGTCTCAGGGAATCACTAGGGCATAGCAAACAGGGCTGCCGTGTCCTGCATCTGGCACCCCAGCACAGTAAACAATGATTCCTGTGCTTACCTCTGCAAGAGAGCCACCCTCCCTTTCTGACCCGGTGGCAGACAGTCCAATTTCTTGCTGTATGAGTCTGGGTCCCCAGAATCTTACCGGAAACTGGAGTTCAAAGCAATGAGGAACTTGTAACTCCCTCCCAACTGGAAAAAAAAAAGTGCATGCCAGCCTGATTCACATGTGTCTCTGTACCTCTGCCTTTCTGAGCCTCTGCATGTCCTACCAGGTCTCAATGCACATTTTTCTTTCCTTATAGTTGTAGAACTCCCATTCTGCCAGCTTTCCTGTGGTTCTTGGGGATAGTTGCTTTGTCTTTTAGTTGTAGTTTTGGTGTGATTGTGAGAGGCAGCACGTATAAGTGTATACCTTATGCCACCATCTTGGTTCTCTCCTTGTATTTTTTTTTTAACTCTTAGGGTGTTTTCCCAAATCCAACCAAAACATCTTAAGAAGAAGAACTCCTTAGAATATATCTTTGTCTTCCAAGCATTTTTCCAAGAATCAACAAATAGTTTTGATATAGATAATGCTCTTGTGTTGAAGAGTACAGCAAGTGATGGGTCACAAAAATGGACATAACTCTAATGGTATTTTCTACCACAGGCCAGATCTTCCTATAATAAGAAATATAGCACAAGTAATACAGCATCCAAAATGACTCCTCCAAACCTACATTGAGTAATGCAATATGTTTAAAAATATTAAAACAATTATTTACATACATATCAAGACATAGGTATTCCTTTCATTGTCTATGCTTCAGTTGCAACAAGTACTAGTTCATTTTGCACATTAAATAAATTTCTTATTTTTGGCTTGTCTAAATTGTAAGGAAATTTCTTAAATTGAAGGACCAAAAAGTAAATTCTTAATCTGAACTACAGGAGATTGACCTAAGAATTATTTGGGGATTCCTTAGTTGCTATATTTTAATGACTTCAGGGAGTAATCCAAAACTATTTATTATTTATTGTTAAAATGGCAATACTATAGTCTCAGCCTATCATAAAATCAATTGAGCAGAATATTAATAATGTGATTGTTAAAAATATCAGAGACTTACTACTAAAATTATATTCAATTTTAGAAGCAAAACAGTCAATATGAAAAATCTACAATTAAGGAACAGATGTTAGGAAGTCTACACAATTTATATTCATAAAACAGTCCGTACATTCCAAGATGCATCATAGATTCACTCTAATAATGTATGTACTTTAAGCACCTATGCATGGATGCAAACATTCTACAAAATAAAAGCTGCATTGAAGTTAATTTCATTATTAACTGAAGACCAGAATAGAATAGCTGCAACCCTAAGAGTATTTAACAATTGTACAGCATTTCATAGTTCATAAATGACCTTGGCCTCTACTACCTCCTTTAGTTCTCATATGAATTCTGAAGTAGCAGGTATGATTATCCATCCACATTTTGCCAAATAGGAAATCAAGGATTAGAGAAGTCAAGTCTCTTTCCCAGCATCCTATAGACAGTAAGTAGCTGATATTTCTTCTGGGTTCAAATTCAACAGCCTTCCTAATAACACATGCTTCATAATCTTATCATAGATCAATAGTAGATTTCAGGTCCAGCACCTGATTTTCCTTTCCAGAAAAGGCCAAGTGACTATAATTGGCACATTGTATGAATATATTAAGTTAAAACACCATTATCCCCAGCCTACTAAAAAAAAGCAGGAATGCATTGGAACATAGCTATCAACTACTCCAAATTCTTGTGTATTATTTGTGGATAGGTATGAAGTCTACATTTACCTCAGTAGGTACAAGAAAAAAATAATTTGAATTCATCTGAGAGAGAACAAAAGTAAAAGCAAACAAAATCCTTGCCGCCTTCTCTACCCCCAACCTAAAGAACAAGTCAGAGCTGACAAATTCTCCCTTCCCCAAATACGGAGGTGCACATTCCTCTTATGAACCCGGCCTTCAGTTTCTTCCCTGGAATTAAATCCTGAGTGTGCAGCCAGTGGACATCAATGAGTGGATCCATAGGATAGCTGTCCCCAGTGATTGGGGCCCAGGTGCAGAATAAACCAATGCTCCTCCTAATGTGTTTCCCTTTTTAATAATAATAATAAGCTTCTAATCACTTTTTAAACAAGTTTTTTTCTGTAAGTGTAAACTCACTGGTCCAAAGCACATCATGCCTATTAATGATCAACCCCCATAATTTACTAATCACAAGCTCATCTCACTTTGGTGGATTAATTTGGACATTCAGCTCACTTATCAAGACTATTTATTATCAATTTTTCAAATTAGCAGTTGATTGGCATTCAGCATAACTCCTTTGGAGGGGAATCTTTGTATATAACTAATTAAACTAGGAAACTCATCTGTTCAAAAGTTGCAAGAATTAGCATTGTAAAAAAATAACACTTTTTGCCTCAAAATTGCTATACTCATATGTACAAAGTTTCTATATAATGTGATGAAATAATTATTGTAATTAGCATCTTAATTTGAATTTAGATGCAATTTAGTGTGTGTTTTTTTTTCTTTTTAGAAATCTAAATTAATTCCCTGGGAAACTGATGAGAATTTTTCAAAGTAGAAATAAATGCCTGTAATAAATCAAGAGATAAGGGAACCAGCAGAGATTATTCTGCAATTAAAGTTTACTAAATTAATTCCACTTAAACTCCTTGGAGTTTAATGTGGAAAAAAAAAACTAGGAAGTGTGCATCTTCTTGGGTTAAAAATTTCACACACTGAAAATTTAAAGGTAAAGAAGGGAAAGGAACCACATAATCAATATTTCCCTAAACACTAATCAGAAAATGAATGTTAATATTCCTCTCACAGTTTGATATTAAAATATAAATAAAAGGCATCAAACTTGAGTAAATTAAATGGAAGCATGGACAGGTGATTGGAAGTTGAATGTGAGTATTTGTTTTACCCAAATGGATGTAAATTTCATTAGTTGATAATTAAAAGGAAATTATACAGACATTACAATTACTGCCAATGGCATAAATTATGAAGCTGTATGGCAAAACAATTTAGGAACCCACATTGCTGTTACTATTGTCAAACTGGTTACTAGAGAAACCTAGGATAAATAATATATTCTGTGACTATGGAAATGAGGCCTTGATGTGTTGCTAGGCTGTTAAAGCTAATGTCATTGTATAAAACAATAATGTTAAACATTATTAGTTTTTTAATTATGTCAGTTAATTAGAATTGTTCCTGTTAATTGCCTATGATTCATCTCCAAATGAAAAATGCTCAAGTAAGATTTTTGGCTTTTTCCCTCCTGACACACTGTCTAAAATAAGGTCTGACTCTTCTACAGCTGGATTTTACAAATTACCAATTACCAACTGGGCAATTCCCAATAATCATGATCAAATTCCTCTCTAATAAAAGGTGCTACAGTAAAAATATATTATTAAGGAAGGTACTCAAGTGTAAAGAGTCATCATTTTACTACTTCAGACTCAAAGATTGACCCTCATTTCCAAATGTTGAGTTTACATCAAAGATTTTCACCAATAAATTAAAAGAAAATGTGATCAGAATACGTTAAAGGTTATCTGACATTTGTTCAGCCTACAAATACCAAAACATTTAACTTTTATGAACCATCAGTTGCTTTCCTTATATCTTATGACCTCAGGAAATATATTTTCTTAATTTTATTCATATTGTTCAATACTTATTAAACACTCTAATATACCATTTACTGTCATTGAGACAATCAAAACCTTTAAATCATGCCATAGCTTCATGGTCAGAATACCCACAAACTCTAACCTCCTTAGTTTCCTCTCATCTAGAATTAGAATAGGGATGCCTGTTATGAAGTTTGGTTCAATATTATATTCCTAATACCTAAACAGTAGTTCATAATAGGTGCTCACTTAATATTTGTTGAATGAATGGATTATCCATTGCTGAAAATGAAAACAATATCAAATAAAACTGCCAAGATAGATTTTGTTCCAATGATATTAAATGTTCTCAATATTGTGACACTGAGTTTATGCTGAAGAAAAATAGGTCAATTTTGCAATAGCCATGCTTTAGGGTCAAGTAAGAGAAAATTTAATAAGATTTGTGTTTATATTTTGATGCAAAGTCATTGTTTTTAAAATATGTAAAGTCCTTAGTGCAAGCGGAGATTTCTGAGAGCAATTTTTCAGGCCATAATAAAATGACATTCATGAGATGATTGCTCCAACTTCCTACAATAAGTGGTAGCCAGGAAGACTCGCTTTATGAATGAGCAAAAGAATAAGGACAGGACAGGCCTTCCCACTTTACCAGCCACCGGCAAGATGCACCCTTCAAAGGAGCTTCCAAAAGTATGTGCAGTACATCTGTGGATAGCTTGATTAACAGAAGACCTGGGTTGGCTGATCTTTGCCTTGTTTCTGAACAAAGCTGTTGCTAGCACATTTTCATCTGGATTGGAATGAAGAGAATTTTCTGCTCCAAAACCACCCCCTTGAATTGGTTACAGTGATTTCAGTTCACTAGGAGGGACTGACTAGGGGCAATGAAAAGAGGTTTTAACACCTGCAGGTTTCTGGAGATCTTCACTTGTCATATGCTTTATCTAGATTGGAACTGATGGGTCAGGATGGATGTGTCACAGGAGCTCATTATCTCTGCATCACAAAGGAATTTCTAAGGCTACTTACATAAGGATAAAGAAAGTACTAGGCAATATTAATTCACAGGGCAATGGACCCTGTACACATTGTCACCTTTCTAGACAATCAGTCTCCCAGCTTGATACATGAGCTATTCAGAGACTAAGCTGCCAGACTTTCCATCCTCTCAAAGATGGTCTTATTCCTTGAAGTTTCAGTGTTTGTAATTTGGCTGATTGGAGAAGTTGGCTGAGTAAAGCATCATCAAAGATGATTTCTCTTGTTGTGGATTGAAAAGACTTCAGCATACAGCACAAATGATCTATTAGTGTTCATTGTCTAGAGTTCAGAAAAATACCTTCTGCAGTATTGTGCAATAATGTGTGTGACTTTTTTCTTTCTTTTTTTTCCTTCTATGGGAAAAGCACGCCTCCCAACACACAAAATGGCTGGTTCGTCAGTATGTGAACACTTTATGTATGATTAACTAAAGTTGGGGAAAACTGTCACACTTCAAAATTTCTCAAAGAATTCTGGCAAATGGCAAGAACAAGTCCAAAAAGAATGAAAAAGGCTATTATAGTATTTCTGAGTTTATTAGGAGAGCATAAATCAGATAAAATGACTAGATCTTAAGGGAATTAAGTCTTCAGAACTTGAAGATGATGGAAAGGACAATAGAATGCTGTAGAAATCATTAGTGGATTGTATTTTCATTACATGTCAACATTTCAGCATCTCAAACTAAAACAAGTTTGACATTTCAAATTCCAGCATTTCCATTTTCTTCAGTAAATCACTGTATATTTTTTAAAAAGCTTATAATAAATACCTTTCAGTAGGTATAACACATTGAAAGGTTGAGAATTATTATACAACTTAATATTCATTCTATATTTGTATTGCTGTTAGTTTTCATTGGCCTTATCTCACCAACTCAATTACAAGTTTTTCAAAGGAAAGGTAAATATAACTGTTTTGTATTTTTTTTGTGTGCTGAAAACACTAAAGAATGAACTAAAACCCCAAATTTACAAATAAAGATGTCTTTGAAGAGTGGAAGAGAGACTTAAATTCTGATTATAAACTTCATTTAACACCTACGTGTCAATCTTAATCACAGCAAAGATTCAAGCAATGCCATGAAAATAACTATCCTGGGCCTATATGCAATTTTCCTTCAAGATGATACAACAGTACATCAGTGCCATGCAACACAATACAATAGGGGCACTAGAGCAGGTTTTCCTTTGCTCCAAAGCCCTCTGAATCAACCATGCTTTATTTTCAGGTGCACTGACTAAGGAGGCAGGAAATGTTAATAAAAACCTAAAAAGTAATTGAATCATTCAATTGTACAAAGGACCTGAAAATATTTGTTCGCCCTCATTACACACCTCCTAACCCTGTTGCTGTGGTTGTTCGGTTGCTATTGTTTTGGTGATGATACTGGTAGTCCTCTTTCTACTTCTCTCTCTCCTTCTACTTTTTTTTTCTCTAAACCTCTATATCGCTCTCTCCTGTAAGTGAAATCATGAGGCAATTTTTTATTCACCCTACCTGATTCTAGGGACCCTATATAAACTGTGCAACTCTCAATGCCAAGAGCAATGAAACACAATGTAAATGTCAAGCAGTTTCCCTCTTACACAGTCAATTACATTTTTCAGAATGCGTTGATCTGCTTGGTTATACTTTGGGCACTCTGTGCCCTTCTGATGACAAGGAGAGCTGGAATGCTTTATAGGATGCCCATCACAACAGGTTACCCACAGTGGTCCTAGCCGACTGGCATGCGAAGGCTTTGGTCAGAAGATGACTGCCTGATGTCATTGCTTTTACTATGACACCTGGAACTCCTTCCTCCCTTGCGCTAGCCTGTGGGAACCAGAGTCTAGAGTTCCTCTCACTCTTGTAAATGGCTTTCTTATTTACCTTTAATATTTTCTAACTTACTATGCTGAACACTTCACAAACATGATTAGTGTCAGGTTTAGATGAGCGAAAGCATATTCACTTTTTACATTTGTCAGGAGCCTGACAAAATATTCACAATTAATTTCTTAACCCTTTTCATATTCTCATAGAGAATGTTCCAGTACATGTACTAAAATCCTGCTTTGGAACTGTCTTTGTTTGATTGGGGAGTTGGGAGATTTTTATACTGCTTGAACCCAGAAATTACATGTAGCCGTTCTTCTTAAAGTGGGTATCATTTCCAAATGAAGTACTCGTAGGAAGGCTTTGGTATACCCTTCAGTTTGTTCAAAAGTTTGGTTGCCATTTTAAAAAGAGGACGTGGGAAACTTCACTGGTCAGCGTGTTGGTGCCTTTTTCTGAACTGCAACACAAAGGCTTGAACTCCAGGGAGTATATATTCTAGTTGCCATTTGCACCTGCACAGCACACAGACCTCCCATGCTTGTTAAACACCCAAAATGCAGGATCCAGCCCCACAGCCTTTGCAAGTGAAGACATTATCAATTTCTAAGATTTTTTTTACAGTCAGATATTAATAAAAACATCCCTTCATTGTTTTCCACTTCTCAGTTCATGAGCACGACTCAGGCAATTTTGAAAGAAAATGAAAGACCGAATAACTAAACACCACATTGCAATTTCCAGCCTTCCATCTCGATGTTCCATGGGCTCTGGGCTCTTTAATATTCTACAAGGCCCATGACAACTACTTCTCCAATGGTTGGAAATGCAATTTCCATCCCTTTTTCTCTGAGTCTTTGTACCTTTTAGTCTAACAACAAAGAGGAACAAAGATCCTAATTATACCCATAATCATTATTATCTGAAGAAGTTCCCAGTAATTAAATTTTAAAGAAAATTTATTTAACGAGCTTTCCACAGTCACATCCAAGCAATACACATTCAAGTAGATAGTGATTAGTATGAAATAGCACTAATTTGAATGACTTGATAAAAGCTCCTACTTCACTACTATGTTTTTAATAATTGTGTAATTACATGGAGAATTATTCCTGTAAATATCACTTGTTTTATAGAAAATGGAGGACATGAAGATGTGTTTTATCTGCAACAGATTTCCAATATTCTGAATCCGTATCTTCTTGTGTCAGCTAAAGAGTTAATATGCACGTCTTAATTACACACACACACACACACACACACACACACACTCACTTGCATGGAATGTACACCTTTCTTCTGCATGAGTTTAGAATAAGTGCTGAGCTTAGTAGAAGCAGAGGTGGAGGGAAAATAAATCTTCCCTAAAGGAGTGCATGGTCATTACCAGTGAATGGAAATGAAAAGCATATGTCAGTGAACATCTCCTAATTATCCCGTAAGAGAGGCGCTATAATTGGCACAGACTATATCGATGTTGTTGCGTCTATATCATTTCCAGTGGTTCATGGAGCTTTAGAAATGTTATCATGTAATAGTATGCATTTGTTCTTTTTATTTCAGGGCAAGATAAAGTGCTGGTCTTAAATACAACTATAGAAAGAAGAACTCCAGCTAAAAGCAGATCTTGTTCACTTGAGTACTTTTTCATATCAGGGACTAGAATACTAAAAGATCCCAAATAGCCTCAAATAACTATTACAAGGAACAATGAGGCAAAGAATGGTCCAGGGCTCAAGAGATATATGTTGAAATTCCTTCTCTACCTCTAATTAGATGATGACTTTTGATAAATCACTTGTCCTCCCTGGGCCTCAGTTTCTTCACCTATAAAGTGGGGAAGATTAGAGGTCTAATTTATAAAGACACTTCAAACTTGTAACTGCAATTTTTATCAATCCCACTAACTCTATGATACATTCCATTTAATTTTACAAATAGAAACAACTTGCTAGATATATCCTCCCTTCCTAAAATTAAAAAAAGAACAAAATATTACTTTCAAAAGGAAACATTTAAATGTAAAGTCTCTAATTCAGCACTAGGAACCCAAAATATTTATTCAATCTTTTCTTTAAAATGCCAATGATACAATGTTATATTATATGGGCAATAAAAAGAGACAAAGTTAACATGGAAAACTAAATAAGATTGGACATAAAGTTTTGATGTCATGGAAATAAAATTAAAATGATCCTGCTTTCCTCATTCCTATCAAAACCTTGTACAACTTTATCCTTGGGGGAAAGAGCCTGGGGCAGAAGGAAAAAAGATTAAAGCTTCTACGGTAGTTAGAATCCAACTCCTCAGTAGCTGGCACTTCATCAGTTAAGAAGTAATTGTCCATCCTTGGTGCAATCTATAACCTGCATAGAGGTATTCGAATTTGTTTTAATTGATTTCAGAGAGGAAGGAGAGGGAGAGAGAGATAGAAACATCAATGATGAGAGAGAATCAGAATCATCAATTAGTGGCCTTCTTACATGCCCCACATTGGGGATTGATCCGGCAACCAGGCATGTGCCCTCACGGGGATTTGAACCGTGACTTCCTGGTTCATAGGTTGACACTCAACCATGGAGCCACACTGGCCAGGCAAGGTATTAGCAGCTTTAGTCCAACTGGAATGGGATTCAAGAGAAGCTGAGAAACTTCAATGCAGTGCCCTGACACTCAATCCCGGAAGAAAAGTCAGTGTGCTTCTGGCTGGTATGACAGGCTGTGTGTGATGAAGCATTGTGAGGATTCCTCGTCTCTCAACATTAACATTACCATCACTGCCCATGCCAGCAAGGTACAAGGAAGCAGTTCCATCTCCTGGAAAGTCGTGATTTTCCTGAGCTGAAATGCCGGTTTGGGGAGAGAAGTAAATTTATCCAGAGAAGAAAATTAAAGTGCAGAGCATCCTGACTGAGGTTGACATTTACCTAATTCTCCTAGACTTTAAGGAATCCAGGACTTAGTCATTCACATAGTAAAGGGCTCAAAGTTTAGCTACTAGCAGCACAAAACCTTATTAATGTTGGGTATTTAAGTTTAAAAGAAGTAAGGAACTCAGTTTGGAAAATGTCAACTGATCTCTTTCTTACATGTCTTACCAAATAAAAACTCTTTTTAAAAAAGGAATTTAATTTTAAAATTCAGTAGTTATGTTAGGACTCTGAAGATAAGCATTATTCAAGTCAGCCCCCATAATCAAAGTAAGGTAAATCTCATTAAATTATTCCCCCACCCCAAGAATCCATGAAAAAGAGCATCCCTTTAGGTAAGCTCTCCAGTTTGGTGGGAGGTTTTTATGGAAGTCTTGTCAAGATTTATAGAAAATCAGCCGAAACTGGTTTGGCTCAGTGGACAGAGCATTGGCCTGGGGGCTGAAAGGTCCCAGGTTCGATTCCGGTCAAGGGCATGTACATTGGTTGCGGGCACATCCCCAGCAGGGGGCGTGCAGGAGGCTGCTGATAGATCTCTCTCTCTCATCAATGTTTCTGGCTTTCTATCCCTTTCCCTTCCTCTCTGTGAAAAATCAATAAAATATACTTTTTAAAAAATTTATAGAAAATCAAAAGATACCAAATAAAGGACAAAAATAGAACTTCAAAAATCATAGAATTAAAAGTTATTTTCATAGAATATCTGCCATTTGGGTTTTTCTGCTTAAGTCTGCTTTTAAATTTATAGTTGAAAAAGATATTAATTACTTTAAATCTAAAATTATATTTACATTTGCTTTATGTTCAGTAACTACTACATTTCACACAATTGCATTCTAGTCCGTGCATTTTTAAAGTGTTTTGTGAAACCTTAAGATGCAAATAAAAGAATATGTCATGGTAAGGGCAATTCATTTGAGGAAGAAATTTGGATAGGAAACTTTTCTTTAGAAAATCCATGATTTGAGCAAGCTAGATGCGGTATGAATCATCTTCAGGTTTTCCTGCTTATTTTTTTTTTAAATGAAGCAGACAAATTTACAAACAAGAAAATTCTGAAAATAAGTTTGATAGTGACTCATTGGCAACGTCGAAGAGCTGCTACATTCCTGGCTGATTTATTTTCCGTGCCCATGATGTGGAAGAAAAATGCCAGCACACAAAAAAATAAAAAGCTGAAAAATGGATTTTGATTAGTAAGGAAATGGTTCTGATTGTGAATTTCCAGTTTGTTTCATTCTTCTGGCTTTCTTTTCAAAAGCCTTTTCTTCCATGTCTTATGCTCCTCGAGCTGTTAATGTGCACTGATTTGTTGGTATTGCTTCCAACTCAGGCATTCACTACCTATACCTGTACTTCTCCATCTCTGTTATTGTTCCGTGTCTTTTGATATTGGCAGTTATTTAGAAATGCTTTTCATCAAGTCCCCAAGTTCCCCTGAAAAGATATCTTTCTTCCAATTCATCAAAGTACTGAATAACACATTCAACTTCGTTCAATTCAATGCCACAAACCTTCACCGAGAAACCTACTATGCACTCAGCAGCTGGTCAGCAAAATCTGGGAACCAGGGATCTTAGTCTATTAAGCTCTTCTTAATACTGCTTTCTGCAGTATATTCTTACTTCTTACATCTCATTTCTCTTAGTTCTACCACAGGCCTCACATTTTGGATAAAGGACAGTTTAGGTCACTTAGCAATAAACTACCTTTCACGGTTAGGTAGGTAGAGGCTGAACATCCTCCGGTGAGGCATACCCGGTGACCTGAAGAGAACACTGTCACCATGCCTGTGTCTGAATTCAGTAGCTCAGTCAGTTGGCACTTAATTAGTTAATAAACAGACCGTTTCATTGAGAGCATGCATTAGCATCTGACACCGGCTGGCAGACGAGCCTTCTTGATTGATTAAAATATACATTTAAATATATTCCCTTAATTTATATCAGTTGCAAAGTGAGGCAGTTATCTTTATAACTGAGAGCATTAGCGTAAATTATTTAGTATCTTCATTCTAATTTGCACCATATTATAATATCTATCTTGATCTCAGAACTAAAAAAAAAAAAAAAATTGTCTGTCCCAAATTTCTAAGCACACTGTGAGGCCTGAGATTTTTATAGCACTTTCCCATCTTAGCCTGGAAACCCTTCCAAAGGAGACTGGAACTTCAGGGGAAAGCAGTAGATGACTTGAGGAAAGAAAATAAACTAAAACACTATATTTTTAGAAAAATAAGAAGCTTAGATTCTAGTCGATACTTACTGAAACATTTTATCATGATTTGAAAATAGTCTGAGCTTTCTCAAGATGATGTGGTTATCTTGCTGTCATTGTTGCCGTTTTTTTTTGTTGTTGTTGTTGTTGTTTGTTTGTTTCTAATCTTTTACCATGGGTCACTTTTGAGAGTTGTTTGTGTGACTGGTTTTGCATTTGGGCTCCATAGGCTCAAAGGTGCGGAAGTGACACACTTTTGAGTGAGTGAGTTGCATCTGCCCTTTAGGGTATGTAAGAAAACTGATGTGTGAATTGCATTGCAGAGGGCGATATAATTAATTCCCAAGTTTTCAGTTTAGATTTTTAGAAGAGACAATAAAGATTTAACATTATATTGTGGAGATTGGAAGAATTATTCAGACCATAAGAAAAGGGAAGATTCTGTTTTCATTTCATTGTTTGTTTATTATTAAATGATTGGTTTGACATTGGTTAATAAATTTATATAGGTATCCAGTGTGCAATTCTATTTATATTGTATTGTGTGCCCACCACCCAAAGTCAAAACTTCTGTCACCGTATATTTTACTCCCTTCACCTTTATTTTCCCCTCATCCTGCTTCCTCTTGTTTTTGTTTGTTTGTCCATTTCTTATGTTCAGTTTTATATCCCATGTAAGAGTGAAATCATATGGCTCCTGACTTTTTTGTTTTATTTACTACTAGAGGCCCAGCGCACAAATTTGGGGTCCCTCAGCCTGGCCTGTGGCATCAGGCCAAAACTGGCTCTCCAACATGTTTCAAGGGGTCCCAGATTGCGAGAGGGTGCAGGCCAGGCCGAGGGACCCCACCAGTGCATGATCAGGGCTGGGGAGAGATGCAGGAGGTTGGCCAGCCAGGGAGAGACCACAGGAGGGCTCCAGGGCATCTGGCCCATCTTGCTAGGTCCTGATCAGCTGGACCCCAACAGCAAGCTAACTCACCTATTGGAGTGTCTGCCCCCTGGTGGTCAGTGAATGTCATAGCGAGTGGTTGAGAGGCCTTAGCATTTCATTAGCATATTACACTTTGATTGGTCTGGTCGACAGGATATTCGGTATATTAGGCTTTTATTATATAGGATAGGAAAAACAGGGTATCCCAAAAAATATATACACAATTTAACAGCTGTAGCTCAATTGATGTTTCATTCTTTTCAGATTTAATCCATTGAAATGAATAATTATTCAAAGTATATATATATATATTGGGGGATAGTATACATTGAAGCTGACACTCGAAGGCAGGCAGGTTTCACTATTCTAAGATCTTGTATTTGAAATATCACTCTCCACTAAAAATTTAATTAGGATCGCATTGTAGAGTAAGTCTTGATCAGTGCTTATAGGAACTAAACACTGTTTTAAACATTTTATGTACATTAATTCATGTTCTATTTAAATGTAATACTCTCTTAAGGCAGGTAAATATCCCCTATTATGTGAAAGAGGAAACTGAGTACAGAAAGATGAGTAAAATATTCCTTATATTACACAGTAATTAAGAACTACAACCAGATTTAGGACCAAGTTTGGCCTGATTGCCAACCCTACAACTCAAATAGATTTCTCAATTCTCTCAATTACTACCCACTCTCTCCAAAATATCACATATATTTTTGACATAAATATTTTTTTTGTAAATGTGAGTCGAATTTCCAGAGCGAGAGGTGGCAGCATAGTTGGAAGAAGGGTGCTAAGGGTTTTTCTTAAGGTTGTATTGGCACAGCAAACCCTTTGAGTTTGGCGGGACTGATGGTAATGATGTGGGAGAAGGTTGAAGGACCACTGAAGCGGTCTTTAGGTGCTGCTGTATTTCCTGTATCCTGCTTATCTTTTCTTTGGAGCTGAGGGCCTCTCTTCCATGAAGCAATTTCGATCCCTCTACTTCAAGATACCTGCTCCTCTTCTAAATGCTTAACCTTTATTGGCAATGTCACCAATTTGATAGCTACTCTGTATGCAAGGGAGAGAGAGAGAAAGAGAGAGAGAGAGAGAGAGAGAGAGAGAGAGAGAGAGAGAGAGAGAGAGAAAGGAATGAAGGAAAGAAGAGAGAGAGGGAGGGAAGGTGGAAGGAAGGGAGGAAAAAAGGAAGAAAGAAAGGGAACCATCTACTAAGGATTGGGTATAAGACTATCCTGTATAGATCTGTATTTCATGCATTCTAAAACACACAATATTTTTCACATGTTAATGCCTCTGGTGTCAGGATGCTCCCTCGCAATCAACTGGGTCTGGCCATCATCGCCAACCAGCCAGCAGTCATTGAAATGATTGTCAATTTCAGTTATTATTCTGTGTGGAATGACTGTACAGCTCCAAACCTTTGGCATTTCAGTCAACAAAACATTTAAGGACCATTTGAAGAAGGGATGGAAGTTCTGGTTGGTGTTTGAAAACTTATGGGTGAAATCCCAGATGTTGAACAAGACGTGCTGCTTCAACATTGATCTTGCAAGTTCCGAGGGTGATGCTGTAGGAAAAGCGCAGACATCGAGGACTCTGGGTCAAAATGTGTCCCTTGTGTGGTGCAAGTGGTACTGGAAATATCGGGGGGAATACTCTGCAAACTGTATGCTTGTCTAACCAGTATGCTGTACACTAAAATTAATACAAAATAATAATGAATATAAATTGTAATTGAAAAAAAAAATTTTTTAAAGACAAAAAAGCAACTAGGAAGGTCACATGTGAAGAAGCCTAGGAATACTTGGCTCATTCACTTTTATTATCTTTTTTCTTTTATGTATGCCTGAGTCATATTTGATTTTAAAAAGAAAGCCCATCTTTAAGTCTGAAAGATCTCTTTGAATAAATAAAAATTCTATGTCATAAGATTGTATTTGTAGATTGATTGGCATTATTTTTTTCTTAGTGAAACATAAAAAAAATGATGTTATTTAAATAAGTGATAGCTTAGATGTGGGAAATGTCATGTGCCTCCTTTCCTTCTCACAACAACCCGATGAAGTCGGTATTGCTGTTCTCAGCTTCCCAGAAAGCTGCAGAGATTCCCCAGCTGAAATTTGAGTTAAGACGAAGGCTAGGTAGTGCCAGACCCCTCATGGCTGCCTTTTCATTATCCAGGTGGCCTTTACAGGTTTGGGGTCTGTCGCTTAGCAGTAGGGGGGCTTAGGCAAGTCTTTTAGCTGGTCTGGGTTTCAGGTTCTATTTCTATAAAACAGAGATGAGAACACCCATATCCCAGACATGCCAGGAGGATTAAATGTGGCCAGACTTCCCAACCTTCCCAACCTGCAAATGTGGGAGGCATTCTCCTCGTCAACAAATTAGCCTCTGGCCCTTGGCAGCTCTTGAATGCCTGTCTTTCGTTAGAACGGGATAACCTGGGACTGTCCCATCACAACTAGATAGATGGTCAGCATTTTGAGGACAGAGATTTGTTGCTGGGAACAACTTGTATTTTTATAGCCTCTTGTGCACATAACTGGTCCTGAGTGGATATTTGTCTCAACGAATAAAAGAGCATTTGAAAAGTTGCAAAGCGTTTGATGCTACTTGTGCCATTCCTTGGGAACCTGCTGGGATGGAGGACGGGCTGGGAACAGCATATGTTGGGGTGACTTGGCTGCAAAAAGTGTGAGACTTTTTAATAAAATTGCACCAGATCACGTTCTCTCCCAGGATGATATTTATGACATTTTAGGTAGCAGGAGAAGATAACTCTGGAGACAGGAAATAACAGAAAGGGGGATAGAACAAAGCGTTGGAGACACTGATTTGTTACAGAATGCATGACTGGGAGAGAGTCCCACGTGCGGCATGCTACGAGCCTTTTCATTGTATCTAAGTCATATGAGACCCTGTAGAAGGAGTATCTGCCCTTAGAAAGCAATTTTCAGTCAAGTTCCAAAATAATGTCCAATAATTATCTTTCTAAATTTACATGTTTATGTATCGTAATTAACTTTAGCATCGGTGTGTCTAATCCCCAGTGCCTAAGAAATTTCCTGGTGGTAAGTTAGTTATTTAGGGAGGGGCATTCATTCTGGGCCAGTAAATTTTGTTTAAAATTGAGCCATCTTCCTGCTGTTTGTTTAACAGTCCCCATGTTATTTTCAGGAAAGTAATGCATCTCCCTAAATGCACCTAACTCTCTCCCAGGAATGAGTTGAACACAAGGGCCTGGATGTAATAATACCAATGAGAAATGTGCACAGGCGAGTACATGCCCACAATGCAGAATTTTATTTTATAGTCAAGCTGGATACGGCTTTGCCTTCTGGAGCTTCTCAGTCTAGGCCGACACTGATTTCACAGAGAGGGTGCCTCGAAGCTCAGACATAGGGATGCTGAACTGAGAGACTCCACAACTGTTCCCATTCATGGAGCACTTACAAACAGATTAATACTCACAGAGGTGGGGAGTAAGGATTTGTTTCATAATTTGCATGTGTTGCCAGACAGGGGCTACACATAACAGGACAAGGAAGCCTCATGTGAAACTTGATTTGAGGGATGCTCCCAAGTCCTGGAGCCCCCAAATCTTCCCCTCTTCTCTTGCCATAGCTTCCCAACTTCCTGCCATGAATGCCATTCCTTTAGATAAGGCCTCTCTCCAAAGCGACAGTGACTGCAGATAAAGCTTCTATGATATAGTCCTGAGTTATCCTGAGGCCATTTCCTCTGTATTAGTCATGGGGCTCTTTGAAACTGGTCCATGAATTTGATCCATTGCCATATTCAAGTTTAGAATTTAAAATGGTACAAGGATGAAGGGTCCTGATGAGGAGGACTGATCCAGCTGGGGATAGCATCCTTCCCTGGGAAGCAAGAGGCACCTCTCTGTGCCCAGGTATGCAGGGGCCAGGAGAGGAACAAGTCTCAACAGCCAACTCCAATCCTATCCCTTTAACAATTGTGGCTGCTTCCCAACAGCCTTCTGATCACAGTTTAGTAAGAGGGTGGGCCAAGACCACAGAGAGCAGGCACACACACACAGCCCACCTTCCCGGATGATAGAAATCTCACAAAACCAATTACGGGCTGTGCTGCAGCACAGAATTCAAAAGCTATAACCAATTGTTATAAAAAGAAAATTGAGCCACATGCTACAGTTTTTTTTTTGTTTTTTTTGTTGTTTTTCCTTTCCATTAAATCACACCAGCGTATATTTGGCCTAATGTCCCCTGCGAGACTGTTGGGGTGATTTGTGTAGAAATTCTCACTTGACAAGCAGCTGTGAAAGCAAGCTTGCGGGGTTGACAGGCAGAGAACAGGGCCCCAGCCACCCAATAACTCGGGAACAAAAAGCAAATCAATAGACATAATATTGCAAAACACTGCAGCAGGATAAACACAGCTCGCACATCCACTCGATTTTTCTCCCTCATCTGTCAACACAATTGAGAAGTCGCGCTTGCTAATTGTCTTGCATTGGCAGACTCCGCCGACTTTGGAGCGGTGACACTTGGATGTCACAGTCTTTGCCGCTCCTGGTCGCCAGCCTGGCAGCCTTGGAAGCGGCCCCCATTTTGATGGGCTGCGTTCATCTGCGCGACTTCTCTCTGTCTGGATGAGGCACACTCCCCATTATGCAGTTCTTCTCATCATTAGCACCGACGGAAGAGTCTGTGCCATGTTCTCTGTATCCAAAATATTTGAGGGAGGCAAAGAATCCCAGGAAGTCAATGAAAATGCGCTACTATTGCCAGCTAGCATTTGCAACTGCCAGACTTCCTTGCATTCAAATTAGATTACCCAGTGCAGGAAGGACAGGGAAGGACTGGTTTCAAACTCAGCTTTCTTTTGTCACTTCGGGGCTATGTTCGTAGTGACTCAATTCGCTTCCTAAGAGGTCATGCACCTCCCTTGTTCACCTCCTGCAAGACTGAGAAGAAAGGAACCTTTAAACTGCAAAGACAGGAACAGTGAGCCCCTGGTCCTCTGTGCACTCAACACAGTGCTCAGCAAACATTTGGGGGCTACCAAATGCTGACCATATTGACCAACCAAGGAGTGGTGAGCTACAGAGAACAAAGGGACATTGGATCAGGGGCTCTGGGGCCTGCGATTTTCTAGGAGTGGGGCTGGACAGCTGCACCCTGCTCTCTCTAACCCTATTTGTTTGGCAGTGTTATCCTGGCTATCTTTGCTAGGTCCTAGGAAATAGATCTCTAAGAATTTGACAATCAAGTTATAATTGATTGACCTAGAGGGGGCAGCTCTGGACTCCCTGGTAAGTGAGCTGGCTGGCACCCCATTCCACCCTTCACTGATCTGCTCAATGGGTTGCAGGAGTAATGCTGGGAGCTTCTGTTGTTACTGCATATGTCTCCTTCGCCTTCCTGAGGTTACCAAGCAGGAACTGGATCTCCTTGATTTTGCAAATCAGCATCTTAAAACAAGCTGTTCTCTCTGGGTGGTCCACTTTTCCCAGGCACCTTGGCCTTGCCTATAATCTCAATCTTCATTTCTATCTCTGTGTCTGTCAGAGATAGACACACACACACACCTCACAATGTATTGCCTTCATTATGGGCATTTTCAGATGTGTCAAGTAGACAAGATATATACTTGAGCTCCATGTCCTCACACCCAGCTGCAACTCCCAACCACTCATAAGCTAGCATAGCTCATTCTTTTTCCCTCACCCAGTATTATCACTATGAAGCAAATCTCAGGTATCCTATCATATTCATCTGCCAATACCTCTGGGTATAGCCCCAAAAGGAAATTAACTAGCATCCTCAAGAAACCTTTGAGCCCTCCAGAGTTTGAGGTTCCTTCCTTTGTGCTACCACAATACTTCATTCACTCCAGACTAGAATACCATGGGTAGTTCACCTGTTTCCAGAGTATCTCCCTCACTGGATGATATGATCACAGAAGCCTGAGATAGCAGCCTAACAGGCAGAAGCTCGTAGAGTTGCACTGTATTTAGTAGATGACTCTTCCCTTCCATCCCGGCTACCCGCTTCAGGCCCTAAGTCACTAGGAGCCAAGTGAAGTCAATCAGCCTTTTTGTTATTTCCCTTCAACAGAGATGGTTTAAAGAAACAAATGACAGTGTGGCTCTTAGACTCTGGTTTTTAAGGGTTTGTTGTTTGTTTGTTTGTTTGCTGTTTAATTTCTAAATGAGCCACCACTTTATTGACTGGCCTCAAAGGCTATGGGAACCACCAGCCCATCTCCCAGTGTCCTGCCGAGGACCTCATGTTTTCACACTTCTGATCCAGGTACTGAATTTTTCTGCCAGAAAACACAGCTTTAGGTTATAAAATCACAGCCACTGAAATAAACTGCTGCCCATTTCCATCTAGATTTCTCAGTCGCAAAAATCATTGTCTTTTCAGACAGTGTCTGTACATTCTGTCCTAAGTAGCTGCCCTCTGCTTTCATTTTTGAGAGATGCGGAAAAACTGCTTTATGAGAGAGGATTCCAAATTTTACATTGTAATTTCCCTGGTTATAACACTCCTTAAGTTTTAATACATGGTCAAATTACTTGGCTATAAAATCATAGTGAAGAACAATTTTGATACTCCATGTTAAAATAACCTTACAGAATAGCCAAGGAGAGCCGAACATGGCTTTTGTCTTGAGGGTTTTTTTTTATTAATTTAATAAATTTTATTGTTCAGATTATAACAATTGTTCCTCTTTTTCCCCTATAGCTCCCCTCCCCCCCATTCCCACCCCACCCTCTGACCTTACCTCCACCCACATTGTCTTCATCCTTAGGTGTATGATTTTTGTCCAGTCTTCCCACAGCCCCCTCACCCCTTTCCCCCTGAGAATTGTGAGTTCACTCCCTTTCTATGCCCCTGATTCTATCATATTCACCAGTTTATTCTGTTCATCAGATTTTTAATTCACCTGATTTTTAGATTCACTTGTTGATAGGTATGTATTTATTGTTCATAATTTTTATCTTTAGCTTTTTCTTCTTCTTCCTCTTCTTAAAGAGTACCTTTCAGCATTTCATATAATACTGGTTTGGTGTTGATGAACTCCTTTAATTTTTTCTTATCGGTGAAGCTCTTTATCTGCCTTTCAATTCTGGATGATTGCTTTGCTGGGTAGAGTAATCTTGGTTGTAGGTTCTTGCTATTCATCATTTTGAATATTTCCTGCCACTCCTGTCTGGCCTGCATAGTTTCTGTTGAGAAATCAGCTGACAGTGGAATGGGTGCTCCCCTGTAGATAATTAACTCTTTTTCTCTTGCTGCTTTTAATATTCTCTCTTTGTCTTTTGCTCTTGGTATTTTAATTATGATGTGTCCTGGTGTAGTCCTCTTTGCATTCCTTTTGTTTGGGGTTCTTTGTGCTTCCTGGACTTGTAAGTCTATTTCTTTTATCATGTGAGGGAAGTTTTCAATCATTTTTTGTCAAATAGGTTTTCAGTATCTTGCTCTCTCTCTTCTTCTGGTACCCCCATAATTCTGATGTTGGTATGCTTAAAGTTGTCCAGAGGCTCCTTATACTATCTTCACATTTTTGGATTCTTTTTTCTTTTTGCTTTTCCAGTTGAGTGTTTTCTGCTTCTTTGTATTTCAAATCCTTGACTTGATTCTTGCATTCTTCTAGTCTGCTATTATGTCTCTTTATAATATTTTTTATTTCAGTCAGTGTATGCTTAATTTCTAGTTGGTCTTTTTTCATCTCCTTGAGGGTCTTGCTAAATTTATCAATCTTTTCTAGGAAATTCTTGAAAAACCTTATAACCATGGATTTGAACTCTATATCCAATCATTTGTTTTCCTCCATTTCTTTCATTTGTGATCTGTTTCTTTGTCACCACATTTTTGCTGCTTCCCTGAGTTGGTAGAGTAGCTTTGTGTGCTAGGTGCCTTATATGGCCTAGTAGCTCCACCTCCCCAGTTACCTGAGGTGGACACTCTTGGTGAAATCCTTTGTGGACTGTGTTTACAGCCTTGTTGTAGTTAAATCTTGATTGTTTTTGGTATCACTAGGGGGTATTGACCTCCAGGCCAATTGGCTGTGAGGATGAGCTGTGTCTATGCCAGGAGAACTTCTGTGCTGGAGTCAGCCTTAAGAGACAAGACTTGCCAAATTGCAAAAGCCTCTGTGCTCAGCTTGGATGGGGCAGAGTCTCAAGGCTGAACAGATAGCCTTGGCTTCCCATCAGCCCTGCCCTATGTGGCCCCTTGGTCTCAGTGTCCCTCAGTAATCCCTGTAGCCCTCTCTGAGCATACTCACATGCCCACTTCCAGACCTCTGCCTTTCGCAGCTCCCCTGAGTTTTCGTGTGCTCCAGGGATCCATGAGTCTGGGTCCCCAGAATCTCTCCTGAAACTGGGGTTCACTGCAGTCAGAACTGGAGTTCCTCCTGCTAGAGAAAGTCAGTGGCACAATCAGCAGTCAGTCCTCTCTATGTGCACTCATGCACGCCCCTCCAGACCTCTGCCTTTCGTGGCTCCCCTGTTTCTGTGCACTCCTCCCTTTTCCTGATAGTCCAGACTTCCCCTGTATAAGTCTTGCCCAGAACAGGGGTTCAGTGCAATCTGAACTGGGGTTCAGTGCAGTTGGGAGTTTCAGTCTCCCTCTCGCTAGAGGAAGCCAGCCAGGCACTTAGCCGCCCATCCTCTCCACGCATGTGTTTCCATACCTCAGCTTTTTGTAGCTCTTCTGAGTCTCCATGAGCCAATCTCTTTTCTTATAGTTGTAGAATTTCCACTCAACCTGCTTTCCTGTGGTTCTAGATGATGTCTTCTATCTTTTAGCTGCAGTTTTGAAATTGTTGTGCAAGACAGCAGTTTAGGTGTTTACCTATGCCACCATCTTGGTTTCCTATCTGAAGGTTTTAATAGTGACATTTTATGGAATAGAAAAAATCTTCATACATGAGCCATCTGAAAAATGAAAGAAACATGATTTTATTTTTTTAAAAATCACTGGTTAATGTTGCATGTCTACAGGACAAGTATGTAGAGCCACAGGTCAAAGAATAGAAGTAAGATGATTTTGAAAGACCCAAGTTCTAATGGTGAATGTGCCACAAAAATAGCTCTGTGACTTTGAAACCACCACCTTTAAGTTCCTCAGGTTCAGGGTTGCCAGATAGAATACAGGACACCCAGTGAAATTTGAATTTCGTAAACAATGAATGCTTTTTTAGGGTAAAAATGTTCCAAATATTGCATTGGACAAAAGTATCCCAAAAAATTTACTTCTTGTTTATCTGAAATTCAAAGTAACTAAAAGTCCTATTTATTTTTATTTTTATTGATTTCAGAGAGAAAGGGAGAGGGAGAAAGAGGTAGAAACATCAGTGATGACAAGGAATCATTGACTGGCTGCCTCTTGCATGTCCCATACTGGGGATTGAGCCCGCAACCTGGGCATGTGCCCTTGACTGGAATCAAACAGTCCATAGGCTGACATTCTATCCACTGAGCCAAACCAGCTAGAGCAAAAGTTCTATAATTTGATATCCTTACTCTCCCTGGGTCATATTATCCTCAGAGGCCCACAGTCCCTTTCTTAGCTACTCTATTTATCAATTTACAGTAAGTACTTTTGCTAATCTGAATGAAATCATCTTGACTTGTTAATCTTTAAATTATTAAAGAAATGTGACTTCTATTTTTCATTAATTTTACAAAGGTGCTTGAATTTATAGTACTTCCTATGTGTACATAATCATTTCTGGATACAACCTTAGAATATAGGAATTTCTACAGTTAAAAACTAAAGCTCCCAGGTTATTTCAAGTCTTACAGACTTGAAAACAAACAACAAATGTAAGGCTAAGTGCCTTTTTTTAACCATTGTCACTTAAGTAAATGCAGCAATAAAAGGCTCAGCTTCAGTCCTCCAGCATTCTGACACAAATGAGAGTCAAGCCCAATAATTGTTAGCATGTGTCATGGTTAATAAGAGAATATGATTCATGGCCAGAGTTTTGAAAAAACAAAACAAAACAAAACAAAACTGCTTGCTACAACATTAACTGTTCCTTATTTACTAATTAAATTGGAAAGCTAATTGTTTCTTGCTAAGCCAGTTATACCTGAAAAAAAGGTCAGTCGATTTAAAAAAAATACAAGAAACAGCATTGACTTTTAACAGGGAAGTTTGAATTTCACAGGTTATCTCTTCCATTCTAGGCAGTCGGTATTATTGATAACTGAGATTAAGGAATAAATTGTGCCTATATAGAACATCCTCAGAAAGAATAAACAGGAAAAACATTTTCTTAAGTCATGATTTGTATTTTCCTCATCTTACCTAATAATAACAAACATGTAAATTGATTGTACCTCCGCTACACCCAGAGCCAATCAGGAGTGAATATGCAAATTAACCGGACAAAGGAGGTGGATTCATTTGCATATGCAGGTGCAGAGCAGCCAGGAGGGGCAGGATACCTGCTATTAGAGGGTGGGGGTAGTGGAGGGAGCTACAGGAGCGGTGCTCCACCTGGAGCAGAGACTTGCAGGCTCCCAGGCAGCTGGGAGTGAATCCAGGGGAAGGAAGGCCTATTCTTGCACAAATATCTTGCAATAGGCATCTAGTATTATATATATTCCTTGTGATACTGTTTTAGTCAAAACTTATATCTTTAGTGTTTGAATTTCTAATGAAATATGGAATAGGTTTTTGTCTTTGAAATCTATATTTCTCACAAAGATAATTTTAATAAAAATAAAATGTCTTTGTGTTTTATTTATTTATTTATTTATTTATTTATTTTATTTACTTATTTTTGTCTTATAGAAGAGAACATTATGAAGACATTCTTGGTCTTGATTTCTAAAGATTCAAAATGGAAATCCAAGCCTCATCAGGACAGGTGGCAACTAAAGGAGTCTTTCCTGAAATCTTAGTTTTAATGATATTTTAAATTCTGTCTGTACCCCAGGCAGAAAAGGATAAAAAAACAAACAAACAAACAACAAAAAAAAAAACAAGCACAGTACTGATGGTGTATGAGTTAATGGGAAGACAACTGATAAAATTAAACCTTTGCAACCTGCTGAGCTAACCCAAACTTGCTAAGCTACTAGAACAGTAATGAGTTAGAGATTTTAATTAAATTGTTTGTAATTAGCTCTCCCAAGAGTAAAAAGTGTAAAAGCAGTGCAAACTAAATACCTGTGGCACTTACTTGCAATAGACAAAATAATTTCCACACAACTGATATGCCTAGATAGACACAAAATATATGTTTGTATCCTGTATATCAAACTATAGTGATTTATTTTCTCTTCTGAGCTAGTTTTAGAATAATGATATTAATATCTCCCTGCTATGTAAAGAAAATGATACATTCTATCTTAACAGTGACAATTCTGAGTCCTAAAATGAACTAGGGATTTTCAATTAAAGATACAACAATTTCTATCTAACTTTAATGAGATTTAAATTATCTGTGGACTCTAAGATAAATTTCCACAGCAAAAAGCACTACTTAGGAAGGGTCCAATAATCAGCGAGTTTAAAAATGTATCAAAGTCATCTCTGGCTTTTCCAGAGGATTAATGCAGCCATTCTAATGACATTCGGGCAGTCCACTCCAAGGCAACCTGGCATGACAGTGTCTCAGGTATACCATAATCCACAAAGCAAGCCAAACTTATAACACATCCTGTGTCATGATGGTTTATATTTTTAAATATATTTTTTTTATTGATTTCAGAGAGGAAGGGAGAGGGAGAGAAAGATAGAAACATCAACAATGAGAGAGAATCATTGATTAGCTGCCTCCTATATATCCCCCACTGGGAATAGAGCTACAACCTAGACATGTGCCCTGATCAGGAATTGAACTGCGACCTCCTGGTTCATGGGTCGATGCCCAACCACTGAGCTATGCCAGCCAGGCTATGATGGCTTATTGATGAACTCAGACATTGCACTAGGTGCTGAGATGCAAAGGGGCAGAAGACATGGTCCTTGGTTTCAGCACCTTGCAAACCAGTGGAGTCATGACACAAAGAGGTAAAAGTTTCAATCAACCAAGGTCAATTTCTTAAAGCTTTTTTCCCCATTTCTATGTTTTTCACATATTCCTAAAGAAACTGCAATAGTTATTACATGAAAACTTATAAGTTAAGATTAAATTAAACAAGTGATAGTGCACATGAGTATATACTATGGGCTGTGCATCTGATGTAAATCTTAATATTACATTGATGTGCTCTGGTCCACCAATACTCTATACTATCTCTGACTTTCACGCTGGCCATGACACTGTGGTAGCCCAGTGGCCCTCAAACTTGTGAGAGCCTGAGAGTGCATTAGAAATGGAACATGGAGGTTGGAAGACTGTGATGATGTGGGCCCTCATTCTACTGACCACACTTGCCAGAGCAACACTCAAGTAGCCATGACCCCCGCTATGCAGTGTAGCCTTCACTATCTTTGGGCTGCTGAGGTCACTGAACTTGTCCTTGCAGACTTGATCAAGTATAGCATATATACAGACACAAGTCATAACTAGCACCCAGATCAAGATAGTAACCCAACAATAAAGTGTTCATATGTCCATAAAAAAATCCATAAGAATCATAACAGTGCTATACATGGCAGACAAAAAAGGAATAAACCGGGCAGTTAATAAACAGTGAATGGATAAATGAACTGTGGGTTATTCATTCAAGGGACTACTATGGAGCAATGAAAATCAGTGGACACTTACTACAAGCAGCATGGCTGACTCTCGGGAGTATATTGCTGAGTAGAAGAGGCCAAACTGAAAAGAGAACCACACTGCATGACTGCATTTATGTGAAGCTCAAAAGCAGGCAAAGTTATCCATGTTTCTAGAAGTTAGGGCAGTGTCTACCTTTCAGGGAGGGCACAGAGGCCTTCTGGGTCCTGTTTGTGTGTTAGTTTTTCTTGATCTTGGTGCTTGTGGCACCCAGGTGTGTTCACCTTAAATTATTTTGAGTAAATACTACGGGCTGTGCATCTGATGTAAACGCTTATGATGACTTGTACTGCATACAGGTTATCCCTCCAAATGCATACACGCTGTAACAGCTGATAGCCCTATTTTGAAAATGAAGTGTATTATAATAAACACTGCCTTTATAAATTATTCAAAGTATACATATTAGTATACATTTTCTGGGATACATATATAGGTTATACTTGGTAAAATCTGCAAAAAGAAAACAAATCCAAACGCAGAACTTTGGAAACCCCCTTGCTGTCTAAGAGTCAGCATGTCTCTGGGTTGGTGTGATGGTGCCTCAGTCCCTGCAGAGGACTTTCTCTCTGTTATTTAATATCCTTTCAGCCAGCAAGTAATGCAAAGTCACCTGTGAGATAAAAAATCATGATGGTATGAATGGAGCAGATGTCACCAGAGTTGGCACTAAGGTATGTGTAAGGTCAAGTTTAAGAGTAGAATTGCAGGCTTGTATTTCTGCCTTTTTTCTTTCTTTTCAACAGATTTTCCTTCACATATTTTATGATAATTACATATTTGACTAGAGGCCCAGCACACAAAATTGTGTGGGTAGGGTCCCTAGGCCTACCTTGCAATCAGGACCGTCTTCTGCCTATATGCTAGTCTCCAGGCCCAATGCCACCTCTGCCACTGAGGCAGGTAGGGTGTGGGCATGCCCCACAACTTCTGTCAGTGCTGCAAGCCCCAGCAGCAGCAGAGGCAGTGCCCACATAAGCAGCCCCAAAGGAGCAGCGTGTTCGATCAGCAGCCAGCCCAGCACACGCACTTGGAGGTGAAGTTGCCAGAACCCACTTTCCCGCCAGCCCTGGAGCAGCCAGGAATGAGCTGGGAATTTCAATGACCTGACAACCAGCCCGGTCCTCCTGCCACTCACTCCTGTTCCCCCATTCACCATTGCTGATCCATAGAAGCCTGTGGACCTGGGAGAGGGACCAAGAGGTCAGCCGTCCAGCCCACTCATCAGTCTCTAGTCCCATCCTGCTGCCACTTGCCATCCTGCCCACCACCACCACTTGCAGGTTGGGGAGGAGGGGCTGAGAGGTAGTCAATGCACCTTATGGCAACTGGTCGAGTGGTCATTCCACTCATTACACTTATGGTACCTGGCCTTTTATTATATAGGATGATCTTCTAAACATGGGTAACTTGCAATTAACTATCCCCACCTCTCTGCTCTCTTAAGCACCAGCAAAATTATACATCTGGACCACATGTAAAGTATCAGGACTAATTTTATTATCTAGTGTAAGGGCTGGAAAGGGAAATGTCAGGGTGAACCTCCTACTTTTTCTGGAAGACCCTCCCCTGGTTCCTCTCTGGGTGTGCAAGGTGTGTTTGGAGGGGGGAAGGGTTTAAAGATAGAATGGAATGCCTCCATAGCAGGAAAAGTTCCAACACCCACCTGACCACACCAGCTGCACGAAAGAAAGTTCTAGAAATGATTGAAAAGGGAAATGGGGCCTGCAAGCGGAAGAGAGAGCATTAACCACTCACTCCTCCCTGGAGTCTTTACCCCAAATGACAAGGTCTGCTTATAACTTTGACCATCTCAGGGCTCCTCTTGGGGCAAAGAAGGAGGGGAAGGAAGCCTAGGTTTCATATGTACCACTAACCCATAGTCCACAATGGAACGGTTCTCGTCCAAAACACATCCAACTTAGCATGTCTAAAACCAAACCCTATCTTTCCCCAAACCAAATCCCCTTTCAGACCCCTCAGTTTCTGTCAGCTGTAATCACACAATCATGCTGCTGAAAACCTTCAAAACCATATCAGATGCTTTTTTCTTTAGGTAGTCAGTCAGCAAATATTTTTTATTCTTCTTCAAAACTGTCTATTCATCTTCAAAATGTCTTTTGTGTCCACTTGGTATCAGATTTTGTTAGATCCTAACTGGATTACCACCAAGGCCTCCTTCTGACTATCCTCTGGATCCTGCCACTGCCCTATCCAGCTTGGCCATCACCTTGGCACTGAGCTTTCTAAGTGGTGATGTCCTGATGTTACTTGTCGGACTACAGGCCTCCAAGGTCTTTATCAGACCAACAGGAACCACAGTGAGGGATGGGCTTTTGAACTGATAATGCGCAGCTATAATTTATATAATGAATGATGGAGTCTAGAAAAATTGAAACTAGGAAAATGTAATGAGTTTTAGAGTTCAAGTTTACCAATCCACTTTTGAGAACAGCAATAGTAGAGTGTTGGAGCTAAAAGCTCAATGGTAGGTTGCTGTGAGGTCAGTGAAGAGGAAAAACCTTGTGAGCAGCTGGAATGCAGGCACATGGAATGCAGAGGCAATGAGCTTTGAATGATGCTCAGAGATTAGCATTTTCCTTATGGGAAGCCCAAAATGGACAGCCTATCCCTGCCTCACTACAAATAACACATGAACCCAAACACCTGATAGAATGTCTCCATGCTTAACATGAGTGATAAGTCTAATTTTCTTTATTGGTTCTGTTACTGTGTCCACAGCTAACCCAGCTAGCCTAGCCACCAACCCACTCACTCCAGGCCAGCCTTATAGTTCAAGGTCTCCCTCTGGGAATCCTGAAAGTAATGAAAAATAGTATATTGGGTTTGACTAATCCCTCTTTTCTCCCATTCATCTTCCTACAAATATTTATGAATACCTACTATGTGCTAATCACAATGATGTGAATTTTTGAGAAGCCAAAAGTAAATATTATATAGTTCCAATCTCTAAGGAACTTATTTCCTGGATGGCAGTTTAAGACTCTCTCTCTCTCTTTCTCTCTCTCTCTCTCCTTTTTTTTCTCTGTCACTCACATTCATGTGCATGTGCACAAATACATACACAAGACTATAATATTGGAGTTAAAAACAATTGCAGCAATGGTCTGTCTTTTTATTGTGGCTTGTATTATTGGGTCAAGTAAGTGGTAGAACGCTTTGAATCTAATGCCTCATTAGCTTTAGGCTTCTTTAGGTGGACTGACCTTCCCAGTGTAAACACCTGGAGACCACAGCAAAGCAGAGCATAGGGAGGCAGAGAAAGACTAGAAAAACAAATGTCCCCCTTCCCCATGCCTTTTATTTGCAGAGCCAATGTTTTCAGAGGGGTGTGCTCGGTAGGGCACAGGGTGGTGTGGCATCCACGTCTCCCCAGAGCTTTGCTCCACCAGGTGACCCAACCTGTCACTGAGCCTCCTGCAGGCAGTAATAGACCAGGTGAAGGCTTCTTTCTTGGTTACTTTTAATAACTACTGAGTGAGAGGGTCCTTGGGAGGTTATTCACTCATCCTCGGACAATAAATATCTGGGAGCTTGCTGACTGTGGAGGGTCCTTTTAACCTTCCCTATCTCTATTAGAGCTTCCTGAGAGGTTCCTGGCTGGACACTCTGTGTGAGCTCAGACTTAAATCTCCCTGAACACAGTCTCAGCATAAAATAATCAAATAGGCAGCTGTGAGTTCCCCTCACACCCACCATCTCTGTCTGAGCCCTGGGAACACACAAAAGCAGAAGATGGAAAAAGTAGAGATTTTTCTTCTTTTCTTTGCCACTGAAGAAATGGGGAGGTGGAGGGTTATTGCCATCCTTGTTTACTAGTAATGCACACACATTGTTTGATTCTCCCATTTGGGAGGCAAACTCTTTGAAGTCTTCCCTAGAATCTGGGTGAGCCTCAGTGACTAATTTGACCAATAAACTGTGGTGAAAATGATGCTTGTGACTTTTAAGGTTAGGTCATAAAAGGCCATGAAACTTTTACCTGGCTCTCTTGAGACATATATTGTGGGTAATGCCAGTTCCTCTAGCCATCTGTAGGCCATGTCACCTTTAGCCACCATACTTCAGATGCTATTCAAAAGGACTTCAGCCATCAGTCCCAGCAGAGCCCCACTTCAAAAGAATCACAAAGGTGAGCCCTGCCTGAATAGCTGAACTAGAGAAACTGTGAGATACAGTATGTGCATGTTGCATGAAGTGGCTAACTTTCAGGAGAGTTTGCTATGCAGCAATAGTAACCAGAACAGAATATAGCTCAGGAATAAGTGCCAGAAGCCGGGCTGAGGGTGGTGGGGGGTGGAGAGGATTGGTTGTTTACAAGTTGATATTGCTGAGTGGGTCTGAATTGGGGGACAGTGGAGATAAAGATGCTTCCGTGTTTGCTTTGAAAATGTCACACTCCCATTGATACAACAAATCTCTAGTAGTATAGACTAGGATCCAGAAAACTATTTTGTGTTCCTGTGCTGTTCCTGAGGGGCTACATTAGTTTGCTAGGACTGCCATAACAAAGGGTCACAAAGTGGGAGACCTAACAGAAATCTGTCATCTCACAGTTCTGGAGGCTGGAAGTCCAAGACCAATCTCCATCTAAGGGCTGTGAGGGAGGAACTGCCCCATGCCTGTCTTGGCTTCCAGTGGTTTGCTGGCCATCTCTGGTCTTCCTGGGCCTGTAGAAGCAACACTGTGATCCCTGCCTTCATTTTCCCCTGGCTTTCACCTAATGTGTATGTCAATCTCCAAATTTTTCCTCCATATGGGACACCAGGCATATGGTATTGGGCCCATCCTAATAATGTCATCTTAGCCAATTACATCTGCAACGCCCTTATTTCTAAAAAAGGTTCCATTTTCAGAAACTCGGGTTAGAACTTCAACATATCAATTGGGAAGGGGACACAATTCTGCCCATAACGTGTACTGTGGGAGAGAATACTAACACCTTACTACCACTTCCAGGAGATGCTGCAAGAATTAAATAAATAGGTGAACTGGAGGGCTATGGGTTCTGCGGCAATACTGAGCAAGGTGGCTTGTGAGATGTGTGGTTTGATGTCCCCCATGCCAGGTGCTCAGCTGCTGTGCCTGGGTAAGGGTGTGGGCTGAATGGCAGTCTCGGTGGCATTTTGTGAGGGGATTTTTTTGGCTGGTGATTCTGCGTTGCGTGGGATGGAGTGGATGGACGGTACTTTCACTTCCTACATTAGCACAGGCAGGTGCACAGTTATGGAGAACTTTAGCCCTCCTTGTCTGCTTCAGGGATTTGTGTGTGGTTAAGTTGTGATTAAAATCAGCACACTGGACACAAGGGGGCACATAGAAGCCGAAAATTCAATCCAGACTATTTCCTTTGCCCTATTCAGCTGGGGCTTGGGAAGCTTCAGTGGAAGAGGGGCAGTCCTTTCTACAGGAGGTCCTAAGGCAGGGGTCGCAGTACCCAGGAGATGAAGATGCATGTTGAAATTGATCATCTACAGCCATTTCTGTCCTTTTGTCCTTCACACCCAGTGGATGCTTGCCCTCTGCCCTCCTGAGCCCAAGAAGCAGATACCAACCAAGTCACTGTGACCATGATTTCCAGGGACACTCAGAACTTACAGAAAGAGGCCAGTTTCTCACGAAATGGAAACGGAGAGTACTTAGTCATTTCACTGAAACCACGTTAATTCTGAACCACTGCCCACTGGTAGATGAACAGAGGATTGGACTGTGTTGAAAATCTGGGCATAAACCCTTTAAAACATCTGCATATTATACATCGAAAACCCTAATCTCAGTCCAGAGACAAAAGAAGCCTTAGTGATCACTTCTGGGTGTCCTGAGATGAGATTCTACAGGAAATCCTGGGCTCTGAGACCTTCCCTCTGGCCTCATTGGGATAAGGTGAAGATTAGATGACTGGAACCAAAGTTCATGAAGAAGGAGAAATTTCAAGGAATACTGTGTTGAGTGACATTCTTGGTGGCTACTACCCCAAAGCCTAACGTGGAGAAATGGAGGAATTCCTGTGATCCTACTTCCAAGAAAGTCTTCTGACTGGTGAGAAGCAAAATTTGGTTTTAAGTGCAGAATATGCTCTTGATTCAACACCTCACCCCCAGGGATGGGCAGCCTCACAGAGCTTTCTTTACCCTCTCACTCCTCACATTTTCTCTAATCTTTTCTGAGATCATGTTCTCCTCTCTATTTATGTGAAGGAAGGACAATTCCAGGTGTGGGACCTGGGTTTCTTGAAGTATGTGCTAAAGTCAACCTGCAACAGCATTACCTTTCAAGGTAGGAGGTGGGTTGTTAGAAATGCACACTCTCAGGCTACACACAGGACCCAAGGAATCAGCAGCTACATTTTAACAAGATCCCCAGGTGAATCACAGACATATTTATGCACATCAACATTCAAGGGTCTATTGATGAGTCTGACCCCCCAGATCCAGAGCCAGGTTTCCCACCCCACTTTTTCATATGAGGAGCAGGACAATGACTCAAGAGGTGATTTGGCCAGCTGTCCTTGATTTCCATCCTCATTGTACTTAATCTGGATAAAAATATGAGACTACAAGGCCCGAAATGTTACCATCCTATCTTCTCTCTATCCTGAAACTGACTGTGGATGTCATATTTCCTGACTTTCCAGGCACAAAACCTCTTTTTGTTAGAGCACAAATAGAATCTTTGCATTGAAAGAGAGATGCTACTTCATCTGCTAACACCTCCTTTCAAATGCAGCTAATATTGTTTCTCAGTGCCTAGTGCTAAGGTTCTATTGTCACACTTGTATGCCCATAAAATATCTGTGAAATGATAAAGAGAAACTGATGATTACCTCCAAGGAGAGGAAGTGGGTGGCTTTGGAAACAGCATTTGCAACCATTTAGGGTGTTACTTTTCGCAAAGAAAAAATAGATTTAAAGTAAAAATTAAATAGAAAAGCCATCCTGTCCTTTAATTATCCTACTCAAAGACACCTGCCAGCCTACATCACTGCTCTATGGTTGTGGCCGCTTCTGTGGGAGAACCAACTTTCTTTGTACATCATAGCCAAATGTTACTACATCAATTATGGAATACACTGTTGGAGATGAACCAAAACGGAATTTGGTGATTATAAAGAAGGAGAAAGAAAGAAATAGCATCTATATCAGCACAAAGAATTAACCTAGAAAAAGAGCTCCAGGTTTAGGGAGAATGGGTGGTGGGTGATGTGCTTTCCTCCTGGCCTGCTCTAGCTGGTGGTCACTTTCTTTTAAAATCTTTTCCTGATGCTAACAGAAGCCAAAGCATCCATCTTCCTTGCATGGCTTCTAAAATGTTGAGCAAAATCACTGGCAGACACTTTGGGACTCCCTGAGAGGTCCCCACGACCTCAAGTTAGAGTTTGACAGAGATACTGCATGAGGTGGGGTATAGGACAGGAAGAAGCAGAAAATAAATTCCATGCTGGACGTTCTTGGAAGAGGTTCCGAGCTCACGACTTCATTTTGAAATGGTAGGAAAAACAAAATGCATTGAAACAGGGCTTCCAGCCCCAATTCAAACGGGTGCAGGGAGAACTGCTGAAGTATTCAAAGCACTGCCAACTGGCATGTACTTATGCAAATGAGCTGCAAATGCCAGGGCCCAAATTTGAGGTTACGTGTGCCAGGACAGAGGGACAGAGGAGGCATGTGTCTATTTCTACGCTGCAGATTTTAGAAACTGATTTCTACATGGTCAGCATCCCTGAAACCATTATCTCACATTTTGAATTTTAAGCACTTTTAATTCCATAGCCTGATATATGTTTTAAAGACTATTATTTATCTGGAGGTTGTAATCAATGTCAAGTTCCATGATGTTGAACAACACTGTTCTCACCAATAGTATCGCTTTCTTTTAAGATCATCAAGGTCTGATCTGCTGGCAAGCTGTGGATGCTGCAAGTGCAGATGCCAGCAGACCAGGGTCCCATGAGGATGCACCAGGAAGGGGCACTGCATTTTTATTCTCCTCCAAGAAAACCTACAGCACTTCAAAAAGAAGTTGTCATTGGGAAAGCATCACCCCCCTCTTGGCTTCACATTCATGAGTCAAGCCAGGGCTAACTTGCAAAAAGCACTTACTTTGTCTCCTCACTCTCAGCTCACTGCCATTTGTAGCTCTGCCTGAGTCACACATGGGACTGGCTCTGGGGAAGAAGACAGATTAACTATCCTGCTGGCTGGGGGTTCTCCATGCTCTTGAATCTCTCTTTACCTGGCCCAGAATTCATCTTGCCCTTTTGGATCTCCTGGTTTTCAGCTGTCTACTATGCCCTCGGTTTTGCACTGAGCCTTACAACCTGGCATTTGCATCCTTGTTCTTGTCTGCATACCTGGCCTCTGAGCTGCTCCTTGCTTTCAGTGTCACTCTTCCTAAGTGCTGCATCTGGCCTGAGGACCTCTTAGTGACTGGCTGCTTTCTTGAAGCTCTATTATGCCAAGTTCTTGCGAAGTTGTTTCTGCTTCCTTCTGCTGCATCCAACTGGTGGGTACTTGTGCCTTTGTGCAATACCCTAGGTTTAATTCCACCTAGAATTATTAGTAAGAAGATTTAACGAAAGCAGGCCTTTCTGCTAGTTACTTTCCTAAACTCACAAACACTGGAGAGGCAAAGAAAGAGTATTACATTCTTTAAATGGGTACTTAAAAGAAATTACAGATAATAAATGTGTGCCATGATACTTGAGCCACAAATAAACGTATTTCATCTGTAGAAAGAAAAGAGAAAAGAAACAGTGTCCACCTTCTCTAAGTCTCCACGGCAGAATGCAAACAAGAGCCAAGCAGATCCCAGGCTCTTCTTGCCAGAAATGCAACCTGCCCTCCAACTTGAACTCTCACCCCTCTCTTGTCAAGAACTGGGCAGCATCTGGGATATTTCCCTGCTATAAACGAGCTAGCTTAATATCATCTCATGGATGCTGGCAGGTGAATCAGAACTCCAGGGTCAGGAAAAATGGTCTTTATTATCCATGGCAAAAGCAGTGGTTACGTCTTCCTGTTCTCACAGGCTCTCATGCCCCCCAAGTTCCATGCTGCCATGCCAGGGCACACGTGGATGCCTGTACAAGCTGTGGGTTGCAGTAGAGGAGATGAACTCTGGACCTGGGGATTCATCACGTGTAGCAAGCAAAGGCAATCGTGCTCTTTTTCTGGGCTGAAAACCTTAGCTCATCCCTCAAGGTCGCACATTGCAAACACTTTGAGAAACAGATTCACAATGTCTGAAAACTCACTTTCCCAGCATCCTGGGTCAGCAGGTCTCTGGTTGGACGCCACCAGGAGAGGCCTGCTGTGGGCTTTGGAGACAGAAGAGAAGTGGAAGCATTGTCCCCTGGCCTCTGGCTGTGGCCAAGCAGAGGCCCAGCCTGCTGGCTGTGGAAGGGGTCCCTGCTGTGGTTTCCAGGTGGCTTCCTCAGATCACCCTGGCGACTTCAGCTGGGGTCAGCTTCCTACAATCCCTGCATTTCCTGACTTCCTGATATTTGCTTTCTCAGCCTCTAATTCCCTGCATGAAATTTTCTCTAAATACCTGAGATGGCTTTTGTTTCTCTGCCCGCACACTGACTTACAATTTGAAGGACTGTCCCAGGATTACACAGCTGGTAAGTGGCAGGGCTGGATTTATTCATCGGCTCTTGCAACAAATATTTACTGAGCACCTAAACTTTCTCAGGTCTACACTTGGACTGGAGCCCTTTTCTGGCCCCCAGACCTTTTTGTTGGGAGTCTGACAAACTTTCTAGCATGCCAGGTCCCTGTCCTGCTCAACCCTCTGTTGGCTCCTCCTTCACACCAGATGGACACTTCCCAAGGGAGGGTGCTAAGTTCCATTTGCCTATAAGCATCACCGTGGTAGAGTCCTTTGACACCTTCAGTCAGCCCGTGCTTGAACTGAGCTTAATATTGGTATCACCTCCTCTTTGAGGCATTGTGATTCCACTGCCCCTTCCAAAGATGGTATTAGACCCAGATCATTCCATAGTTCCTATCTCCTTTGGCTACTGCTCAGATCCCAACACACATCATTGCCAATGCCAAGCTGGTGATGAGAGACAGCCAAAATCAAGTGCGACACGCATACAAAGGAACTTTGCACACTCTGCAAATTATGAAGTGCTAATAAAAATCAATTCTTTTCTCTTATTGCAGCAGCCGCTGTCCAATTCTGTCACTAGAGACCTGGCTCATAAGATGTAATTTAAAAAGAAGTATTGACTTATTAATTAGTGCTAGGAAAGCATCAACCACAAGCTCTAAGTATTAATAGGCATGGGTCTCCAGCAATTCTAATTAAGCAATACTAACATTGCAGACTTCTGTTTATTCTGCCAAATTTGACATAAGCAGCCATTTCTGGCTAATGTTGCTAATACCCAGTTAATGTAAATGTGAGCCAGCTTTGCTCCCACCAAGAACACTTTGAGGTTGAATTTGATAGTTACAAAGATATGTGGAAAAATAATGTGGAGACAAGAAGAGGAAGCAGAGTTGGAAAGAAGAGTAAATTCATAGCAGAGACTCATCCCTGCGGTCCCCAGAAGTGGCTGCCCCTGGTGATGACTGAATTTTGTGATGTCTAGAGGAAGACAGGCAGGATGAAACCAAGGCAAAATGGAGGAGCACATATGCTTAGCCCAAAGGGGCAGCATGTACTAAACTCTGGCCAGAAATGGCCAAACAGGAAGAAATGGGGGGTCCAGTGTGGCCAGACCATTCAATTTTTCCAAAGAACTTGGAGTCTCATTCTTACAAATGTTGACAACTAATTAAATTTCATTGAAACAAATAAACTTGGACCCACAACCTCTGACTTTATGAATTTCTTATGGTCTGAGACACATCTATTTGTTTATTTATTTATTTTTAATATATTTTTATTGATTTCAGAGTGGAAGGATAAGGGAGAGAGAGATAGAAACATCAATGATGAGAGAGAATCATTGACAGGCTGCCTCCTGTACGCTCCCTACTGGTGATGGAGCCTGCAACTCAGGCATGTGCCCCTAATCGGAATCGAACGTGGGACCTTTCAGTCCACAGGCAGACGCTCTATCCATTGAGCCAAACCAGCTAGGGCTGAGACACATTATTTAAAGAAGATATAATAAAAGGATCGAGAAGGGATAGGAAACTATGGGTGAACTATCCTTTCTTCACCGTCGATGTGCTAAGCATTGTATTAACATCAAGACCTGCATTATAAGAAGAAGCAATAAGAACTGGGGTGGAAAACAAAAGAGGGAAGAAAGGAAAAGAGTGAAGGCTTTGTTTTGGAGTTCTCAATGTCACATTTATCACTGCAAGGGTCTGTCCACCGGAGAACCACAGCTTTACTGAGGAAGCAAGATTTCTTAGGCAGAAAAAGCAGCTGTCTCTTAATGAAAACGTGGCTACTTGGTTTTTTCATTTATTTCCTCCACGTGTTTATTTTTATTTTTAGAATAACTGATATACTTGGAATCCTAATGTATCATCCCAGAGGGAATTCAAGTCGTAGCTTCCTGCCTTCAGTCTGTAATCAAATTTAAAAGGAGTTGGTTGTCATGTCTCGGCTGTGTGTGTGTGTGACCTGGTCCCTCGCCCATCATTGCTGCCCTGCAGGGCTGTCAATATTGGAGCATGTGGGGGAGGGGGATGCTGAGACAAAGACAGTCCCAGCCAGTTGGTGGCGTCATGTGTGTGGATATGTGCAGTCTTCCACATCCCTGAATTGCAATCTTACTACTCAGGACCCTGCTCCCAAGATCTGTTCCATCACTATGCCAGCCCACTTTTGGCCCATAGTTCCCCATGTCTGATTTCATACTTAATAACAGGGAGAGCATTGGTTTCCTAAGGTTGCTGTAGCAACATGCCACACACGCTGGGTGGCTTAAAGCTCTTATCTCACATTTCTAGAGGCTGGAAGTCCAGGATCAAGGTATCAGCAGATTGGTTCCTTCTGAGACTTGTGAGGGCAAATGTGTCCTCTCCCATGGCATCTGGCTTCGCTGGCAATCACTGGTGCTTGTGGCAGAGACTTGGGGCAGAGTTGATGAAGTAATGCCAGGTGCTGCCACTTCCCACCTTCACTTTGAGTAGGGACATCTCCTGTGCCTGGTACAAATGAATGGGGAATGGAGAGGTGAGCTCCTTTTCTGAGAGCTGATATGGAGGTTGTCGCATTCCCAGTGCTGGTCAGCTGCAAAGAGGCATATCCAAAATCCTGTGTCCTGTTTATTTCTGTCAGCTCTACTGGATGCACAGCTCGACATAGTCTTAGGGAAATGAATGAAAACCCCCCACATCATGTTGCAAAAGATTGGTCTCTAGTCACTCCTTATTTATTTTGTCCATTTTGAAGTGAACTCTGTTGTTCACTAGATGCCAGACTAGTGGGAAACTGTCTGTGTCCCAGTGTGAGCTGGGGAAGGTGCCTGGGCTCTAAAACAAAGGGACCTGGATGGGTGCCAAGCACTCTGGCAGGGCTCTGCCTACCCTCTCCTGCCTTCTGAGCATTACAACAGGCTTCAAAATCATCCCAGCCTGTGTCACAGTACAAACCCAGCTCACTACTCACTCAAATGTACAGCACCTAGACAAGCTTCAAGAAGCACCAAGGATCCATGGCAGCCAAGAGAACTGGAAGGGATGTTCCTACATTTTACTTCTGTCTTTGGGCCAGAAAGTATGTATTTTAATATTTCAACTGCTGTGTGTAGTCTTCTTACTACATATCCATAGCTCTGCACAGAACAGAGTGAGGTCCCATTGCTCTACTTCATGGGCTCCTATTCCATGGGCTCTACTTCATGGAACATGGAACAAACCCATGTCTTTAGATTGTACCTAACAGGTGAATCATGTAAATTGACAATGCCAATGAGATTTCCAGGGAGAACTCAAACTGTGTGTATTTCATTTTCTAGGGCTACCACCAACGAAGTACCATAAATTGAGTAGCTTAAAACCATAAAAATTCATTGTCTCAGTTCTAGTCTAGAAGTCTGAAGTCGAAGTGTTGGCACCCTCTGTAGGGGAGAATCTCCTTTGCCTCTTCTCAATTTCTGTGTTGATCAACCCTTGGCATTCCTTGGCTCGCACCCACAACACTCTAATATCTGTGTCACATGGCATTCTCCCCACACTCTCTGTATCCAAATGTCCTTCTACTTGTCAGGACACTAGTCATAATGGATTAGGACCCACCTTAATCACCTTAATTACATCTGCAAGGACCCCATTTCCAAATAAGGTCATAGTCATGGGTAAGGAGGGCAAACAAGGGATTAAGATTAAGTATATCTTTTCTGAGGGACACAATTCAACCCATTACACTATTTGACAGAAAGATTCTGTTTAAGTATGTCCAAAATATACATTTAAATACTGACAATAGCCACAATAACTAAAAATAACTTTGCTCAGAAAACCTCAGTGGTACTCTGTTATCTACATAATTTTGAAATAGCAGGGTCTATGCTTGTGGACCCAGCCCTCCTTTCCACTTCCCTCTTCTAGACCATGTCGGGTGAGATTTTATCACTTCTTGAGAGCACTTGTTAGACTTTCTTGCCTCTGATACACATTATTTTTGTCATACTTTTCCCACACACCATTTTTCAATATCTGTCCTGTGAAATTATATCAGATTGTTCAACCATTGGCTTGTAAGTGTCTATTGAATACTATGTGCCATGCAGGGTGGAGACATGAACAGCACAAAGCCTTCCTTAAGGTACCCCCTGTCCAGTGGAGAGCACACCAAACAATTGTGTATTACAAACAAACTGCCAGGACCAAGGAAGAAGAGGAGATACACAGTATGCATGGAGTTCCTACACCATAATAGACATTGTGACAGGCACACTATTTTCATTATCTCACCTGACCCTCACACATACACTGTGGATGGCATTATTAACCCTGTTTTCCAGATAAGAACACTAAAGCTAAGAGGGGGTCAGTAATTTAATCTCATTCTTATAGCCAGCAAGTAAAGAGCTATAACTTAATCTCTCACGTGCCTCATTCTATGATTCTCGCTATTAATTAAAAATTGTTGAAGTTAAATGATATTTACATAGGGCTGTTTTTTCTCATACTCTTGATTTTAATATTGCATATGCTTGAATCTTTCCATATGAAAAACATTTCCAAAATGAATAATAAAACCCTTGCTTTTAACCACTGCATAGTAGCATGGGACCAAATGAGCAGGGCCTTGTATGTCTGCAGCCAGAATTGTTTCTTCTGAATTCTCATCTCTCTTGTTTGGACCAGTCATGTAGAGCATTATATTTATATCTATATCATGATTTCATCAATATCAACCCTCAACATGCATGTGCACACACATGCACACTGAGAAAGCCAAAACAGGGTAGGAAAATTGTATATTTATTGTGAAAGTCCCTATTAACCAGAACGGTGGTTTACATTTATTACCTTTAAAAAAAGTATGTGTAAGTAAGTAAATAATCAATATAGTTCTACTACTGGCAACTTGTGTTTTATTTTTTAAGCCCTTGAAACTAGCAAAACTGTTTTATTTACAAATTTTATTTATTTAGACCTTTCACTATTATTTTATTACTATACTAGTGGCCTGGTGCATGAAATTCTCGGACATTAAAAGGGAGACCCAGAGTCAAGTCCCCATCCAACCACATGCACCTCAAAATCACGTGAGACCCAGACTTGGCTGCCCCTTCCCATTGGGCTAGTTCCACCCTTGTCAAGCCCTACTGAGCAGGAGCTAGCCTCAGGTTCCTTGGCCCAGCTCTAGGACGGGGAGCATGGCCTGAGGTCCCCCAGATGGGGCAGGGAGCATGCCTTGAGGTCCCCTGTCAAGCCCTGCCAGGTGGGGGAGATGGCCAAAGAGCCCCTGTCAAGCCCAGCTGGATGGGGGCCATGACCTGAGGTCCCCCATCAAGCCCTGCCAGGCAGAAGGGCCCAGTCTCAGGTCCCCTGGCTTTGCCCCAGAAGGGGGCACAGCCTCAGGTCCCTTGTCAAGCCCCGCTGGGTGAGGGGCATGGCCTAAGTTTCTTCAACTCAGCACTGGGAGTGCATCTTGAGGTCTCCTGTCAAGCCCCATAGGGGCAGGGGAGGTTGTAGCCTCAGGTGCCTGCTGATTGCTCGTTAAGGCTCCTTAAGGGAACTTGGCCTCAGCTGTGGGTGCAGCCATTTTTGAGACTGAATGATGGTCAATTAGCATATTCCCTCTTTATTAGATAGGATTATTTGTAATACATATTAGTTTGTATTATCTTATAGGTCTTTAACTATTTAATAAAATAGTTAAATTAATATAAATTAATGGTAATTGCTCAACTGACCTCACACACATAAGCATATGTTTATCACCTACATGAATGCAAGCTCCATGAGGAGGCGATTTTTATCTACTTTCACTCACTGGTGATCTGAGGCATCTACAATAGTACTAGACCAATGGTTGGAAAACCGCGGCTCACGAGCCACATGCGGATCTTTGGCCCCTTGAGTGTGGCTCTTCCACAAAATACATGGCCTGGGTGAATCTATCCTGAAGAAGTGGCATTAGAAGAAGTTTAAGTTTAAAAATTTTGGCTCTCAAAAGAAATTTCAATTGTTGTACTGTTGATACTTGGATCAGTTGACTAATGAGTTTGCCAACCACTGTAGTGGGCACACAGTAGGGGATTAACAAGAGAATTAGTAAATAGAACAATAACATGTAAGTCATAGGGACTCCTCTAAAAAACAAGAGATGCAAATTATTTAGTAACTGTTTACCAATTTGTAGATCCTGTCCACATAATTCCAGAAGCCATATATTTTGAGGTATATTAAAATAGTAATTCAGCATAAGTGATTTTGCTTTTGTTTTCTTTATTCATGCTGACATTTTAGTATCCCCAGCATCCTACATCACAACCCAAAGCAAGAAGTAATCTGAAAAAAAAATCACTGAATAACCATAATAGGTATTACAAAGCCTCTGTTCCTATGAGCCATCCTCTGGATATCCGGTGTTCTATATCTAACCAGAATGAAGGTATCACATTAAGAAAGCCATGGTGATAACAGAACAAAAGGACATCCATATGCAAAAAAAAAAAAAAAAAGGACCTTAAACTGTAACCTCACATAACACACAAAAAGCAACCCAAAATCTCAAAATAGATCATAGACCAAAATATAAAACATAAAACTATAAACATTTTAGAAGAAAACATAAAATAAAAATGTTATGATGTTGGGTTAAGCAAACATTTCTTAGCTACAACTCCAAAAGTATAATCTAAAAAGAAGAAAGTAACAAACTAGAGATTCCACAAAGTTTAAAAACATTTGCCCTGTGATGGATATTGTAAAGGGAATAAAAAAACAAGCCACAGACTGAGAAAAAAATATTTGCAAATCACATATCCACAAATGACTGTATTCAGAATATATAAAGGAATTTAAAATTCAGCAACAAGAAAGCATAAAATTCTATTTTAAAAATGTACAAATATTATAAGACATACTTCACCAAAGAAGGTACATGGATGGCAAATAAACACCTTAAAAGATGCTCATCACCGTTAGTCATTGGGGAAATGTGAATTAAAGCTACAATGAGCTACCACTTCGCATTCATCAGAATGGCTACAGTAAAAAAATATCAAGTGGTGGTAAGGATAAAAAGTAACTAGACCTCTCATACATTGCAGGTGGGAAGGTAAATTGCTATTGCCATTCTGGAAAACAGATAGTTTTCCAGAGTAAAAAACTCTGGAAAAAGTAAAAACATACATACACTTCCCGTACGACCCAGCAATCCCAGAAGGAATACAAATTTACTTTACATAAAAGCCTACACATCAGTGTTTATAGCAGCTCAATTCATAATCACCCCAAACTGGAAATATCCCAGATGTCATTCAGTAGAGGGATAAACTGTTGTGCATCCCTAGTATAATGGAATACTATTCAGCAATGAAAAAGAATGACTTATTGACACATGCAATGACTTGGATGAATCTCAAAGACATCAAACTAGGTGAAAGTTACAGATTACATGATTCCATTAATATGACATTCTGTACAAAACAAAGTTATGGTGACAGAGAACTGATCTGGGGTGTCAGAGTTTAGGGGTAGGAAGACAGTGTGATTAAAATTAGACAGCACAAATAAGTTTGTGATGGAGCTGTTTAATATCCTGCTAGTGATGGTGTTAGCCAAATCTACACACATATCAAAATGTATAGAACTGTACAGCAGAAAAGCCAAATTAATTTTTTATTTACAAATACAATTTTAGAAAAAAAGCACTGAGCAGCTAAAGATATGATTTTACCAATAGCAATTAATAGCTAATAAACTAATGGAGGGAGAGATTGCTACATCAATCTGGGACTAAGTTAAGGAATACTAGTAAACAGCCCAACATCTCCACATTTCTGTGGCCATCACTGAGTTCCAGCACAGTGATGCCATGAAGCTGATGAACTAGCTAATCCTGTATAATAAAAGCCTAATATGCTAAGGATTTAGTCATCCAGTCAGCCATTCAACCAATCAAAGCATAATATGCTAATGATATGCTAAGGCTACTCAACTGCTCACTATGATAAGCACTGACCACCAGGGGGCAGATGCTCTGACTGGTAGATTAGCTTGCTGCTGGGGTCCTGCCAATTGAGATGAGTGAGATAGGCAGGCATGCCCTGGAGCCCTCCCGCAGTCCCTCTCTGGCTGGCCAACCTCCCATGTCCCTCCCTGGCCTCAGTTGTTCACTGGTGGGGTCCCTCAACCTGGCCTGTGCCCTCTTGCAAACCAGGACCCCTCAGGGAATGTCAAAGAGCCAGTTTCAACCTGACAGTGGAACAACTGATTGCTATGAAGCACACTGACCAACACAGGAGCTGCCCCCTGGTGGTCAGTGTGCTCCCTCATGGGGAGTGCCACTCAGCCAGAAGCCAAGCTCAGGGCTTGTGAGTGCAGCAGTGGTGGTATGAGCTCCTCCCACCTCCGAGGCAGTGCTAAGAATATCAGACTGATGGCTTAGGCCTGCTCCCCATGGGGACATCCCCCAAGGGCTCCTGGCCTGCAAGAGGATGCAGACTGGGTTGTGGGACCCTGCTCCCTAGCCCCCAGTGCACGAATTTTGTGCACCAGGCCTCAAGTTTAATAATAATGGCAGCTGTGCTGTTTTTAGCACAAAGTTTTTTATTTTCTGGGGAAAAAATATATACACACTCATGTATATATGAATGTATATATACAGTTGAGGATGACAATTATTCATCCATGAGTCTTTAGAACCAAAATTCCCAGAAGGTAATTTGTGACAGAATTTCTTTAGGCCAAGTTGTCAAGGTTCAACTGAGTGTGCTCAGTACCAATCTGGGAGAGAGGAAATCATGATTCAAGGAAAGCTCTCATTCAAAGGCAAGAGATCCCGGTCACCCAAAGAACTGAGCTGGACTACCTGGACATAGGTGAATCACAAAGGAGGCTGCAAAGAAAGAGTGTGACCCAATCCAGAGCACACGGGGCAAAGGGAGGCAGGACAACAGGCCAGTCAGTCTCAGAGCAACTCTTTTCTCCTTTCCTGAACCACTCGGTTTTCTCTCATCAGTCTGAGAAAGGGATTTTTTAAGTGGCAGCCTCCTGCCAGACTAGCCTGGAAGTTTACAGTGATTATTAAAAGTAGATTTTTATGCCAAATGACTGATGCTAATACTTTTAGCTCATAATATAATATACTTTGTTTCTTGCCAAAATCACTTACAAGGAATACTTGGTTTACTGACAAAGCCAGATAATTGATGTGTTACTATCTCTGCCTTGTGATTTCTATAATGAAGTATTAATTAGCTTAATACAATCACCATGGGCATCTCTGTGGTCTTGGAAGGAAGAGATACAATCTAGGAACCTTTTTAAGGTATAATCAGTTTCTTATAAAGACATTATACAAGTAAAAAGTAAAATTAATTTAAATGACAAGGGGTCCAATATATGTCTTCATTATATCTTAGGGCAAGTGATACCAAGGAAATTTGTCAACCAAGAACAATTTGTTTTTTACAGAGGCTGCAAGAATCGAGAGAATAGATCTATATAAAATAAACTTTCAAATAAGATTAGGGTTAAAATGTATTATGAATTTTTATGTTTCATGAAACAGCAAAACTCAGTTAAGTGGAGAAAAAAATAAAAGTAAATAACACTTAATAGGATAAGAATACTAAGTCAGAGTGGACTTTTCATTGACTCAAATGAGGTCTCTACTCAATTCCACCATCTGGCATTTTGCATTCGTCTGTCTGCAGCATAATTTTTAAACAAGTTGACTGATTTCTAACTAAATTCAATACCCTCCCTAACAAAGAGTAATAAGATACAACTTGAATCCCTTTTGCAGCTCAGTTCTTTTCTTGTAACAGCTGATAGAATCCTGTACAATAATCCTACCAAGAAATTATACCAGCTTGTTTTGCAAATAACTGCTTAATATTAACAAAAATATGTATGTGAAAAATATGTGCATGGCCATGGCTTATTTAAAAATCAGGTTTACTACTACATCCCTGAACTAGGAATCTCACTGGGGCCAAATACATGCCCCAGTCTTTCACATATGAAACCTGGTGAAAACAAAGATATTACAACTTGAAAACTTGCAACAGATTCAAAGGGATGCAGATTTTAGCCATGGGATGTAGAAATCAAAGAATTCTGATTTCGGTTGGCAAAATGGCAGCGGAATAGATGGACGCGTCTGGAGCTTTGTCGCTGGGTAGAGGGAGAGAGAGCAGCTGAGAATCGCAAGGGGAGTGTTTGTTGGCAAGTTAAGAGTCAGTTATCCTCCAGGAGAAGGCGGGGAACTGCTGGACAGGGCTCTCCTGGCCAGGCAGCCCCACTGCCATGGGGTTTTTGTCGGCCGGAGCCGCCAGCGCGAATGGGGAGACCATGCCATCTTGCAGAGGGAGGTGGATGTCTGCAGCAGTCTGAAGGCTGCGGCTGAGGAAGCCACTGAACAGTCCGGGACCCAGAGCACCACTCTCCAAATGGCGGAGACACGCGGGTGGCGGATTCAGAGATCCATACAGCACACAGAAAGGTCAGATTTCGCCTGGGATAAGGTGAGGTCTCCCACCCCTCAGAACAGAAATGCGCACATTGTGGGAGCCGGGCTTCAGGAAAGCTGCCTCTGGAGAGGTCCGCGGAGGTGGGGCAGGTCGAAATCCCTAAGTGTGCAGCTGTTGACAGAGGGGAGCTCTGGAAAATGACTCGTTTTTATCTGGAGCAAAGGGACAGACTGAGAGTTATTACAGTGTCCTGGCTGCAAAATCCCCACAAACTGGTTTTGAGAACCACAGAGTAGCAGGATCTAGAGAGGTCTAGAGAGCACAGCCTAGAGAGGTCATGTGCTTTGTCTCAGAGATCAATTCCGAAACACTGCCACCCAGTGGATGACGCACAAATTGACTCTCGCATAACCACAAAAGAATAGAGAGATTAAAACACCAACAGTGGAACACAGAGAACTGCAATACCTTCCCTACTGGGAAACAGGAGTGCCAAGCAGAATAATAGTGGAAGTGAATGACCATTCTATTTTTTTTTCTTTTTCTTTAAAAAAAATTTTTTTTCATTTTTACATATTTTAATTAAAAGACTATTTTTTTCTTTCCATCTCAATTGATTTTACCTTTTTAATTATTACATTTTTGTTTTCAACTAGTATTATTACTACTAGTATTCTACCTTTTTGGAAAAAAACAAGTGTCATTTTGTTTTCTCTTTATTTTACTTCGGGATTAGAGTTCTACATTCTATTTTCATCTTTCCTTTAGCATAATTTTACTCCAACTCAACTCTACCTTTATGCCAACACTTTCCTCCTAACTTTCCCCATTTTGCTGTCTTGTTTCTCTTTCCCTTTTCCAACTTTAGATTCTCCCTATTCTTTCTCTTTACCTGGTTAAAATTTTACCCCACTTATATATCAAATCTCAAATCCCCTACTACAAGTCCATACAAACCTCTCTATTCTTGTCTTCACTAGCCAAAAAGTTGTTTTTTTTCTATGTCCTTTTGTTGCTATTTGCCTGAACAGTGATTATATCAATTTTTTGAACTTTTTTGTGAGATTGTTTTAGCTTATTCTACTTGTTTTATTTTGCTTTTTGCTTGCTTTGTTTTTTTACCTCTCTTCCCTCTCCTCCCTCTATACCAGTTATTATTTGCAGTTTGTATTAATCTCTAGATACTGGTTGCTGGCCTTTATTGGGATTAGTGACTGTTCTATTGGAGTTTTCTCCTGACATCTATATTTTGTTCCCCTTTTCTCTCTTATCCACTTTCTTTTCTCTCTGACTTTGTTTCTCTTTCTCTTTTCTTTTTATTCTTCTCCTTTTTTTATTTTATTTTTTGTTCATTTATTTACCTATTTTTTTTCTCCCTCTCCCAATTAGATTTTGGCACTTCTTTCCTTTCTTTTTCCCTCATTTTCTTCTTCTTCTTTCTCTACTTACTCCTAATTTGCCTTTCATTGGTGGTCACCTTATTGGTGATTATTAACATCGTGAATATATTTCTGTTCAGTGCCTTGTGTGCTGTACCGGGTCATGTTGTAGTTTCTGCCTTTGAATCAATGTAGGAGAGAGAACTACAAAACCAGACATCCAGAGAAGAAAAACCATGGGCAGAAGAAGAAACAGCCGCATACGACAGATAGGCAAGTATCACCAGAAAAGGAAGTAAACGAAATAGAAGCAGAAATAAGCCTGCCAGAGAAAGAGTTCAGAGAAATGATCATAAGGTGGATGAAAAGAATGGAAGTCAAATTCCACAATATGAGTAAGAGCCAAGAGGAAATGAAGAAGAAGCAAGAAGAAATAAAAAATGACATCACTGCTTTAAAGAACTCAATAGAAAGTATCAAAAGTAGACTAGAAGAAGCAGAGGACTGCATCAGTGAGCTAGAAGACACAGTAGAAAAAAATACCCAAGTACAGCAGTTTCTAGAAAAAAAAATTAAAAAGCAAGAGGAGAGCCTAAGGGAACTTTGAGATAACACACACAAAAAAACAACATCCACATAATTGAGGTTCCAGAAAGAGTAGAAACTAACAAAGATTAGAGAACCTGTTTGAAGAAATAATGACAGAAAATTTCCCCAATATAGGAAAGAAAAACCCCACACAAATCCAAGAAGCTCACAGAGTCCCAAGCAAAATGAACCCCACAAAACCGACACCAAGGCATATTATAATTAAATTGGCTAACAGCAACAACAAAGCAAGAATCTTAAAAGCGGCCAGAGAGAAACAGAAAGTTACCTACAAAGGAACCCCCATAAGACTAGCTACTGATTTCTCAACAGAAACTCATCAGGCCAGAAGAGAATGGAATGAAATATACAAAGTCATCCAAAGGAAGGGTCTGAATCCAAGAATACTGTACCCTGCAAGGCTTTCAATCAAAATTGAAGATGAAATCAGAAGCTTCACAGACAAAAAAGGACTAAGGGAATATATTATCACCAAACCAGCAATGCAAGAAATGTTAAAGGGTCTGCTGTAATAAAAAGAAATAGGAAGCGAAGAAGGAACTCTGGGCTAAAGACTAAAAAGGGCGACAGATAAACACCTATCAATAATAACTTTAAATGAAAATGGATTAAATGCTCCAATCAAGAGACATAGGGTAATTGATTGGATAAGAAAACATGATCCACATATCTGCTGTCTATAAGAAACCCACCTCAGGAAAAGAGATGCACACAGATTGAGGGTGAAAGGATGGAAGATGGTATTTCAGGCAAATGGAAATGAAAAAAAAGCTGGGGTTGCAATACTTATATCTGACAAATGAGATTTCAAAGTGAAGGACATAAAAAGAGATAAAGAAGGCCACTTCATAATACTAAAGGGAACAATCCAACAAGAAGAAATAACTCTGGTAAACATATACGCACTCAATATAGGAGCACCTAAATACATAAAAAAAATCCTGGAGGGTATTAAGGGAGAGATTGACAACAATACAATCATAGTAGGAGACTTTAATACCCCACTGTCACCACTGGACAAATCCTCTAAACAAAAAATCAGCAAAGAAACATCAATCCTAAATGACTCATGAGGCCAGATGGAATTAATTGACATCTTCAGAACATTTCACCCCAAAGCCACAGAATATACATTCTTCTCCAGTGCACATGGGTCATTTTCAAAGATAGATCATATGTTGGGTCATAAGAAAAGTCTCTTCAAATTCAAGAAGATAGAAATCATATCAAGCATTTTTTCAGACCACAGTGGCATAAAATTGGAAATCAACTATAATAAAAACAATAGAAAGAAATCAAACACATGGAGACTAAACAGCATGCTATTTAACAATGACTGGGTAACCAGAGAGATCAAGGAAGAAATAAAAAACATCATGGCAACAAATGACAATGAAAACACAACAATACAAAATTTATGGGACACAGTGAAAGCAGTCTTGAGAGGGAAGTTCATAGCCCTACAAGCCTACTGCAAAAAAAAGGAAACAATGGTAATAAATCACCTAACTCTACAACTCAAAGAGCTAGAATAAGAGCAACAAGAAAAGCCCAGTGTACACAGAAGGAAGGAAATAGTGAAGATCAGAGCAGAGATAAACAACTTGGAGACCAAAGAAACAATTCAAAAGATCAACAAAACCAAGAGCTGCTTCTTTGAAAGGATAAACAAGATTGATGGACCTCTAGCCAGGCTCACCAAGAAGCAGAGAGGAGACCCAAATAAACAAAATCAGAAATGAAAGAGGAGAAATAACAACAGACCCTGTAGAAATACAAAGGATTGTTAAAAAAAATACTATGAACAACTCTATTCCAACAAATTGGACCACCTGCAAGAAATGGACATTTTCCTAGAAAAATATAACCTTCCAAAACTCAATGAGGAGGAATATAAACATCTCAATAGTCCAATAACTATAGAAGAAATTGAAGCACTCATCAAAAAGCTTCCAGCAAATAAAAGCCAGGAACCAAATGGCTACACAGGAGAGTTTTACCAAACATTCAAGGGAGAATTAAAACCTATCCTCCTCAGACTATTCAAAAACATTCAAGAAGAAGGAACACTTCCAAACACCTTTTATGAAGCCAGCATCACCCTAATACCAAAACCAGATAAAGACAACACAATGAAAGAGAATTATAGGCCAATATCTCTCATGAACATAGGTGCCAAAATCCTCAACAAAATTCTAGCAAATCGGATCCAGCAGTACATTAGAAAGATCATACACCATGACCAAGTAGGATTCATCCCAGGAATGCAGGAATGGTACAATATCCACAAATCAATAAACATGATACATCACATAAACAAATTGAGAGATAAAAATCACATAGTCATATCAATTGATGCAGAAAAAGCATTTGACAAAATCCAACACCCTTTCTTGATAAAAACTCTCAGCAAAGTGGGAATAGAAGGAGCATACCTCAACATCATAAAAGCCATATATAATAAACCCACAGCTAACATCATACTCAATGGACAAAAACTAAAACCATTTCCGTTAAAAACAGGAACAAGACAGGGATGCCCACTCTCACCTCTCCTGTTCAACACAGTACTGGAAGTATTAGCCATTGCAATTAGACAAGAAGAAGAAATAAAAGGCATCCAAATTGGAAAAGAAGAAGTAAAGCTGTCCTTATTTGCAGATGACATCATATTGTACATAAAAACCCAAAGGAATCAATTCCAAAACTAATTGACATAATTAATGAATTCGGCAATGTAGCAGGATACAAAATTAATGCTAAGAAGTCTGTGGCATTTCTATACACTAATAGTGAAATTACAGAAAAAGAGACTAAGAAAGCAATTCCATTTACCATCGCTCCAAAAAAATTAAGATACCTAGGAATAAACCTAACTAAAGAGGTTAAAGACCTATATGTAGAAAACTACAGGACACTGAAAAAAGAGATAGAGGAAGATGTTAACAGATGGAAGAGCATACCATGCTCATGGATTGGGAGAATCAACATCATTAAAATGTCCATACTACCCAAAGCAATCTACAGATTCAATGCACTACCCATTAAAATACCAACAACGTATTTCACAGACCTACAAAGAATTCTTCATAGATTCATCTGGAACAAAAAAAGACCACGAATAGCTACAGCAATTCTGAGAAAGAAGAATAAAGTAGGTGGGATCACAATACCAGATTTGAAGCTATATTACAAAGCAACTACTCTCAAAACAGCCTGGTACTGGCACAAGAACAGACATATAGACCAATGGAATAGAATAGAGAACCCAGATATCCACCCAAACCACTATGCTCAACTAATATTTGACAAAGGAGGCATGAACATTCAATGGAGCCAATATAGCCTCTTCAATAAATGGTGTTGGGAAAATTGGACGGATACATGCAAAAAATGAAACTGGACCACCAACTTACACCAAATACAAAAATAAACTCAAAATGGATACAGGACTTAAACATTAGAAGGGAAACCATAAAAATACTAGAGGAAAATCCACAGGCAGCACAATCTCAGGCATATGCCGAAAGAACTTCTTCACTGATACTGTTCCAAAGGCAATGGAAGCTAAAGGAAAAATAAACAAATGGGACTACATCAAAATAAAACTTTTGCACAGCAAAAGAAATAATCAACAAAACAACAAGAAAGATCACTGTATGGGAGAACATATTTGCAAATGCTATCACTGATAAAGGTTTAATCTCCAAAATCTACAGCCAACTTATACAACTTAATAAAAGGAAGATAAATGATCCAATAAAAAAATGGGCAATGGACCTAAATAGAACCTTTTCAAAAGACAACAGAAGGAAGGCCAAGAGACACATGAAAACATGTTCAAAGTCACTAATCATCCAAGAGATTCAAATCAAAACGACAATGCGATACCATTTTACACAGGTTAGAATGGCAATCATCAACACATCAACAAACGACAAGTGTTGGCGAGGATGTGGAGAAAAGGAACCCTTGTGCACTGTTGGTGGAAATGCAGACTGGTGCAGCCACTGTGGAGAACAGTATGGAGTTTCCTCAAAAAACTAAAAATGGATCTCCCATTTGACCCTGTAGTCCCACTCTTAGGAATTTATCCTAATAAATCACAAACACGAATCAGAAAGGATTTATGCACCCCTATATTCATAGCAGCATAATTTACAATAGCTACAATTTGGAAACAGCCTAGGTGCCCGTCAGCAGATGAGTGGATCAGAAAACTGTGATACATCTACACAATGGAATTCTATGCTGCCATCAAAAAAGAAGGAATTCTTACCATTTGCAGCAACCTGGTTGGAACTGGAGAGCCTTATGCTTAGTGAAATAAGCCAGTCAATGAAGGAGAAGCATCACCTGATCTCACTCATTTGTGGATAATAAACAACATTATAAACTGATGAACAAAAGGATAGATACAGAGGCAGTAAAGCATCAAACAGACTGTGAAATTATAGCAGGAAGATTAAAGTTAGGTGAGGTAGATAAGAGATCAATCAAAGTACTTGTATGCATGCATATAAGCATAACCAATGAACATAGACACTGGGGGGTTGGGGTATGCCTGGGAGGAAGGGGGGGAAATGGGGAGATATGTATAAAAAATTTAAAAAAAAGAATACTGATTTCTTCATAATCATATGATTCTCAATAAGCACTAGTTAGGAAAAATAGTGAAAACTAAATCTGAAAGGTTAGATTGCACATTTTGGAAAATTAGAGGTTCCAAAGAGAATTAAGTGAATGAGAACCTTGATGATTAACCTATATAACACGATGAACCAATTGATAATGAACACTCCACGTTCTCTTAGTCAAATTATAAAATACAGTCATTACTCTCTGGAGATCACGTAGGTGGAATGGAGCCTTTGTGTTGTCTAGTGGAATTGTTGAGAGTAGAGCCTGTGTCTTCTATAGTAGATATCTACATTAATAAAAGAGAAAGATGCAATTTTTTAATTTTAATAAATCTTTATTGTTCAGATATTTACAATTGTTCCTCTTCCCCCCCCCCATATCTCCCCTCCACCTGTCTGTCACCCCACCTTCTACCTTTATCTCCCCCCCTTTGTCCTCATCCATAGGTGTATGATTTTTGTCCAGTATCTTCCTGCACCCCACTCATCTCTTTCCCCCTGAGAATTATCAGTCCACTCCCTTTCCATGCTCCCAATTCTATTATATTCACCAGTTTATTCTGTTCATCAGATTTTCAATTCACTTGATTTTTAGATTCACTTGTTGATAGATATGTATCTGTTGTTCATAATTTTTATCTTTACCTTTTTCTTCTTCTTCCTCTGCTTAAAGAATATCTTTCAGCATTTCATATAATACTGGTTTGGTGTTGATGAACTCCTTTAGTTCTTTTTTATCTGGGAAGCTCTTTATCTGCCCATCAATTCTGAATGATAGCTTTGCTGGGTAGAATAATCTTGGTTGTAGGTTCTTATTCATCACATTGAATATATCTTGCCACTCCTGTCTGGCCTGCATAGTTTCTGTTGAGAAATCAGCTGACAGTGGAATGGGTGCTCCCCTGTAGATAATTAACTCTTTTTCTCTTGCTGCTTTTAATATTCTCTCCTTGTCTTTTGCTATTGGTATTTTAATTATGATGTGTCCTGGTGTAATCCTCTTTGGATTCCTTTTGTTTGGGGTTCTGTGCGCTTCCTGGACATATAAATCTATTTCTTTCACCAGGTGGGGGAAGTTTTCAGTCATTATTTCTTCAAATAGGTTCTCAGTATCTTGCTCTCTCTCTTCTTCTTTCACCTCCATAATTCTGATGTTGGTATGCTTGAAGTTGTCCCAGAGGCTCCTTACACTATCTTCACATTTTTTTATTTCTTTTTTGCTTTTCCAGTTGAGTGTTTTCTGCTTCTTTGTATTTCAAATCTTTGACTTGATTCTTGCGATCCTCTAGTCTGCTGTTAGTTTTCTGTATATTTTTTATTTCAGGAAGTGTATGTTTAATTTCTAGTTGGTTCTTTTTCATCTCTTGGGTCTCACTAAATTTATCCATTTTTTTCTAGGAAATTCTTCAAAAACCTTATAACCGTGGTTTTGAACTCTATATTCAGTCGTTTGTTTTCCTCCATTTCTTCATTTGTGATCTCTTCTTTAGTCTCCGTATATTTCACTGCTTCCCTGAGTTGGTAGAGTAGCTTTGTGTGCTAGCTGTCCTATGTGGCCCAGTAGCTCTGCCTCCCCAGTTATCTGAGGTGGACACTCGTGGTGCACTCCTTTGTGGACTGTGTGTACAGTCTTGTTGTGGTTAAGTCTTGATTGTTGTTGGTATCACTGGGGGCAATTGACCTCCAAGCCAATTGGTTGTGGGGATCAGCTGTGTCTCCACATGCCCACTTGCCTCCAGACTTCTGCCTTTCACGCATGTGCAAGTTTCCAGAACTCTGCCTTTCGGTTCCCCTGAGTTTCCGTGCGCTCTAGGGTCCCGTATGAGTCTAGGTCCCCTGGGTCTCACTGGAAACTGGGGTTCAGTGCAGTTGGACCTGGATTTCAGTGCTCTTGTGAGGTTCTGTTTTTCTCCTGCTAAAGGAAGCCAGGCACAATCAGCAGTCAGCAGGCGTACTTTCACATGCACTTTCTCGAGTCCCCAGACTTCTGTCTTTCATGGCTTCCCTAAGTTTCCGTGTACTCCTTCCTTTTCACAACAGTCCAGACTTCCCCTATGAGTCTCGCCTGGAGCTGGGGTTCAGTACAGTTGGGATTTTCCATCTCCCTCCTGTTAGAGGAAGCCAGCCAGGCACTTTGGTGCTGGCTCTCTTCATTCTCTTCGTACCTCAGCTTTTTACAGTTCCTCTAAGTCTTCATGAGTCCCTCTCTTTACCTCTAGTTGTAGAATTTCCACTCAGCCAGCTTTTCTGTGATTCTGGATGGTGTCTGTTCTGTCTTTCAGTTGTAGTTTTGAAATTGTTGTGCAAGGCAGCAGCTTAGGTGTTCACTTATGCTGCCATCTTGTTTTCCCCTCTGAGAAAGATGCAAATTGACCATACCTCCATGATGCCCACCAGCCAATCAGGAGTGATTATGCAAATTAACCCCCAAATGGTGGGCTAATTTGCATAGACAGGCACAGAGTGAATATTGAAGACTGAAGACTGAAAACAAAAGGCTCTGCTACAGCCATAGCCAAGCCTGCAGGCTGAAGGCTTGGCTCTGCTATGGCTCAGAGGAAAACCAGTGCCGGCAGCCAGGGGAATGAAGGCCTATTGTATGAATCTTCAAGCAAAGGCCCTCTAGTAAAATAATAATATTCTTGCCCTAGCTGGTTAGAGAATTGGCCTGGAGATTAAAGGGTCATGGGTTTCAATTCTGGTTGAGAGTTCATACCTCAGTTGCAAGGTGGATCTTAGGCCCTGGTTAGGGCATGTGCATGAAGCAATCAATCATGTGTCTCTCTCACATCAATGTTTTTCTTTCTCTCCCTCTCTTTCACTCTAAAAATCAATGGAAAAAAGATCCTCAAGTGAGGATTAACAAAATAATAAAGTAATAATAATAATAATAATAATAATAATAATGCTCTTTAGGTTCAAAGTCATAGCAAAGAAAAGATGTTCAACAAATAGCCTTAGAAATGGATGTAAATCTCAGGGAATTGTAGCCTACAAATTTTAAAGCAGGAACTATAGAGGAAATGTAATGAGCAAGGGAGGGAAGGTGTTGATTGTTAGAGGCTGTAAACTGTCATACTAATTAGGGCATTCCACTAAATTTTCTGGGTTATTTTGAAAATGTGAGAAAGTGTCATGTTATACTGGTTGTACCTTTTAAACTGATTCCTAGAATTAAAACAGGAGGTTCAGTAAAGACAATAAAATGAAGTGTTTTCTTAAAATGTGACTTGAAGACTTGGATTGAACTGGGCCGGATGGAGTCCAACCACAGAAGCAGAAAGTTGGCCAGTGGTCCACAGACACAGTGGGGAGCACCGCCTCCCAACTATGAGGAAGTGGGAAATGAGGAGGATAGGGTGCAGGCCTACTTCTGTCAAAATATTCATTTGTGGTTTCAAAAGACTTTGAAAGTATACATGTGTGAAAACAAAATGGGACTACAAAATGAGAACAGAAATCTATTAGTTCCCTAGGGGTGGCAGCAAATTCACACCGTGGTTCTATACAGGGATATGGAAGAGAACGAACCACACCCCAGCCGAGTCCCTCCTCCACTGCACCACCTGTCTCTGTCTGAGTGTTTATACTCTGAACCAGGCCAATTTACATTTGATATTATTACCTCCTATATATTAAGTGCTTCTAGATATATAGGGCATTATAAATTTATTGAACCCTATAACAGCTCTGTGATTATTATTAGAGATGATTATACGTCTGTTGTTTTTTCATTGATGAGGAATAGAGTTTTGAATTAATGAATTGTCTGTAGTCACAGGTGCTATTCAGACCCCAGTAGTCACTCTACAGAACCCAAGATTCTAACTCCAAATTGCCTCTTAATTTATTGTCTGATTTTTTTCCATATACTTAGTATCTTTTTAAAAATCTAGATAGTATGAGAAGCTTTATATGTGTTGCCCTTGTTTGCTTTCATGTTGGACAAGCCATAGATATTTCAAAAGAAGCCAGAACTGACAAGCAGCCCTCAGGTAGAAAGAGAAAGAGATTCTCTTATTAGAATGTGGGTGCCCTGGCTGCTTGTACCCATGATTCTGGGAGGAGGAAGCTGGTCTTGAACAGTACCCAGTGCCTTCTCATGCACCATGGGACTCATTTCTGAAGGGCAAATATCTTCCAGGGATATTAAAAATCCTGTGGGGCCGAAAGGCCAAAAGAGCAAAAAGAGAGGTTAGGGCTTAAAAGAGCCTTTGGAACAAATCCTTTCTCTTCCATAAAATCAACGTGACATAAATTGGGTCTTTGGATCAGACTTCAAAATGGAGCATTCAGCAATGTCTCTGATCTCTGTAACATGTTTTTGTTTTCAGCTGTCACTCTGTGTCCAGCTGCCGAGGGCTCCAAATGTGATTGGTTCTTTGCCAGAAAATAATCGTGCGGGTCGGTCCATTCTTAGCTTCTTTCTGAGTGAGCTCTGTGCTCACAGGAAAGCATGTTGTTGCTAAATAAAGGCTCCATCTTATCAAATTCTTTAGCTGATGTTTTTTTTCTTGAGGGAAAAGGATTTTCAAGAGTTTTATTTTTCCTAGAAAAAAAAAAAAAAGTCTTAACTCTTGCCATGGCTATGCATGGCTCCAGGCCCATGTTTTGTTTTGTTTTGTTTTGTTTTTGGTTTGGAACATGAAGAGGAGTTGAAAGCACCCAGATCAGGTTATTCCACAATAGCACTGAACACCTTATTGGCTTTAATTTACTTTTTGGGACCTCCTCCATTAAACTTTCTAAGGATGGTTTTGCCTATATTCTCAGAGTTAAAGAACATGATATCTTATCTACTTTAAACACGGACCCCATAAAAGCCAATATGGCAATATGTTCTCCAAACGGTTTCCTGACCACAGAAGCCTTAGTATTTGGTCACATGCTCCAGGAGGCGATTACATACTGAGGAGAGAGTCGTAAAGTGACATGATTCGAGGGATAATGTCCTCCATACCCCAAGGTACTTCTTTTATAAGTCAGCCCCAACTTGCATGAATGGAGATTTCTTTCAGTGCATAAAACAGTTTTATATATTAACTAATAACTTAATGTGAAATAGTTGAAGGCAGCAGAGCAAAATGTGTGTAGAAAAGAAAAAGAAAACTGGTCATTTATAAGGTACTGTCCCAGCAGTGATAAAAGAAAGCTGATCTCTTGGAAGATGCATTTAAATAGTGTTCAGGATGGAGTGAAGGGGAATATATGAGGAAACTTAGGGGGTGGGGGTAAAGGTGAGGGTGGGGGCGCGGGAGGACTGGCAATCTGAGTCTGTGCCAGTAACCAGTATTCTAATGCACATTCTTGTTAGCCTACAATGAAGTCACTGCCTTTTCCTTAGATAATAATTTGTTTTCCTAAATACTCCCAGTTTACAAGGGACACAAACCAAGAATTTAAAAGCTTAGCCAGAGGGGAGGTCACTGGTACCACCCAGGCCATGCCTTTAGCTATAATCTTACTTCCCCATTCTAACTAATTTAGGTAGGGCTGCAAAAGCCCACCACAAAAGCCCGGAAGTTAGGAAACAAAGAATTTAGGAATATATATATATATATATATATATATATATATATATATATATATGGAATAGCTCATTGTATAAGGTATTTAAGCTTTGGATCTTTGAATCCCCTCAGCCATCAGCACTGCTTTGAATAAAGGTTTCTTCCTCCCCCCACCCCTCCCCTGAATCTTCTGAGTACTGGTTTTATGTTTTCCGGTTACCTGGTAAATTCTGCAACAGGAGGATGAAGAAAAAGAAGAAGCACAAATAAGGAGAAAGTAGGCAATTGGCCTTGAACAAGACCATTGGTATCATTTACTTAACCACCTGGAAACCTGCATAAGGCTATGATGAGTCCAGTGATGAAAATGCAGGGTTTAAAAGAACCTGTATTTGCTGGCTAATGTGCAATACCTGAGTGATTGCAACACCTCAAATTCCTAAGGTCAGATCCCTAAGTAGCCTTTCTACTGTGTGGGCAGGGCCAGACTGGAGTTTCTTTCTCCACAGGGAAGCTGAATGGGAACACTTGGCCAGATTAGAAGCACAGGTACTTGCTGGAAGCAAAAATCAGCAGTAATAATACAAATGTGAGAAGTCCAGTCAGAAGGCTGAATAGAGCTTTGATATTCAGAAGGCTGAATATCTGCATGTTATTGTCTGCTGCTGACTGGCCCAAGGCAACCCCGCTAACATGATAATCTTTTGCTGTTTACTAAATATTACCTTTGATATGTCTGTTTGCATTCCTAAAGGCAATTATATATTCTGATAAATAAAAAGAAGATGGATGCTGAGATTCAGCAGAGCTTAGTCACTAGAACTAAGTTCACATCTGGCTTCCCCCATAATTTCCAAATTTATATTTCTTATCTTGTGTATTAATTTGCACACCAGCCATTTCTCCAGGCCTTTGAACCCAGGCCACGCAGGCTGTGGCCTCACAGGTACCAATGAGCCTGTCCACCTTCTGGAGACCTAACTGAATCTGTGAAGGACAAAGAAAACACTGGTCATTAGTTTTCAGTTCTATTTTCTTTGGGATGGATTTCTTGGGCTAACGTAATAAATGCAATTACAGAAGGATCCCAAGTTCTAAAGCATTCATAACATAATCTAAACATTCCTTTGTTGATTGTGTATTTTACATTTCAATCTTTCTCACATCTCCTCCTGTTAGCTCACACCCTGTTGCTTCAGTATGGCTATCCAAAGGGGAATTTCTAGGATTCAAGCTCAGCCAAAGCAAACACACCAAAAATTGGGGAAATGATTTATCTGAATCCAAGGGTGGTAATCTAATTTATTTGACTCAAATGCTTTCAATTTCATCAGCTAAACTAGCAGCACAAGGGTTTGGCAAAATGATGTCTAATGAAAGCAGCCCTACAGTGTTGAGCACTTGTGAGCAGAATGATTTTCATCCTAAAAACATGTGTGGTCATGTTTGCGGCTAGCCACTGCAGTTGGTGAACAGAGGATGAGGCCACCTGGGAGGGCTGTCTTTCACTGTGATGTCCTGCATGCCCAGCCTGACCTGCATAAGTGTATTTGCTGATAACAAGGGAGAGAGAGATGGTGCATGAATTGATTCATGTCTGTCCTTACAAGTGGAAAACTCCTCAGCCAGAGTACAATCTACTTTTTAGGAAGATAGTGTAATATCTGAATGGGAGAAGAGATTGCATGGTCCATGTCCCTGACATTAGGTAAGACTGAATCTATCCCATTTCTCTCTCACAATAGAGAAAGATTGGAGACTGTGTCCCAGATTCTATGGATCACTAATCTGTTTGGACTGATCTAAAACTATTTTCATGTCCTTGAAAAGTAGCAACAAAATAAAGTAACATCAATTGGGACAAAGAGCTCTAATGTAGAAATCTATTGACCTGGGGCCTAGCCAGGCTCTGTCATCTATATACTAATATATAAAAGGCTAAGTGATTGATCATCCATCTGTCCAAACATCCAACTGACGAACTGGCCAGTACATATGACACACACTGGTAATTTAAAAACAAACATTAACTCACACATGCATGATACATATAAAGCTCTCACTGGCGCCAATCGCATGTGATACCAAAATGTATCTGAAGACCAACTATTGGCACAACATATCTCTGAAGCTGAAAGAAAGTGGCCTCATCGACAGAATATTCCTACTTGAACCTGTTTTTGGACATGGTCAGTTATATGTTGCTTTCTCTCAAGTTTGAAGAGCATGTGATATTAAAGTTATAAATACTTCATCACAAGGGAAATTAGTCAAGCACTCTGAAAGTGTTTTTACTCTTAATGTGGTATACAGGGAGATATTAGAATAAGATTAATCAATTTATCAGTCATTGTTTTTATCAATGTTTTTATATCATGTTTTTGTTGTTTTTATATTATGTCTTTGTTGTTATATCATGTTGTCATTGTTTATTTATTAATCAATTTATATATTATTTTCATATACATGTTACTAATTTTCTTTCATCTTTGACATTTCTATTATAGAAAAAGGACAAATAGTGATGTTAAAATATTTTGTATTTTAATTTTATAATACTATATTATATATACTGTTTTGACATGTAATTTTTTGTAGTAATGTAATTACTGCAGAAATTTTTCTTGCAATTAATTTCCTTTCAATGTGTATGAATCCATGCACCAGGCCACTTAATTATAATTGTACATGATTTTCATGATTATAACCCCTGACCCCTAAATCTCCAGTTATAAAATGAAAAGATTCATACATTTTTATAATGACAACCCTAGTATTAATTGAAATAAATTTTTGTGTCCATGGTCCTATTATTGCTAGATTTTTATTGCTATTATGTTTAGGAAGTCATTGCCAATTTTGTTCAAATTAATTTCTATGGTAGTCAAAAATAGAGAATCAAATGTGCTCTAGTCCAGCATTGGTGGGGAGCAGATGTAATTTTCCAGAAGATGCATTTACGTGATGAGAGATGGTGAGAGGAAACTACAAAAAGAGGAGCACAAATAAGAAGAAAGTGGGCAACTTGCCTGCTGTACAATTTTAGGTCACCCCTGAACAAGGTCATTGCTATCATTCACTTAACTGCCAAGAATCCTGCATAAGACTCTGATTTCACTGGTAACTGCAGTGCTATCTTGCCAAGGCCAAGGATGCCAGAGCAGAGGTGAATCAATTTGGCTTGATTATTTCCTCCCTTAATCTTCTACCTTTGGTCCAAATCAGTCTACTTCCTGTTTAAGTCAATAAACTTTTATTGGAACAGAGCCACACTCTGGATTGTCTATGCCTGCTCTCCTGCAACTTCAGCTGAGTTGAATGGTTGTGATAGAGACTATATGGCCTGCAAAGCCAAAAATATTTACCATCTGGTCCTTTGCAGAAAAAGTTTGCCAGCCCCATTCTACACATTTAAATTGATGTTCACTGTCTTTCTGTTGCAATAATGCTGAAAAGAGGTTTCTCTTATTTTTCCCTGGACTTTTGACTTCTCAATCTAACCAACATCTGTCACCTCATTAATGTCTCCAACTCTTCTTCATATTTTTATTCCAGTCCTTCTTGCCTTTCTGTTCATTCTAAGGTCATGTTTTGTTTGTTCATACTATCTTTTCTTTTGACCTAGAATCATTTGCCAATTTAATGTCAGCCAACATTCTCCCCTTTAAGACCTTTAAAGCCTTCTTGGAAAGTTGGCACTGAAAAAGGATTTCAATGACAATGCCTGGTAGTTAATGCAGCCTTAGTCTGTGCTGCATTGTTTGGAGTTCTTAGGGCATTTGTAGTGATAAATTGAAAATTGTTCAGGGTCAGAGACTAGGTCCTTTGTTTGTTGTGTTATAAATATACAACTGCCTAGAGCCTCCAGTGTTTACAGTGCTATGTAAATTACTTTTATTTTCTGTTGTGAACAATTCTCCTCCATGAATTCTCTTACTGATCCCTAAACATGGCCTATTCAAAAGCATTTCTATTTCTGAGCAAACACAGTTTTAACACAGTTGCCTTAAAAATTTGTTATATGTACTTCTTTTACAGAACTTGACAGAATGAAACTTGCACATAAATCTATGAAAAAAACAACAACAAAAACTTGTTCCTACTTGATAGATGAATAAAACTTAACTTTGGGAGCTGGCCTGTGTTCTTCACTAGGAAATTTGAACACTTTTACTATTATACATAATTGTTAGTAAAAAATGACTCAATGACTCATAGTAGCTTTAAATTTGATAAAAGAAGGCAACTAAAATTTTCCTGAAACAATGCAGAAGAATACAAATATAATATGAAAAGTAATTTGCTATTCCATTGTTTACATCATCGTTAGCCTTGTCTGACTGTCTTGATATCAAAGATAAGTGTATAAGAAACAATTTACTTTTCATCAAATATGCTGAATTTGGTCCTTTTGAGTTGAGCTCTGGAGACACATTAAATTTCACAAATATTATAGAAAATACATAGACACACACAAGTATTACTAACTCACCATATAGCAAGAGATGCATTTTCAACAAATTGAGAAGTTCTTCAAAGATACCTTCTTTTTCTCACCTGGTGAGGGAAAAGCATGCTGTCTTAGAATGCAGGAAGTAATAATTCTCTTTGGGAAGAGAACTGATCTACATGAGAATTGCTTCTGTAACTTTGGCCACTGTGACCAGTCTGACACATGAATTCCATGAGAGATAAAAAATATCTGGTACTTTTGCCTTTCTCCTATAGAAGCTCTTAAAAGAAGTGTAATCACCACTTGGTAGTAGACATAAGATTTATTTTTAAAATTCTGAGTGGGGGCAAAGGAGTAAGTGAGATATGAGGAGTAGGAGCTCCTAGGGCTCTATTGTTTGTGGGATATTTTTGCTATATCTTATCCACCAAAGGAGTTACTACACAGGTTTATATGTAAGAAATTTAAGAGAGTATTCAATCTCAATGCAGATTTCTCCTTTATGGAGGTAACTATTCTATGTTAGAGCACTTCCAGGGGCTGTATGAAAAGTTTGCTTGTTATAAAGTTTTAGCTTTTCTTCTTCTTGGTCCAAATCCTATTCTATATAAATAGAAAAACAAAGGAGCAACCTCAATGTCATGAGTTAAGAGCCTTATTAAACCCTTGACTTTATATGTAGGATAGTCATTCATGAAGCATTGTTTTAATTCCTACTCTGATTTAAAGATGACTATGATAGAAGAATAGAGCATGCTACCCAACTTTCAAGAATTCACAGCTAATTGTGGAGAAGGCAAATAATAATTGTAATTAATAGAAGTGTGTGTAAAGTACTATAGGGACACAGAATAAAAAACATTTCCTACAAGAAATTTCAGATAAGCTGCATCTTAAAAGACAACTAGAAATTTACTGTTAGAGGACATAGGGAAAGGCATTTCTGGACATAAGGAAGAGCATGGGCAAGGACATAGTGATGACCCAGTTAAGAAAAAAACAACAGTTTAGGGTTGCTTGAGATAAGATCTGTGGCTAGAAAGATTAGTCTTGTGGAAGCTAAGACTAATCTCAGATAAACTAGAATAAAATAGAGAACATAGATCATTGTACTTTCCAAAGAAATTTTAACTCTATTTAGATGATAATAGGGCTCCCTAAGCAGGGGTATATCTTACACAATTTTATAAAACATTTTTTGGATATGTATGGAATATAACTGAAAGGAGGAAACCTGGAGACTGAGTCTAGTAAGAAATTAGAATAGTAGAGAAATAGACTAAAAGACTCATTTGATGGACACAAAACTAGTTATGAAAATTGAAAGTAGAGGATAGAGTCAAGAGATATTCAGATTATAAGACCAATTACAGTTGGAGAAGCATTGGGCGCTGGGTGGTGGTGAAACAGAGAGACTAAGGATCACCATAGTTTCTAGCTGGAATTACTAAGTCATACCAGAGTAAAAGTGGACAATACAAGAAAGGCATGAGAAAAACACATTAGTTTTAGGTGTGTTGAGGATGTGGTCCCTTACGAATATCCAGTCACAGCCATCTAAATAAATACTGAAAATATAGATCTGAATCAGCAGAGAGGAGAGTAAACATATTTATTTGAGAGTTGGCAGTTTTTTGTTTTGTTTTTATTTGGTTGAAGTCATCAGAGTGAATGATATCGTCAATGAAAATGTGCAGAGAAAAAATGAGAACAGGACCAGACATCACAGAGAACTGCACAGGGATCATCAAATGTTGAGAAATAGGCAGAAGATATATAAGAAGTCAGAAAATCAGTCAAGGAGATGAGAGATATAAGGAACCATGGATAATGTCATCGATGTCAAACTGTAAGTGATAAATACAGTTTAAAAGGGACTGGTAAGAAAAGGGAAAATTAGGAAGCCACTGGTACCCCACCCAAAAAATTTCAGAGCAGGTCCTAGTGGTGGCTGAGTGGGGTGTAGGCAGTAAGAGCCAGAGTGAATTGAAGAGTGCAGGAAATGTGGGAAAACAGAGACAGACGGTTTCAATGCTCTTAGGTGATTACTAGGAAGCATGTGTTTTAAAGCATGAACTTGAGCATCAAGAACACTACCAAGAAAGAGTACACCAACAGAAATAAAGTGGCAGGGAAAAAATCACATAGGAGCTGAGGGCTAGCAGGCAAGCTCTGTGGGTCTAGCCACCATGAGGATTGTTAATGAAAATGTGCAGAGAAAGAATGAGATCATTCTTTCCAAAGATCCATTTCCTCAAAAGCATCCAGTACTAAAACAAAATTATAGTTTCCTCTGCCACCTCTACTGGCCACCATGTATCATGTGACCTCTGCAGGCCCAGTCTCATGAGGGAGTGACCTGTGCAGTCACACAGGGCCACCTGCTTTCAAGGGCCCCACATTCTGGTTAATGTACTGCTGTCATCATCTTGAAATTCTTAATTATTTTTGAACAAACTGCCCACATTTTAAGTTTGAACAGGCTCCCACCAATTTTGTCCCAAGTAGAACTACTCAGTATGTAATTTAGATGATTTGCCAACCTCTGAATTAATATGGTCAAAATTGAGCTCTGAGTCTTCTGTTTTCATTATCTTAAGAGTATCCAGACCCCATTTTACCATAATTTCAACAATGACATAATAACTGCTAACATGTATTGACCAATAATTACATGCAAGACATTATTCTATGTACTTTACACCTATTAACTCATTCAATTGTTGCAATTGCATGAGTGGGCATTATTATCCCTGTTTCTAAGAGGCCGAGTATGTTTAATTTGTACACAGTCATACAACTGGGAGGGATAAAGCTGGGGCTCAAATTCCAGAGTCCAGGCACTTGACCACAGGATTCAGTCTTCTTTATTCCCCAGGTTTATGGTTGTGGAGATTGTTCTTATGTTTGTTTCCATTTCTCTGACATATAGTCTGCTACCTGGAATCAGTTGCATACAGCTCCTCAGTGGTTCAGAGGGAAACACCCTCCACCACAGGATACACCAAAGACATTCTGTGTGTGGGTTTAGGGTTCTGTAACCCACTCAATGTCACGAATCAGTGCAGCCATCTCTCCCATGTGGGTAATGATAAGACCTTTGAGAATGGGACAGGGACCTGGCCATGGTCTCCATACTATGATCTTGGTCCCTTCATCTTCTCCTCTCCCCTACTCACACATTTGGGTGTTCCCAAAATTTTAGTTCTCTTCCAGAAAGGATTTGGATTGAGATTTGGATTGAGCCCATTTCATACACTGGCATCAGGTTGAACATTTGGTCACTGTTCACAGAGCGTTTTACAGCTGCTTTTGTCTCCCAAATCTCCCATTTTCTCAGAGGATTAAAGTAAGGGCGATCACTCTCATATGTGGAATATAAATTACTCAAACTCAGAGAAGCAGAGAGTAGAATGGTGGTTACTAGGGGCTGGGAAAGGAGGAGAGGAAATGGGAAGATATTGGTCAAGGGTTACAAAGCTTCATTACCCAAGGTGAATAAATTCTGGAGACCTAACATTAATACAGTATGGTAACTACAGGTAGCAATTTTAAGTTTGTACATTTTAAATTTGCTAAGAGGGTAGATCCTAAGTGTTCTCACAAAAAAAAAAAAAGCAAAGGTAACTGTGAAGTAATAGATATGTTCATTAGCTTGATTATAGTGATTACATATAGCAAATGATCTACTTATACATCTTAAATATATTGCAATTAAAAGAGAAAATATAAATGGTTTGAGTTTTTTTGAAAGGTAGTTTGGTAAAATACACAAAATATTTAAAAGCATGCACAATTATAGGTAAGGAAGATATATGTCCAACAATAAGATTTCCCAAATAAGGTAAGCTAAGCTAGAATCCTTGAGCATTTCCATTACAAAACAAAACAAAAACCCTGCATATATAAAGAAGTAGAGGTGGCAGAGGAAACTATAATTTTTTTTAGTACTGGATGTTTTTGAGGAAAATAATATTTGGAAAAAAAACAAATATACATTAACCAATAATTATGTGAAAGACATTGTTCTATCCTCCATCATTTCATTTAACTGTTACAATTCCATGAATGGGCATCATCATCCTTGTTTTTAAAATGAGCAAATAGAGGCAGAGAATGGTTTTAGAAATATATGTTAGTAGTAGTAATATACATTTATTATTTCAAAGTTTTAGAACTATATAGCATTTGCTCCTTATAAAGCCCATCAAATGGACCATGAGAGGAATTCTAGAAACGTAAGTATTTTCAGTGTTTTAGGGTAGTGCATGGCTGGAAATTTAAGGCTTATAATAGCCCTGCATCTATGTGATTCCATTAAAGTCTTTTTTAAAGTTTTGAAGCAACACCTCAATTTTCAAAAGATGGACTTAGACTATCACAAAAGATCTCAAGAGAAAAGAACTCATGTTGGTGCTGAGGAGAAAAATGACACCAGTTCCATGATTGTGGCTGCCTCTCGCAGAGAGGTAACAGAACCAATGTGTTGGATTTGTCAAGTGCTAGGTAAACAAAGCCATGAGTATTAAAGTGTAGGCTGGAATGATGAGGAGGGAAGTATAGGATAATAAGCACAGCAGGGCGTCCCTCAAGGTACTTCTGACTCCGACTGTGTTTATTATCCAGCATCAGTATGGAAATATATGCCTGACTACATTTATGGTGCCATTTAGAACTTCCAAATAGGCTCTTATACTCAGAAAGAGGTTACTCAATTGCTCACCCTGTATGGTTTTCCTTCATTAGTATAATTCCACCCGTTCATGCCTTATCAAGAATACGTTTCCATTGTAAGCACGTGTTCTGAAGAGAAATGCAGGGGTACATTTTTGTGGTATCTGAGAAACCCACCTTTTCACTGAATAAAATTCTCTTGAATAATTTGCAAAGTAAACTTTTCAAGATTCACACATCCGCCTGTTGATGAGTATAGCAAATGACGATCTGTTTAATCTTCCACTGGGTTTCCACCAGATTTTTTAAAAATTAATTTTGATTTCAACTTTTTGCTTTTCAGAGGGAAAATACAAGGATATTAAGGTCCACTGCTACAAAGCTGAATCCTTTGTATGGAATTCAGGATGCTGTCATTAATGGTAAAAAAAGCATAGTTAGAGAGCCAAACATGTCCATAACTAGAAGCAGGGTTATCATGAGGAGAAAGGAGGCCGCGTAGCCATATCATTTAACATGAAATGTGCCTCTTCCTATGAGCCTTTGCTTTCATTTGTTTACACTGAAGTCCCTGAGCCCACACTAGGTGGCAGCATGAAAAAGGGTCATGTGGGAAGAGCTGAGGCCCCAGCAGCCAGAGCCATAAGGCTCAGTCACAGAACACACACACACACACACACACACAATTTCTAAAGGGTCCCAGCTTCTCAAGTGCCATCTGTAACTCTACCTGGTAACCTGGTTTCTGTGCTGGCAATTCCACCCAGGACTGTAGGATTGCAGCCGTCCACTCTGCGGCACTGTGGTTGTCTCACACATCATGCAAGGACTTTCACTTTGTGCAGCCTTATCCCCAGGATCTTCTTCTGGATACTTGTGGTTTTACAGGGTGAGTGAGGTCTGCAGTTGTCTTATGCTCACTATGTGGATGCTGACAAGGAAGGTCCTTTTAGCTCAGTTCCTGCAATCTGCACACACACAGGATGTGTCTGAATCCAAATGCTCCTTTTGCAGAATTAAATACTTCATTTACGGATGCCATCTAGTCACACCCTGGGCTAAGAGGAAAGTCAACCTCCAATAGGACCTGTGCTCAGACCTGGAGTTTCCACTACAATGTCAAGAGCTTAGGGAGAGATAGCTGATATAACATTGGGAGATGAGAGGAAGCTTACATTTAATTCAAGTCAGTCCACCTCATTGGACAGATAAGGAAAGTGAGATCCAAACATTTGGATTTGCCCAAGGCCACACAGCTTGTTAGAAGCCAGGGCCATGACTGGAACTGGCCTCCCGACACCCTGTCCAGGGCCTCTCCCACTGCTCCTGTGTGATTTACAGAGTCATTAATATATAGCAGATGAAACCTCAGAGCCCTCAGACCCCCTACTCCCCTCACCCCCATCCATCCCTCTGCTCCCAGGGCCCCCTTCTCCAAGGGCAGGAAGGGGGGACGACAAAGGGAAACCAGAGAATCGATATTCATTGGGAAATTGGATGACAGATACAGAACTGAAATACTGCAGCCCTTTCCTTAGCATTTCCTCTTGACCAGAAGAAGGAAATACCAGAAATCTCATAAGCGAGCCCATTTGGACAATTTTTTTTATACTCAGTATTTATATATTTCACATTTTGCTCCAAACCTTTGAGTACTAATTCAAACCGTCCAGCCTCCAGGCCCCCTAGGGGTTCACCTATCACTAAATATTGTTGATTTGCAAAACACAGGGATTCTTTTCATAGAACAGGCTCTGCTTTCTTCAGACACCCAGCCTTTTCCCAATTAAGCTGTGGCCCTGCTTCCCTCTGGTTAGGATTACAAACAAACACCACCACCCTTCGCCTCTGCTCCAGCCACCCCTCCCTTCACTTTGACACATGGTTCTTTTGATCTCAACCCCAGACCATAGCAACAGGCTCCTAATTATTCACCAGCCATAAATCATGGCAGTAATGTGGTCCTTGCTAAGGAAAAGGAGTGCTGTTGGGCCATTGGAGTCTGGAAAACTGGGTGTGTTTAGTGTTTCCAAAAGCAAAGCAGTAGGGGGAAGGCAAGCAGGAAGAAAAAAGATGTTTTAAATGTTTGTAGACATAGTTGCTTTGATGTTAAGCCCTCTCCCAGAGGAAGTCAAGAGTCTGAAAACGAAATCTACATTTTTTTATTTTTATTTTAGGGTAATGGAATCCACAGTCCTCCACTAGAGGCAGGTGTAAGCAAGGCTTCCCAGAGTGAATGTGAAGTCTATTTCCAAGCCGTCAGAGTGAGTAAAGAAATAGGCTTCTCTCTGCCCACCCCGTAAATTTATTTTTTGTTATTTTTTCCATTGATTTTTAGAGAAGGGAGTGGGGGGAAGAGAGAGAGAAACATCAATTTTTTTATTTTATTTATTTATGTTTTCATTGATTCATCCTTGTATATGCCTTGACTGGGGATCGAACCCATAACCTTGGTGTATTGGGACAATACTCTATCAACTAAGCTACTCAACCAGAGCTTAAATTTGTTCATTTTTATTTTGGCTACTCACCTGTATGAGGAATCTTCATTCCTTTATGGACTTATTGAATGGTATGTAAGCTGTTAGATTTGGCATTTTCAACAGGAAACTCTCTGGTAATCCAAATTATATTTTTAAATTTGGCCTAGGCCAGGATATTCTATTGATTCAGAAGAAATCCCATGAATAGCAGTGAGCCTGGTCCAGTATGGGCCTAACCTGCAGCTAGATCATGTGAATATCATAGTACCTTCCTAATGAAGTCTGTGGGCTTAACTAAACTGGGAACCATCCCCTTTCTTATTTCAGGATGATATATGCAATATAAACTATGAGAATAAGTTATAGGCAGTCTTCCATTGGTAAGTTTTTCCTCAGAAACAAATACAAAATATGGCAGATTTTTTAAATTTAATTTTTTTTTAATTTTTATTAATTTTTATTAATTTTTTATACATATCTCCCCATTGCCCCTCTCCCTCCCAGGCGTACCCCGACCCCCCAGTGTCTGTGATCATTGGTTATGTTTATAAGCATTCATACAAGTCCTTTGATTGATCACTTATTTACCTCACCTAACTTTAATCTTTCTGCTATAATTTCACAGTCTGTTTGATGCTTTATGATTTTTGTCCTCCTGAGAATTATCAGTCTACTCCCTTTCTGTGCTCCTGATTCTATTATATTCACCAGTTTATTCTGTTGATCAGATTTTTAATTCACTTAATTTTTAGATTCACTTGTTGACAGATGTGTATTTGTTGTTCATAATTTTTTTGTCTTTTACCTTTTTCTTCTTCCTCTTCTAAAAGGGTACCTTTCAGCATTTCATATAATACTGGTTTGGAGTTGATGAACTCCTTTAGCTTTTTCTTCTCTGTGAAGGTCTTTATCTGCCCTTCAATTCTGAATGATAGCTTTGCTGGATAGATTATTCTTGGTTGTAGGTTCTTGTTGTTCATCACGTTGAATATTTCTTGCCACTCCCGTCTGGCCTGCATCGTTTCTGTTGAGAAATCAGCTGACAGTCGTATGGGTGCTCCCTTGTAGGTAATAAACTGTTTTTCTCTTGCTGCTTTTAATATTCTCTCTTTCTCTTTTGCTCTTGGCATTTTAATTATGATGTGTCTTGGTGTAGTCCTCTTTGGGTTCCTTTTCTTTGGGGTTCTGTGTGCTTCCTCGACTTGTAAGTCTATTTCTTTTACCAGATGTGGGAAGTTTTCAGTCATTATTTCTTTAAACAGGTTTTCAGTATCTTGCTCTCTCTCTTCTTCTGGCACCCCCACAATTCTGATGTTGGTACGCTTGAAGCTGTCCCAGAGGCTCCTTACATTATCTTCACATTTTTGGATTCTTTTCTCTTCTTGCTTTTCCAGTTGAATGTTTTCTGCTTCTTTATATTTCAAATTTTTGACTTGATCCTTGCCTTTCTCTAGTCTGCTGTTAGTACTCTGCATAATAGTTTTCATTTCAGTCAATGTCTTTATCATCTTCTCTTGGGTCTCACTAAATTTATCCATCTTTTCTAGCATATTCTTGCAAAACCTTATAAGCGTGGTTTTGAACTCTATATCCAGTCGTTTTTTTTCCTCCATTTCTTTTGCTTGTAATCCCTTCCCTTGTCTCGGCATTTTCACTGTGCCGGGGAAACTTCTGTGCTGGATTCAGCCGAAGAAGCCTCTGCTGAGCTTGGGAGGGTGGAGTCTCAGGGCTTAAGGGACCGCCTTGCCTTCCAGTCGGCCCCGCCCTCCACGGCCCCTGAGTCTCACGTGACTGGGTAATGGCTGGAGCGGTCCTTGTGCGCACGCACCCGCAGCGCCTCCAACCGCTGCCTTTCCGGCTCCCCTGCGCAGCAGGACCACACGAGTCTAGGTCCCCAGGGTTTCGCCCAAAACAGGGGCCCAGTGGACTCAGAAGTGGCGCAGTTGGGAGGGTCTGTCTCCCGCCCGCTCGCGAAAGCCAGCGGCACAATCAGCAATCCGTCCTCCGTGTGGTGCCGTGCGCGACCAGACCTCCGATCCTTTGCAACTCCCCTAAATTTCCGTGCACTTCTCCCTTTTCACAGTCCAAACTCCCCCCGTATGATTTTCGGCTGGATCTGGGGTTTAGTGTCGTAAGATAAGGGGTTCAATGCCGTTGGGAGTCTCCGTTTCCCTCCCGCCAGAGAAAGCCAGCCAGGTACTCCCGCACCCGCTCTCTCAGCGCGCGTCTCCGTACCTCAGCTTTTTGCAGCTCCTCTGGGTCTCCGTGAGCCCCTCTCTTTCCCTCTAGTTGTAGAACTTCCACTCAGCCAGCTTTCGTGTGGTTCTGGATGATGTCCGTTCTGTCTTTTAGTTGTAGTTTTGAAATTGTTGTGTGAGGCAGCAGTATAGGTGTTTACCTATGCCGCCATCTTGGATTCTCCAAATTTAATTTTTATATTAGTCACTCTAATTGGTTATAATGTGTAGGTTAAGTCTGGACTAGAGCAAAATTGTGAGATTTGTCTTTGTTCAACATATATTTCATGAAGATCTGGACTAGATTCTGGGGTGCTGATAGCTACAAATTCAAGAGGAGAGAAGATTAATGCAATGATTGATCATGATGCATTAGAATAGGGACTTGAGGATAATACATACTCTAGAACAGAGGTTGGCCAACTTTTTCTGTACATGGCCAGTGAGTATATATTTTATGCTTTGCAAGCCATATTACCTCTCTCATGACTTCTTAACTCTGCCTTATAGCATGAAAGGATCATAATACATTTTTAAAAATGAGCAGAACTCAATAAAACTTTATTTAAAAACACAGAAGGGGAGCCAGATTTGACCCATGGGCTATAGTTTGCTAACCCTAGTCTAGAGGGAGACACCTTTAAGTTTAGAGAAAATGACAAACCAGGGTGATAATTGTAATGAGGAGGCAGTACCAAGGACTATTAGAGGTCAGAGAAGGACAATTTGCCTAATTTGAGAGTTCATGGAAGGCTTTTGGGGGCACATGATAACCGAGTTAAGACCTGTTGGGTCGGTAAGAGGCAAACCAGTGAAGAGAATTAGAGAAGAATGTGTCAAGGAAAGGAAATGGCACTTGTCACAATTCAGAGCTGAGAAGACAATTAACAATTCAGAGGTTGGGAACTGAAAAAGGGCTGGATTACTGGATTGGAGAGAGCCAGGGTGGAGAATATGGGTGAAGCTCAAGTCAACACAGCATAAAGAGGCTCATCCAGAGGAAAATGAAGAGCCAGCAGAAGGTGTGAGCATAAAGGTTTGAGATTAGACACATGCTTCCAAGAGTTCACTTGGGCACTTATGTAGCAAATATTTTCAGATATTTTCAGGAACTTCATATGCCTCCATAGTTAAAAGGAAGCAGAAATGCTGTATTGCCTTTTTTCCAATTCATCTCCAAAGGTGCTCCCAGGGAAACTGAATACAGTTCATGGTATTCCTCCCTCCACATCTGCATTTTAATAGGAATCAAAGCATTGGCTAAATGGATGAAGTTCTAATGGTAGAATTTTAGGGAAGAGCCCATGCAGAAGGATTTGGTTGTTGGGGTGGAAAGAGAGAGACTAGAGCAATCTCAGCCTCCTTGAGATCATTCCACTGAATAATTTTTTCCACCAAATCGTAAGGTTCTATGCTTGTGTTAAGTTTTCTAGATTGTTCAGTTGGATCATCAGAAATGAAGAGATTTTATTACAACCAAGTAATCAATGTTATGCTTATTAATAATAGAATCCTTAAAAAGATGCACTGACAAAAACACAGCCTAATTTCTGTGATATTCTCAGGAAAAATGCACAAACTCAAACCGTATAATCATGAGAAAATATCAGGTGAACTCAAATATAGTAACATTCTCTAATATTAACCAGTAAATGTCAAGGTCATGAAAGATAGAGGAAGGCTGAAGAACTGTCACTGATTGGAAAAGATGAAGCAAAAATAATAATTAAATGCAATGTGGGTTCCAGACTGGATTCTTGGACAGAAAAAGGACATTAGCAAAAAACAAAGTAAAAACTGGTGAAATCTAAATAAAGTCTATAGTTTAGTTAGTAGTATCATACCAATAATGTTGTGCAGGTTTTTAACCTAGGAAGCTGGGTGAGAGGTGTAGAGGAACTTTGTGTCACTTTTGCAACTTTTCTCTGTCTACAATTGGATGAAAATATATTTTTTAAATGCAACAGATATCTTATTAAAATAATCCTAATATATTTTCCCATTCTAGGTTTTTTTATTACCTTTTTTTAAATATATATATATATTTTATTTATTTTTTACAGAGAGGAAGGGAGAGGGATAGAGTTAGAAACATCAATGATGAGAGAGACATCCATCAGCCGCCTCCTGCAGGTCCCCTACTGGGGATGTGCCCGCAACCAAGATACATGCCCTTGATCGGAATCGAACCTGGGACCTTTCAGTCTGCAGGCTGATGCTCTATCCACTGAGCCAAACCGGTTTCGGCCTAGGTTTTTTTTAAAAAGAGTCATAATAAGTTTTTCCTTGCCAACTTAAGTTCTCTACTAGTAATCATGATGACTGTCAATGAATTGATAGGTCCTTCAGAGTACTGAAAGTAATCTTACAAGTAAAATAGAGTATCTTACCACTTAACTACCACTTCCATTTGGTGCTCACCATACCCCGTAGAAGCTTCCCCTAGAATGCTACCCCAATCGTTCCTCCTTTGTGATCTTGGGCCAGTGGTTATCCAGTGCTGTGCCTATTTCTTCAATAACTAACAAAATGGTTCTCTGCTACCTTGCAGGATTTGTGGAGGAATGTTGGGGAGAATCCTGCATACTATCTAAATAGAGAATCCTGGATGAGGAGGAATAAGAGCACATGGATCCTTGTCTCAGTTCTTCCTCCGTTGGGCCTCAGTGTGTGTTACATGCCGTTGAGTCAGCTCCATCTCTTGGACTCTGTGAATGAATGATGTCCACAATGCTTGTCCTCTTAACAGCCCTACTTAGCTCCTATGCATTCATGCCTATGACTTCTTTTATAGAGTTAATCTATATCATATTTGATCTTGCTCTTTTCCTGCTGCCTCATATTTCCAGCAGCATTATTGTCTTTTTCCAAAGAATCCTGCCTTCTCATGATGCTTTAGTTTTGTTATTTTTGCCTCTAGTGATGTTCCAGGCTTAATCTCCTCTAATATCCACTTGTTTGCTTTTCTGGATGTCCAGGGCATCCACAGAGCTCTCATCTAACATTATATTTCAAAGGAATCTATTTGTTTTCTATCAGCCTTCTTCACTGTTCAACTTTTGCTACAGGCATAGTAATTGGGAATATGAGGCTTCTGGGGTCTTGAATTAATTACTTGGGTAAATCACTGACTTCAGATTCCTTATGTGTATAAAACCAAGCTTTTTTTAGGCAAGATCTAAGATCTAGGTCAGTAATTTTTATACTGGCCTAGGCTTTGTAATCATCCAAGAAGCATTATTTTTAAGTGCTGGTGCCTGGCTCCACCCTCAGATTTTCTGATTTAACCCCTTTAGGATACAACTCGGCATCCAAAATTTTTAATGCTTCCCAGAGTGCTGTTGAGAAACACTGATCCATTCTAACCTTCTAGGGTTTAAAACTCAATTTTAACCTTCTAAAGCTTATCAGTATTACTTAAACAAGACAACAAAACTAGATCCTGGCAAGTAATATCTTACATCTACAGAAATTCTGGGCATGGGGAGGGGGGTAGATAAAGCTATAGTACAAAGTATTTTCTATCCTTTCTTCAAGACTCTGTGTCTGTCTGATGTGTTATCTTGACTGATGACTTACATAAAGCGTTGGGGGTATTTGGCTATGGAATATGTCCTGAAGAAGATGAAAAACTATATACAGACACTTTACAACAGGGATGTGATTTTTCTACCCTCACCACTTCTGTTACTATGTCCTCTTTCTATCACCTCCCCTTCTGCCTCCAGCTCCATATTTCACTATCTATATCTACATAGAGATTTATATTTAAAAATAAGGTGAAAATGGGTGACATTGGTGAAGTGTGTCAATTTGGGTGGGCTGAGAGAGGAAGAGTGAGAAAATTGCACTGTTTTAAAAATAGCAAAAACTTAAAGCAGATATAGAAAATTCAAAAGCCTAAAGGAAGGCAGACAATAAGGAGGCCAGGCCTCCTGGGAGTCTGAGAGCTCATGACCCTACAAAAGGTCCTTCCCAAGGACCTCTGAATTTTACTCTGTTTTGGTCAATTGTTGCCAGGGGGCACATAGGTCCAGCAATGCCAGAACTTTTGATCTTTAAGAGAATTAAAAAAATCCATAATTGATTTGTCAATGCTGAAAACCAGCTTTTAAAATAAATATAAATACTATGTGTGTTAAACCAAACACCTGTTCAGATTAGATCCTGCCTGTTTACAATCTCTTCTTTAAAGCTTAAAAACTGTGATGGGTAGAATTGCAGGCAAAACTTAAAAGTGAAAGAGGTATTTTGTTGTGTTTGCTTTTTGGTAGTTTTTATTTTTGGGGGAGGGACGTGATAATATAAAATCCTTTCAGTTTTACTAAGACATGTAGACTCTCCCAATCTAGGTCTGTATGGAGCAGGTTGAAAATTAGTGCTGGTTAGTTGGGGCCTGAGTAGACAGTACAGATGCAGAAGCTATTCTTGATGAGAGCAAACTGGCAGTACATGGCACAGGGTCCAAGCTCGGAGTGACCCAGGAAATTAACCATGGCCAGGTCAGTCCATACTGCAAATAAGAGTTTAAGTCAAGGGGCTGAGATGTTATCAGTCCTCATAGAATAGAATTCCTTTCAGGAAATGGTGATACGGTAGGGAAATTCTAGCAACTCATCTAAGAAAAGGGGAAGAGAAGGGAAGAGTAACATGACCCCAGCCAAAAAGGCTACAGTTCAAGGAAGGGCTCAGTCCCTAAAAGGGAGTTTGGGTAGGTACCAAGGACCAGAGCTAGAACATACACAGGAAGAAGCAGGATTCAACCTTGAAGGTTGGGCCATGGCAACAAAGGCAACTGGGCTGCCTGGGCTCACCCGAAATCAAACCTATTGGGGAAGATTTTTAATTCTGAACTCCACCAGTTGGGAGATTGAGACTGTAAATTAATGGTGCCCTGGTGAGAACTAACTCCAGAATGGAGTAGGTCTTGGTGTATAGGTACAGCTCATTCATGCATAGACCATGGAGAACTCAGAATGAATAGGGCAGGGGGAAATGATCAAGTCCCAGTGCCCTGAAATCACCCCACATGGACAGCTAGCTGCTCTGCTTGTGTTTGAAATACTAAGAAAATAATTGGAATCTTCATGTCATCCACCTGTGCCAGCTCTGGCTTTGGCCACTGTGACCCTTCAGCTTACTTAGATATTTGGTCTCAGAATAACACAGAGATAAATTCTAGACAGAGTCTTCCAGAGGTGCATCATCAGCCCTCTTTGTGGTGGATTTTTATACTTTCACAGAATGAAAGAAAGAAAATGTGGACCATTGTTCTTCAAAAGAGTAGCATAGTAGCATCAGAGGGAGAAATTGACCAGATTTCTTAGTGCAGTCATATATAAACGCCTGTTTACCAAATAAATGCTGTCTTCAGTTCTTGCTTTGATTAATCTATATTATAAAAAGCCAGTGACTGTAACACTATAATGCCATATGACCAAACAATTGCTCACCAGGAGGTGCATTGATGGGTCTCGCAGCACAATGGGTCTGGGTCCTGTGTTCGAGTGGGACTGGGTCTCTTGCAATTTTGCACACTGGGCCTCTAGTCATATCATATATCAAAGTGGTAAGCACTTAATGGAAAGAACTGACCTAGGAATAAGTTCTGGCTTCACTGCTTATTAACTGGATCATTTGGGAAAGGAACTGTATTTTCTGAGCCTCAGTTTCCTTGGGTGCAAATGAATTTAACAATATCTCCTCTACTTACCAACCTCACAGAGCTGGCAAAAGAATCAACTTGTAGAAATTCACATGCCATAGTTGTCAGTGCAGAGAGACAAACATTCCTGAAAAAAAAAAACTTCCAAATTTCTGGGCTGTTTGAAAAACAACTGAACTACATTTTTATTTGGAAAGCAAAGCTCAATATAGCCTTCAATGTTGTTTCTCATCCGGAGGCAGCTCCTCGTGTGCAGATAGGGCTGTGACAAATATTTAGGCTTTTCCAAAAGAGATAGGGTTTTGAAAAGTTGCACAACACTAGTGTGTATAAATGTAAGATCTTAGGTCTTTGATTTCCATTGCACTTAGCATGCTCATTTGCTTTGCGTGAACAAAGAGGTGCATGCTATAAACAGGAGGCAAAGACTTCTTATGCTGCTTTAATCTGGTGTTTTTGTTTGCATGGTTGGTTGGCTGATTGGTTGTTTAAAGCAACTTTCACACTTAAAACCTTGAACCTGATTCTCCTTTTGTGTTCCAATCCTTGGAGAGACTTCAAAGGAAACATAGAAATAGGGCATTTGAGCAGATAACCTAGTGGAATGGCAACCACGTAAGCAGTTTACTATATGTCACATTATGTATTTAGGAGAGAGTGTTTTACAAATTCTATCCTCAGTGCTAGGAACAGTTTTGTTGGCTTGACTGTAGCTGTGATAAACAGCGTGCTCCTTGTTGGGTTTGCCTGTAGATGTTTATGCAGGCCAGGGAAGTGCTGAGGCGCTCCTTGCTAACTCACACACCGACGGATTTCATAAAATCCAAGCAAAAACAACCAGTGAAAAGGTTCAAACTTTGAGTCACATTTCAAAAATCTGAACACCGGCTCCATGTCATGATAGTGAGATACAAATATTACTCCTCAGAAGAACATTCATGTTTTTACATGTCTCATCTTTCCCTAGGCATTCATTTCTCCCTGCATTTAAGAAAGGATTAGGTATGGTGGTAGAAATTTAATAAATTTGCATTGTTTCATTGTTTATAATTAATATGGGAGTGAGGCATCTTAAAATTCCTTCCTTTCTTCTTCTGTAAAATGGAGATAAACTCATAGTGCATTTTTGAGGAATACGAAGTCAGTATATGTAAAGCACATGGAATATTACAGTATATGTTTCATAAATAGCTGTTAGTGTCCCTCGGACTTCTATATCATTTGGACTACATTCCTTTTTTTCAAATTTTAGGTCAAGGATGGCTAATCTATTACAACACTCATTTTGTAAACTAGGGCTGACATTGGGGGCCAGAAATCTGACATGGTTTCTTGGAGATCATATGGAAAGTCTCAGAGCCAGAACTAACCATACTTCCTGATTCCTAGAGCAATGATCTTTCCATGAAATAATATTTTACGGTTTCTTCTGTTAATCAGCAGAACTTAGTTCAAAGCTACTTTGCTTAAATTACTTGTAAATACACACACACACACACACACACACATATTCAATATTTGTAGGATATATTTAAATATATATGCACACACACACACACACACACACACACACACATCCGTTGGACCATCCAACTGATAGCTATGATGCACTATGACCACCAGGGGGCAGACGCTCAACGCAGGAGCTGCTGAGTGACAGCAACTTTTCAGAGTGCCCTCTCTCACTCTGGGATTCCTCAGGGAATGTTGGACTCCCAGTTTCAGCCGGATTCTTTGCAGGCCAGACTGAGGGACCCTACCTGCCAGAGGGACCCCATTCACTTTGCAGACACCCTTTAAGCCCCAGGTGCAGCTGTCCAGGAAGGGACTGTGGGCGATTGGCTCCAGGAATGTCTGACCCATCTCACCTAGTCCTGCCCCGCTGACACTTCCTAATTAACTTCCTTTCAATGTACATGACTCCATGCACTGGGACTCAATAAGAAATATGAATTTTTTATTCGTGATCATGGGATCCTTTGAGCTCCTGAAGTCTCACTGTACTGCTTTTTTCAGTGTATATGCCAATGAAAAGGCTTATTTACAAGGTGCTTTTTCAATAAGTATTTTTACATCATCTACCACATGGGCCAAGCCTTCTAGTACCCATCATAACCACAAACCTTTCGAAGGTCCATAGCTCCTGCTGAGTAAGGCTGCCCTAAGAGATCCCTTACACATTCTGGCTTCAGCTGATTGGACAATGTGTGGGCACCTGATCAAAGGCAAACAATTCATTGTCTTTTTAGCATCCAATGAAGGAACCTAAAATGAAAGCTTTAACCAACAAGGGTGAAGGTTATGAGAACCAATCAAATTCGCTTTCAAAGGTGAGGGAAGCTAATTAGTTGCTAACTAGTACTGTAAACCATACTTCGAATTGGAGTATATAATAGACACAAATTTTAAGACCATTCTATGGTAAACTTGAAAAATATTGAGCCATTAATTTTTTCTCCAAGACAGTGATGGTATGAATAGAAGCATAATAATATGAAGGCATAAAAGTGAAATAAATTACCTCTAAGCTTTTGTCTGGATCTCTCAACAAAGTAAAGAAAGAATAACATCAAAAAGTATCTAGAAATATGAAGCAGTAGATATCCTTAGATCTTAACATTTTTAATTCAGAAAAGTGTGATTTATGTAGTGTTCCATGTTATTAAGGTAAGGGTTTCAAACTTTAATCAAAGACATCTTTCCTCTCAAGCAAATCATACAACATGAAAGATATTTCTAAAAGTCTTTAACATTCAAGTAATATTGTTGAGATAACTAGGGATTTATGACAACATTTTGTAATAATGTTCTAATTATTTTAGTGGTGAGCCTTGGAGAACCCCAAACAGAGTGTGACTGAGAAAGGCAAACAGCATAGGGTCCAAGGTCAGGTGTTATCCAACAGCTGCCAATAGAAAGTCTTTTCCTGTCTTCCATCAGGATATATACATTTGAAAATTTCATGATCACGAGTCAAATCATCTCTGTGCTTTTTTTGAAAATATCATTTAAAATGTGGCAGATGTGTAAAAATATGATCCTTTCAATCTACCATACCAGACAATGTCATTTGTAAATCAATTTGTAATTAAACTAGTAGCACTTTGGAAAGATGCCCATACCAGGACTCCAGATTTTTTCCCACATTTGGACGACATAGATTTCAGATTCTTGCATTGCCTGTTGGCCATTTTGACTGAAGTCGCACTTCCCCAAAGACAAATACTGTTTGTTTCAGCCCAGAGAAGATGTGCCTACATACAAAAATGACTTTGAAAAAATCTTGATGGAGTTCAGAAAAATATTTGGAAATCAACTAGTGAAGAATTTTACTGTTTTTATATTAACATTTTACCCCTTAATTGTTTTTCTCCTTATTTTCTCTGTAACTTTATGTAGAAATGATCTGAATGTAAAGTGTGAAGAGATGGTAATAAAATCATTTGGCATTATTTGAATCAAGCACCTGGTGAATTTAAATCAGTTATATGCCTTCTCTCTATCTCCACTGCCAAGCCACCATTTCTCTCACCTGGATTAGGAAAAAGCGCCCAGCTGGTCTCTGCTTCTTTTCTCACCCCTCTAATCTATTCTCTGCAAAGAAGCACAAATGAAGGAATGTTAATTGGATCACATCATTCTCCTTCATTCATGTAATAAGCCTGAATCACAACTTTTCCCTGCCTCCCGTAACATTAAAAATACAATCCCAGCCCAGCAAGCATGGATCAGTGATTGAGCATCCACCTATAAACCAGGAGGTCCTAGTCAGGGCATGAGCAAATGCTCAAGTTGTGGGCTCAATCCCCAGTATGGGGTGTGCAGAAGGCAGCCGATCAACAGTTTTCTCTCATCATTGATGTTTCGTTCTACACTTTTAATAAAACAATACAACCCCAATTTCTCACTCTGGCTTTTAAAGTCCATCCCTTGACCTGCCCCTGTTTCTCTTTCTAATCTTGGCTCTGTTCCTCTTCCCCTGGAGTCATAGCCCTCCACTGAGCTTCTTTCATTCATTTCATAGAAGTACAGGCCCTTTCTCACTTCAAGACTGTGTACATGCTTCCTGCTCTCGATGCAGTGCTCTCGCCCTCCTCTTCCATTCCTTCTTTTTGCTTACAAGACTCTTTCCCTTCCTTTTTGGATTAAATATCACCTCTTCAAAGAGGACTTGACCACCCAGGATTTCCTCCCTCTTCCTCAACCCCCTGCTGGTTACCTTCATGGCACTTAACACAATTTAAAGTCATTCTCTTGGTGTGTTGTATTTTATCTTTATGGGCTGACAGGTGTCAGTCTAGGTCAGTGGTCGGCAAACTCACTAGTCAACAGAGCCAATTATCAACAATACAACGATTAAGTTTCTTTTGAGAGCCACATTTTATAAACTTAAACTTCTTCTAACACCAGCTCTTCAAAATAGACTCCCCCAGGCCATGGTAATTTGTGGAAGAGCCACACTCAAGGGGCCAAAGAGCTGCATGTGGCTTGCAAGCCGTAGTTTGCCGACCACAGGTCTAGTTAGTTGCCTCTTGTATTCCCAGAACCTAATAGTACCTCGCCCGTGGTAGATATCCAATGAGCATTTCTTGAGTGAATGAATGAATAATGTTCACCCTTCTCATATCTTTGCCATCCATTAACCTGATGTGAGAGTTGAAGATATAACGACTGAATTTCCAAATGCAGTATATTTCTTATATATCCTTTATATTCAGAAAGTGGCTAAGCTTTATATCTGGGGCTGAGTGGCCAGACCTGCTTTCCTGTGAAAAGAGGTAGGGGTACCTCCATTTGATCAAGCCCATCATTTGCCATCCCTTGTCATGCCTACACTCAGCTCTTTATGTCCCAGACTTAGTGTTGTCCTGAAGAGATGGGAGAATGTGAGTGTAGGAAAGTCCCAAAACAGAGTTTGCTGTGCTCAACCAGGGAATAGAGGGTGATTCCCTGGACTAGAGTCCAACAATTAAAACACAAATAGGATGATGGAAGGTGGGTATCCCAACCACTCCTCAGGTTGTTACAAAGACTTCAGACTGAGTTTGGGAGGCACTGGAATAACCTGCAGCATCCTAAAAGAACACTTTCAGTTGCCAACATGTTTCCATGTTCCAAAGGCACGTTTGTGAACTCTTCCCTCTGGGGGCATGTGACTTTGGGTGGCATTAGATAAGCCATAAGCTTCTTCTCCTTAGTGGATATAGACTGGGATCTTCTGTGAAAAATTCATTTTCTAAAGGGATATGGTCTCTTCATAGATTTGAGGAGGAGCTGCTATGAACTGTCTTTTAGTGTTAAGCATCAGGAATTGCATAGAGGAAGGGAACCTCAGACAGCCCAGGGGATTCTGAGAGTTTCTTCTCAGTTTCTTTGGCCCACTGAAGAGTCCTCCTTTTCATGTTCCACTAGGCCCTAGTGACTAGGGGGTGGTTCGAGTTTATCAGATAAACTCATCTGGGTCAGATGACTTGGTAGGCTGGAGACCCAGAGAATCTGAGTAGAGCCACAAGTCAGAAACTCTGAATAACAACGCAGATGTTCAGTGGGCCAAGGAGCTAGAGACAACCCTTTACAAAAGTCTCTCCATTTTTATTCTTTTCTTGGATAATTTAATAAAAACTCCTCAACTTCACCCCACCTCTACCCTTGTTTGCTCAAACTTTCAATTAATGACTTTAAATTAAAAATAAACTTTAAAAATTTTAACACAATAGAGTCAGTGGCTAAGTGATCATGCAGCACTTGCCTTAAAGAATGAAACAATTAAAATCCAATCAGTTCTGATAACATTTTGTACTGTGATGCTAGACTTCCCTTTGCTTTGACCCCTCTCCTTCCGGCATCCTGTTCTGGGACAGATATGACACCACAAAGGTTTCCTGTGACTGTCCCCTCACTTCTGACCTCTCACTACATCCTCTCTCTATTTGGAGAGCAATGACTTGGTTCCTCTGGTATTCATCCTATTTCATAGTCTTGATGACACTTGCTGCTAATTTGGGATGACAAAAATGTCGGGCAAAATCTGAACTGAGTGCATGTCAGCTGTTAACCTCTTGGTTACTTACAAAATGGGAAATGTGATAATTCCAGCTATTATTGATCTTATAATTTGCTTTGGGTCCTTTCTTCATGCAGCCTGCCTGTTATCCTGAATATCTGAAACAAAATAACTCCTTAACCTTTTTCTAGTATATTCTGAATGTTCATTCATTCTGAAAACAGTTTCCAGGGGTATCAGAAATCAGTGTCCTTTGGGGGCCATCCTGAAGGGGTTTTTCTGGAGGGAGCTTGAGATAAAGGCCACCTAGTTCAGGACTGGTTGCTATCATCCTGCTGTTTACTCTCAGGCTGTAAGAGTCTTCCCTTTTCTGTCTGAGGACCTTGTGTTTATAGAATTAAGATTTCAGCCCCTTATTTAACAGCCAACAGCCATGCTTAATTCTGTGATCTACAGAGCACTTGGCACATCGTTACCAGTCAGAATATATTGAGTAGGACTCATCATCTTAATACCATAGGATAATAATTAGAAGAAGATGGGCCCATTGCCTTCATGATATTCTCCTCCCCACAACTCAGCAGCTGCTGGGGTTGGAGGGTAGGCTGGGTGCAGAGATGACATACCGGGTTGTGCATAGTGGTACTTCTTGCTGTCTGCACATCTGTCCTGAGTCAGGAGGCCTTGGTCTCAAGCCCAGTGCTACTTGACCTCTGTCCAGTCTTCTGTGGACACCCTGCAGCTTCCCCTTCCTGCTCCAGATACACAACTGGAATTTCCCTCCAAATTGCACTCATTGGTCACATAACCTTCTCTTCTTTCTTAAAGCAAAATCATCTTTTCTTTACCTACTGAGTGGCCCTCCTAACTCATTTTTTCAGAATTCACACCAGAATGCGATCATTTACCCCTCAGAAACTGGGGATTAATTCTTATCCTTGATCAAGTTTGCATGGCCAGAGCCTAGAACTGCTAGAAACATTTAGAAAAGTACCTGGCACAAAATGATGCTCCCAGCTATAGTTTGCTGAAGGAAGGAGAGAAGAAGAAGAGGGGAGGGAGGGTGAAAAGTGTTCTGACATTCCAAATCCCAGAGATGTTCAAATGTTAAAGCCTCTGTGGGTCATCCCAAGTGATCTAATTTTTAAGAGAAAACAATAATTTTACAATCCATTGTCTTGTTCTTGTGCCTCTGAAATAAAGGCAGATAGAAGTTGGAAAAAAAATAGAATAACAATGGCAATAGTACAGTCCCTGATGATTATTGAGAACTTTTTATAAGTCACTTTGTAAGCCTTTTCCATGCAAGTACTCCCTGAATTCTAAAAATAGCCCTGTGAATGAAAGAGGTAATACTAATATTTCTATTTTGCATATGAGAATAGAGAATTTGGAGAGGTTAAGTAACAAGTAGGTTAAGAAATGCGTGCGCATTTCTGAAGATCCTGGGACTCTTCGTCCCAGTGTCAAGTTCTCCTTGCTTTCTGGCTGGTGGAATGTGAAGTGGCCCAGTGGCCCCCTTTGCTACTGCCCTAACGTTGAGTCCTCTTCCCAACTGTACCTCAGGTGGGATCTCTTAGGGCTCAGGGACACTTGTCTCCCTGATCCCAGCAGTGTCTTGAAATGGCAGCCATGCTTCTCTTTATCACCGCCTCTGCTTTCTGTGGGGGGTGACAACGGTTCAGTCTCTTTCAGCTGGAAGCCATCAAAGCTTTTCTGCATCGCTGCTATGGAGACAAAGCACAGGTACAGTTTCCATTTGCCACCACTTGCTATTAAAAGACAGGCACGGATTGTGAGCCCAAGATGTTCAGAAAATCAACCTGGAACTTACCCCTTTTTAAAAATTCTAATAGAGGGTAATTCATGCACGTTTGTTGGCAAGCCATCTGCCTCAGGGACCGAGCACAGGTTAGATAATTAAACTCAACCTGTTCCTGCGTGGCTGTCTGACTTACCATTTACCTCATCTCAGACTCCTCGCCTCCAAAAATCCACTCTCTAAACCAGTTAACTCATTGTTCCCCCAAAACACCTGTCCCGCTTTCTTATTTTTACTCATGCCATTCCCTCCACCTGGAATGCCCTCACTTCGCTCTCCCTCTCCAAATCCTTCTCATTTGCTTCACAATATGTTCCCCAAACACCTCACTCACAATGAGCCTCCCTCTCCCCTGAATTCCAATAGTAATGAATTCTATACAATTTGGCTGGTAATTAATCATACGCTGCTTTATGGTATTCTTTCTATTGTTACCTTGAACTGTTATTTAAATCTTTAATTTTAACATAACTGTTTCCATATGTTTGTATTGTTTTCATAATTGAAATATAAGATCTTCAAAAGCAGGAGATATACTATATTATTGTATTCTCTTTGGTACCTAATATGCAATTAATTTGATGATTTTTTCTTTTTTTTTCCTGTTCATTTATTTTTTGGTCAATTGGATAACCAATATTATAAAACTTCATCCAATCCCTTTGGTAATAACAGATCATATTTATTAAGTGATAAACACATGTGGGTGATTGGAACATGTGGTCCTAGGGCTCTTGAGATAAATGTAACCCCCTAAGACTGAGGAAGGAATGGGAAAGGGGGATCCATGCTTGTGGAATAGCAGGAAAAGGAGTTAGTGGAGGAGTCAACTGGCAAAATCTGTTCCAGACAGCTTAATTCTTCTCCTCTTCCAAGTGAGGACAACTTATGCTAAAAAAAAAAAAATACCTCCATAACCTCTTGCTTTGTTTTTCTTTTTTCTTTCTACTACCTTGCAACCCACACACTTGTGTCCTCTGTTTCTCTCTTATCTGAGCCCTAACTTATTGATTATACCATCACTCTGGAATCTTCCTCTGCAACTCAAGTCCAGAGACTTTGAAACCTCACTGCAGAGAGAAATAACAAAAAATATCTGAGATGAATTTAGTATACATGATAGACAGCTTCTTAGATAGCCTCTCCTGATCTTTGTCTCCTGGTGTCCACACACATGTGGAGCTTTGTCCTCGAAATCAGGCTGGATCTAGTGACATGTTTTCTAATGGTTTGTCACTTCCAAGCTTAAGTTACAAACAACAACTCTGGGTTCTGTCTTGTGTGTTCTCTCTCTCCCTCTCTCTCTCTCTCTCTCTCTCTCTCTCTCTTTCTCTCTCTCTCGTCTTTTCTTTGAGGGGATCTAGCTGATAGGCCAGCCCTTTGGAGAAGCCCACATGGAAAATGATATTTTGAGGACCTGAGACATGCCAGGTGAGTTTGGAAGTAGATTCTTTCCCAGTTGAACCTTAAGATGTGACCACAGCCCTGACCAACCCCCTTAATGGCAGACTTGAAAGGTCCAGAGTCAGAGAACTGAGCTAAACTGCTGAGATTCCTAATCCATTCTAACCTGGAAATTACAGATGTTTGCTATTTTAAGCCACCAACGTTTTGGAATAATTTGTTATGTAGCAATAGATAACTAACAGAGTATTTACTTATGGTAAACCATTCAGGAAATAGCCATGTTTGTGTTTAATAAAATTTTTCTTCTGAGCTTAAAAAATATGGATGGTTTATTTTAGATATAATAATCAGGTTGACACTGAGGTGGGTGCTACATCCATCCTTTGCTGCCTGTCTTTCATCAGAGTGAAACTAGCTGATGGTTAGCAACATAGATCATGAGCTGGACAATAATTTCACAACTAGATCACTATCTGGTCAAAGTAAGCAGCATGAAATGAGTCACTTAGCCTGCTTCAAGTATCAAGATGATCAGAGGAAGATCATATCCTCAGTGGTATATTCTCTAACACTCAGCAAAATTCAAGTGATTAATCAGGGAAGAGCTAAGCTGTTGTTTCATTATTTGTGGTAATCTCTTCCCAAGTCTGAATAAATCTCACTTGTCTAAAGGAGGAACTGGGGTCAGCAAACCACAGCCCATAGACCTAATCTGTACCACTGCCTGTTCTTGTAAATAAGGTTCTATTACAACACAGTCACCCCATTTGTTTAGATATTGGCCATGGCTGCTTTTGAGCTGCAATATTAGAGCTGAGTAGTTGCAAAAGAGTCAGTAAAATTCACAAAATCTAAATTATTTATGATCTGGCCTTTATAGAAAAAGTGTGTTGATCTCTACTCTAAGGCAATGATTTGCAAAATGTATTCAAAGGAACATTATTTTCTATGTGATGTTAATAAATGTTATATGGAAAAACACTGGGTTCTATGGACAAATGTTTAGGAAATATTGAGTTAAGAAAAGCTAAACACATGGCCTTGCTATAGAACTTCTCTGAGCCCTTAATTATCTCCAAGAGGAGGACATGGAATACTGCATTTTTAAAAACATTTTTGACCATAAAACTCTTTGTTTCAGACCACCTCTCAAGAGACTAGTGTGTTCAACTCACTGGGAAATGCTATTCTAGAGCTATGAAAGTTGCAGTTTTCAAAGTATTAAGTTTACAAAAAAAATGAAATAGCCATAACTTTGACTTTTGATGCATCTATAATAATTTGAAAATACAGAGAGATATATTACTGATCATGAGCCTGCTATGAAACCAACACTTGTAAAGTTGGGTAAACATAAAGTTGTATGTTAATAGGGGACTCTGTTTTTGCAGAGCTAGCCATACTTAAAATAATTTTAAAGTTGGAAGAAGAAGAATGTGATAGTGTGTGTCTTCAATGTTTTACCACGGAGCCCCTATAATTCATGTAGATGCCTTAAGGACTATAGCTGGGGATCAAAGAGAATCTAGGTTTCACCAGCCAATTTGAAAAAATGGGTTTAATTGCTAAAAAAAAGTTTAATCTATTCCTAGCTTTGCTTCTTGAAATTAAGAACAGATTTCTAAAGGTTTAGAGAGAGCACAGGCATAGGTAGGTAGCCACTGACCCCATGGTCAAGGTTCAAACATATGCTATGATTGTTCATTCCTTTACACCATACTATCCTGCTCATGGCTTGTGGGACACGTTTTGTGGATGACTGATTAGGATTAGAGATCTCATCTGTATGCCTGGGAAACTGCTGACTCACTACCTCAGTCTGAACCAGCATGGGATGAGAAGAATACCAGGAAGAGTTTGGTGAGTGAAGACAATAGGTTCCAAAGTATGACACCAATAGAATAAAATGCAGAGTGGGATGTTTCCTGTTGTCCCAGAACCATGGCCAAGGTACAAAGTTGAGCTTGAAAATGCTGGTAAGCACGTCCCCAGAAGGCTTGCTAGAGGCTCTATAGCTGAACTGCCCCGGGTAAAATTAAGAAGAGAACTGAATTGGGGACAGGAGTCACCAGTCTTTAGTGGAGTCCCTATCAATGAAGAAAGTCTTTCTTCAATTTTTTTGTCGTCACGGAGGAGCTCTCCCTCTCCCCAAAGCTAAGTAAGGCAATCTGCAAGAGAACTGTGAATAAAACTGAAGGGGACTCAGAAAAGGGAGACTGAATAGGTGGTGCTGAGATAAGAATCTCAAGGTCTTCTCTGGTGCAGCCCAGGAATGAGGCCTTAGGGGCCACTGAGAGAACATACCAGGAAATATGGAGTATGGCATACTCTCTTTTCCATTTCCTAATGCTTGCAAAGGCAAGCAGATAGAGTATTTGATATGTGTCACCTGCAGTCTTTGAGAGGCGGAGTATTTGAGTATAGAGAACAATGTTCACTTTGAAATTCCTGAAGGCAGTATGTCTAGGTCATCAGGGCTTGTATCCCTGGAAATGAGATCAGGTAACTCCATTCCTTCTCTAGTCTCTGTGGAACAGGAAAACACAGAAGAGGAACCAGTAGTTCCCACAGCTCAGTGATGGAGGGGTTAGGAGTGAAACTGAACTGAATATTACTCCTCAACACATACATATGCACACACACACAAACACACATTTACACATACACAGGCATTTACATTTACCACCTACACGGGGGCTGACACATGAGCTGAGAATACCAACATCAGAAGGACCAAAGGAGAGCTAGACCAGGACAACTTCCTGTCACCACACATTCCAGTCCATCTGCTCCTTCCTTCCTGACAAGTCACGATGGGCCAGAGTGGGTTCCGGGAGGATACTAAAGTCTAAAGAAAAGAGTTCAAAGAGACGAGGAAGGAGGGAAGCACATGAAGAACAGACCACCAACCTCCAAACCACTGGAGTCATGAAGTGGAAGAGAGACAACACCGCAGGGAACAGAGAGTACATAGTGTTGAGTCTGTTCTAAGGCTGAAGTAAATAAACAAGACTGAGTCTTAAATAACAAATGGACCATTCTAATAAATGACAGGAGCATTGGAGGAGCTGGCCAACTTCCTCTTAGAGGAGTGACTTCCCATCAGGATAGGTAGGTCAACATATCCTAGTTGAAGGAGCTGTTATTGGATAAGTATAAAACGGTTTCATTTTTATACTCATAACATGTCGAGACTCCCCAATAAATTTGTTACATAAGATATATACTTTGGACAGAATTTTAATGTTTTCATATTTCTAATGCTTTTCTTCCAAGGGATTCTAAAGGCAGCATGCCAATATTTTTCCCATTCTGCAAATTAGCACACAGAGAAAGTGGTGTTGGTTATCAAAGGACTCAAAATCTGACAACAGCCTTCTGTCTTCTACTCATATCATGAGGCAGCTGACTCCTTCTCAGACCCAAATGTGATCCATTTTTAATTGGGAACAGAACTTTTCAATTCTTGAGCCCCAAAACAAATTAAAAAGTAGAAGGAGGAGGAGGAGGAGGAGGAGGAATTGGGGGAAGGAGATGGGAAAGTTTCGTTACTTTCCCCTAATTTGAGAATCTGTGATTTCTCACTGGTTTTGATCAAGACCAAGATGTTTGTTTTGTGTGTTTTTTTTAATGTTTCTCTTCTTAAAAAAAATTCACAGTTCTTTATTCAAGAATAAATTTATCTGTTTTAAAAAATCCATCTGGCTTTTGTGTTATGGAAGCCCACACAAGGCTGCATTAACAGTCCTAGAAGCAACAGAGTTATCAAATGGAACGAATTTCAAATGAAGGGACTGCAAGCTCATTAAGAGCTGAGTTTCTTAATAAGGAATAAGGCATAGTGGAGAGTTGAATGATGCCAAAACACACAAAAGTTTCAAAGACAAAAACTGTTTGGGAGGAAAAAAATGAAAAAATGACTTGGCCAATTTTTCAAAGCCCTACCCCCAAAATAAATATGTCTGCTCCCATTTGTACCAACAAATGTAAATATCGCTCAATCTCAAACTAACATTAGCATTACAATGAACTATAAGTCATTCTGAACATTAAGGCAAAGTACGACACATACCAAAATATAATAAAACTAGAAATAACACATTTATTGTTAAGAGACTGTCAATGGTTTTCATCAGAAACTTTATTTTTCTGCCTCAAGCATATGTAGATTTCCTTTTTATACATTATTCTGGACAGTTTAATTTTCTTTTAACCAATGAATCATATCCAATAAAACAAAACCTTTCTATAAAAAAACCTTTTTTCCCCCCAAAAGATTCTGGTACAAATGAAATGCATTATCTGGCTTTATTTTTAATATCTTATATCAATGCTAATAGATAAGGAAAATATAAAAAATCCCTTAGGAAAGGTCAATGTCTTTCCTGGCTATTGGAAAGCTTATGGATTTCAAATGTATATAATATATTTCTGCCATACTGGCCTGATTGGGGGGGGGGGGTGGAGAGCCTCCTAAACCAGGTATTAAGAGGTTTTAAAGCATTTTTCAATTTTGCCTCTAATGTGCTCAGGAAGATGCTTTATCACATTAGACCTCAGTTCACACCTTAGAACAAGAAAGCTGCTGATAACCTGCGTGCCTCTAGGGAATGAATTAAGGATCCATTTGTGAAACAACTTCTTTGAATTTCATAGAGAAATGGCATTTATATTATTGTACGCTGTGGCAAAGTAAATCAGTTACATTGGAGCATTTTTTTTTTTTTGGCTGAATTAAAGGTAAACAAGGAGCTGTCTCGAGGTCTCTCGATTTTTCTGAAAGTAGACTTCCTTGCGAGAAAACAAAATGGATGCATATTATGGAAATGGAGGGAAGACAGAGAGATGGATGGAGAATTCTGAAGAGGACACAGACCAGACGATCTCAAAATGCCCCGTTCCATCCTGTTGAAATGCGGCTCCATAGCCGTATTCACAGCCATCTGCTCTGCCTTCATCTTTGGTTCCCACAAACAGATTTAAAAAGTTCAATCTGGTCCTTCGTGAGTTTAGGAACACTGAGCAGGATTTTCAGATGGGAACAGAGAAGCCACTAATGAACTCACCATCCCTCTCTCAAGGAACAATGTACCTCTAATTTTTTTTTTTTTTAATCAAGGCCCAGCACAGTCTTATAATTCCTTGTGGCTTTTCACATCCTTCACAGGAGCTAGAACAGAATCTGAATAAAACATGCATTCCCATTTCTTTCTCTTCATCACCACTCCCACTCTACCCCAGGCTTAACCACCAGCAATTCATCTCTCCCTCCTCATCTGGATTATCGCAACAGCCCTCTACTGATCTCCTATTCTCTAGATTCCCTTTAATCTCTTCTCTACAGTTAGAGTGAACTTTGTCAAACATAAACCAAGCCATGTGACTCCCCTGCTTAAAACTGTCCAATGGATTTACATTGCATCCTGAAAAATAAAAAAATTCCAAATTCCATATAATAGCTGCTAAGGCTGTATATGTCAGTTAGCTATTGCTACATAACAAACCACTCCAAAACTCAGTGACATAAAATAACACTGATTTCTCTTGTGTCAATTGATTTTGCTGATCTAGGCTACACATGGCTGGGCTCATGCATGTACCCATGAATCACCTGGGGTTCTACTTCATGCATCTCCCATTTTCTTATGTGCAGATCTTGTGCTAATAAGCCCCATGTGAATGAGGATTTTTTTTTTAATTGGCAGTGGGAGTGCACTGACTTATTAGGCACAGTTTGTGCAATGCCTAGGGCCCACCACATTTTTTATTTGTCCTATTTTTATTTTTTCTCTTCAGCAAGCCATGGAGCTTTATGAAACTGCAATTTTCTACCTAAAAGAGTTACAATCTCTGGAAGGGAGTGTCCCAAATGCTGGGTGAGTCCTTTCTGCATGCTTTAGCTTGCTAGATCCTAGCATCCTGAGCTCCTTCTTCATCCAGGAGACTCACCATTTTTTAGAGAAATGGTCCCACAGTTGGTTTATTACACTATGGTACTCATCATCCTGCTATGACTGTGAGTTGCTAATATGTGGAGAGTTGCTTTAGTTCTCTGCAAAGAACATTAGAATACGCTTTCCTGCAAGAGTTTGTTTACTAGTGAGAGTGTTTGCTCATTTTATTTACAAAGAAGTTTCCTTTACATTTTACTTACATGGAAGTCCTATTCAAATGATCAATTCTACTAGGTTTATAGAAATCTAATGCTGGCAGAACATCATGAGACTCAGAGGGGACACCAAAAGGGAAATTACTGTTTAAAAAAGAGAGGCAAATTTATTCTTCACCTGTAAAGATAATTAGTTTTGGTTTGAAGGTAAGAACTTTCCTCATTTGGCATAGTCTTGTCATTTCCACAGAATGAAAGTGCTTAGTAATCAAATATAAATTTAGTTATTGCATCCCTTTTAAAAGAAGCTGTATAATTTTTTTAGATCGCTGCATATAGTACATACCAAAGTGAACTCTGCCTTGTGAAACTCTGAATTATATTCACAATTTTTAACTTATTTTGACATAATTCTGTATTTTTAATATGTAGTTCATTTCCTGTTTCTATGTGCCACTTAATGACTGTGCAATAGCTTAGATTCGATTTCTTTTCCTTGTGGTTCCCAGACCACCAATGGAAAAAAGTACAATCCTGCATTGGTCATGTCAGCTACCTAAATATTTTCACAGATTCTGTGATTTCTTTCCTTGCTGCACCGAGAGAGAAACTCGCATGGTATTTTTATCCCTGCGGAATGTAGAATTCATTTAATCTCGTCTGTGTTTACTCAGACTTCTTGTATTCAGTATTCCTAATACTATCTTGGGACTTCTTAACAACATCGCTTTTCATGTCCTGCACTCTAGGGTCCATGTGCCTTGCGGCATGTAAATTGGAGAAAACACGCTCTGAATTGTTAGGCCTAACATTCCTGAAATTGTTTATTTATTGCCCTCATCACACTTCTGAATATGACTCAGAGATACAACCCTACATGATGTGGAAGGACACTTTGGAAAGCCTACCTCCTCTGTCACTTCCACTCCTTGGCAGAAGCTCTGGGGGCTAGCTCAGGAGTCACCTGGAGATCCATGATAGTGAACAAGGTGGCCACTTCTCAGCTGTTTCCCTTTCTCGCCATAAGGAGGGGATCCTCATTTACCTGATGGGACTAAGACAGTGATTCTCAAAAGAGGATCTCTGGATCAATGGCATCAGCATTGCCTGAGAACAGGAAGTGGAAATTGTTGGGCCCCATCCCAGACCACCTGAACTGGACACTCCGAAGGTGAGGCCCAGTGATCTGGGTTTGAACAACCCTCTGTGTGATTACAATGCTAAAGTTTGAGAACCACAGGACTTTGTTCTTATGAAAATTAAAAATTATTCCCTCTATCTATTTCCTTGGCCCCACCAGGGTCTTTATGAAGTGTGTCCCTCTCAGAGAGTTCTGTTTCAGGTGCTCACTGTGGCCTCTGCCCTCCTAGGCACAGGCAATGTGGCAACAGGCCATTGGAAGAAGAGTGCCAAGTCTGTTACAGCCTCTCCAATTTCCTTTCATCTCCTCTACCCTTTATACTCCTTTCCTGTGTCATGTTCACACCAATGCTCTCTGGATCTCTTCATCCGGCCCCATTCTATGTCAGCAAACTCATTGGTCAACAGAGCCAAATATCAACAGTACAATGATTGAAATTTCTTTTGAGAACCAAATTTTTTAAACTTAAACTTCTTCTAATGCCACTTCTTCAAAATAGAGTCGCCCAGGACATGGTATTTTGTGGAAGAGCCACACTCAAGGGGCCAAAGGGCCGCATGTGGCTCATGAGCCGCAGTTTGCTTTCTATGGTTCTAGGATATCAAGTAGTAGAGGCTGAGATTTATCCTCTTCCCAGGATGACTTGAATGCATTATCATAAAGGCCTAAAAACCATCCTAACAATTTCATTGAAATAACTAGGTTATACTCTGCTAACAAACAATCCCCAACCCTTAGGGGATTACAGCTACAAAGGATTATTATCACTCACACAGCATGTCCAGTGTGAATCAATGGGGCAAAGAGAACTTTGCTCTTCAAGGTGACCTTCACTGGGGAACCTAGGCTGGCACTCACTAGCATCTGGCATGTTACTGTGGCAGAAGGAAAGAGAATATGGCAAAGCATTAAGTGGTGCAATGGGCTTTGTCTAGAAGTGACACATTCCTCCCCATGTCATTGGTCAAAATAGCTAATATAGCCAAACCTGACCATGATAGGACACTGTAGACCCCAGAGAGAAGAAAGGGCTATTGCTAAACATGCAATCTTAGTCCATCATCCGAAGGGCTAGACCACCAGTGTAGCATTTCCAACTCCACACTGAGAAATGAGACTTTTGGGTGTGTATACCAGTGATGATATACCTGGTGAGTGTGTCCAAGGTGGAGGGAGTTTCCAAGGGGAAGGCTCCTTCCTGTTGGTCCTCGAGCATAGTCATATGGACCATTTCCTAGAGGAAAAAGGAACTAACATGAATAGGTAAGTGACAGATAAGTGCTGACAACTGTGCCAGACTCCCACTGATTTCTCAATTAAACCTCACCTTCATAGGAGAGAAAGGAACTGATCTTATACAGAAGAAGACAAAGCCCAAAGCAATTTGTAACTTGCACATAGTGTCTGGGATGTGGTGGGACAGAGATGCTGACTTCCCAGGCACCAGCAAAGTAAATCTGCTGCCAGGAAAGTACGGGCTGGAGGAAAAGACACCTATTACCCACGTGACAAAGGGAAATATTGAGTCTTCCACTGACTTCAATGTTTCTGCTATAAAATCAGCCTCTAATGGTGGGGCAGGGATCACTTTAATGCAATGTGACTGTCACATTGCCTATAATAATGAAATCATCTCCCCACTATGCACACAAGTTTCCAGGATTTTAACTGAAGGGTTAATTCTTAAAATACAAGTAGGAAAAACTATATGATTCTCATGAATGAATAGTAAGAAATCCATTTAAATCTAGAGTAACCCAAGATAAATGAAACCTCTAAAGTAATTGAATGAGACCAATAAACTCCATTGTCTCAGTAAAGAATATTTCATCTATTATTAGTAGGAAGTTTTCTGGTTTACACCATTGACAGTATATCAAGAGAAAACCTGCTTTTCTATATTTTAGTTTAGAAATTACTGAACAATAAGCACCAAAAAGGCACATTAGAAATTGTCATTGGTGGAAAAACTAAGAGAGAAGGACATCCAGGAAGCAGGCATACACAGAGGGCCCTGTAATGCAGGTAACTTTGTAACACTGCCTCCAAAATTGCTTACCTCCCTCAGAGACAGCACCGAAGCCCTCAGTGCAAACGCATCACGAAATTATGTTGACACGATGCTGCACTCAGCAGCTCCATCAGCAGGGTGCCAGCTGACTTCAAACACCTCCCAATAACACGGAGAACTAATCATCACAAAGCTACCCAGGCTCAACCCCCACATCCTACAACACTTACTCCAAATGCCCAAGGAGGATGTGATCTTTCAAAGAAAAAAAGTGGTCCAGGTCCTGCTAATTGAAGGGATGCCATGGGACAACCAAATATTGGTTGTCTTTCGATTTCTAATCAGTCACTATTAAAAAACAAAATTTCCTAAGAAATTTGTGGATATGAATCTTCAAACCCATTAGAGGTACATTTGGCAAAAGTATCTTAATGGCTGAGGACAAATGCTATACCAATATAGCATGGTGGTATCAAGGATAATCATTTGTTTTCCTTACAATCCCCAGGAGTGACTTGGGTTAACATTATGTAAACTTGGAAGCACTTGCATGTAAGTTATAGAATTAGCATAGATTAATCTCTAGGCCAACTGTCTATAACAGTCACTTGCTATGTAAATCTATAGGAATGACACATCATGCCTGACTTTAATTACTATAGTATCTTCATGTATTTTCAATAGTATACATACAAAAACTCTAAAATCCAACGAATATTAAAGCACAAACATCTGAATGCACATACAATTCTAGGGAATATCCTGAAATGGCTGATAGTCCTATCATTAGCTTGTTAAAACCCACTGGCTCATCCCATAATTTCTCCTGTACTGTGGTTTAAACCCTCTCTTCATTCCAAGGATGATGTAGAACACATTCATACCTCACACAAAATATATTTCTCCATTTCTTCCAGATGGTATTTGATAAAATGGAAACAAAAGAAACTCACAACAAGAAAAATAATCTCTTTTCTACTTTGGGATTTGAAACAGTTTCTGCCTGGGTAGAAAAGAATATGAATTCACTCATTCAGGGCTAAAGGAAAGAAACTCAACAGACATCGTCCATCTAGAGGCAACACCCACTGGACCCAGAGGTTCAGCCCCCTCTTTGGTCTGCAGCGGAGCGCCACAAATCAAGAGTGAAGGTTTCCTTGACTTGAGTGTAACTTATTACCAGCTTGGGCTGCAAAGAAATCAGTGGTGGTTTAAGTGAGTGGTTTGGATACAATTTGATTCATCCCAATATTTTTCCTCACACTGATCCCCAAGTTTAAGGAGTAAAACACCCACAGTTACCATAACTCTGATTTTTTTAAAGTCAGGATTTATCAACTCCAAGATCCTAAAGATATAAAATTACCAAGGTCAAATGCATTAGAAAATATTTTAATAGGTCATTTTAAAAGTAAAATATTAAGTTAGAATATGAATCTTCCAAAAATTTCTATAAAAATTTGGTTTTTGTATAAGCAGATAACCCTGAGATGATGTTTACTTTTCTGTGAAGAAATTTGTGTCTTAGAGGTCATTTTTTGTGAAGCAAACATACCAAATAAAACTATCTTTAGGATAAATTAATTACCTGCATAGTATGAAAAATGAAATCACTTTTAAAAAGCAATAAATATTAAGCATAATCAATGTCACTCATTTCCAAATGTGGTTGCCATTTTGTCTAACTCACCTCCCTGGACATAAGTTGGGTGCATTTTTAAGTCATGAGGGATACAAAGCTGAGCACCAGCCACTTAGACTTGCTCTACTCAGGCAGGTGCATCTCCTGGAACCTCAGCAATGCCTACTCTAAGCATCATCTCACCATGGCCTCCAACAACAATGCCTGGCCTCATTGATTTCAATTCCCTTACCCAATAATGTCTCCTCATGGAGCTTATCATCCAAAAGAAATACTCCAAAAGGGATGCAGTGCCATTTGCTAATATACTCAGGTGAAGGAACTCCCACAATTTGCCTGGATCCTTTTAACCAAAGCTTCCATGTGGGCCTCACCTGCATGGATCCTTTCAACCAAAACTTCCGTGTGGGCCCCACCAGCCCAGCCTTCACAAGAGACATTATGGACCGTGAGACCTGGATTCACATTTCTCTCCGCCACAAAATGAGCTGTGCACCTTGTATAGGCAACTAAGACAAGTTTAGCCTTAATTCCGTCACTGGAAAAAATAGGATTATAATTATGCACATTACAGAGTTCTGCTGAAAACTAAATGGGAAAAGGTGTGGAAGCACACAGTAGGAAGCACACGGCATATGATAGATGTGAAACAAGTGCAATATTCTTTCAGTGAAGGGTGCATAGTTCTCAAACTATCCCCAAGTCTCTCTTTTAGTGTCACAATCATTTCCAGGCTGTTCTAAAAGGTATCCCCAATCAACACCAGGAGCACCCTATGGTCCCAGAGCTGGAAGAGCCCCTCAGGCATCATGTCATTGGGGTGGGACATTTGCCCCCATTCTCACTGAATTCATTGAGTGTCAAGGCCACTACTTTGGATGCTGATACAGTGTGTGCCTCTCTTTATTGTTTCATAATTTGAATAGCCTCAAACCTTAGCTGAAGAAACAGAGCATGGCTTATCAGCACAGTCTTTGAGTGTGGTCTCTTAGAGGGAAGCTAGTGTTTGTTAAATGCTTACTATGTGCCAGGAACTCAACCTTTGTGACACTATTAAACATCCTAACACCTTAAGAAAAGTTGCATATCCTTGTTTTTTCATTTTATTTTGTGTATGTGAGAACACACAGGTCATGAGTAAGTGGCAGTGTCAGATTCAAACCCACAGGTATATGACTCAAAGCCCACATTCTTCTCTAATACTTTATGGCAAAGCAAAAAAAAAAAAATGGCAAAAGCAACAAGCACCAGGGATATAAAGATGAGCATAAAAACACAGATTGAGGTAGAGGACTCTGCAGTAATAAAGTCAGCCCCCACCAGTCATAAACACACGGGAGAAGCCTTGAGGAATACCACTATAATAAGTTCAATGAAGTTGTGCAGAGCATGGATTCTTATCAGAAACCAAAACCATCTATTGAGTAGAAAACAAATTCTGAACTTTGCTCACCCTGAACACAATACAAAGGTACAGGGAAATAAACATAAACACGTATGACTTGAGAGAGAACATTTGCAGAATTAAGTCCAGATTGCTTTGAAAGGACATATGCTGTATGCTGAGCTACTCTTAATGAAGTCAAGTCAATTCTCTTATTATGACGTTGTGGGGAGGAAAAGATGCAATGCTCTTTGAAAACCCTTTGAAAAAGGAAAAGCTATATAAAATGGACCAATTCATTAGTTTATTAAAGAGAGCCCTGGATTGGGAATCAGAAAGATCGAGGACTTAGGCCAGCTTTTCTTCTAATTAGCATTGTGATCTTTGGTCACACACTTCAATTCTATGGTCCTCAATTTCATCAACAGGAAACTTAAGGGTTTGAACAAAGTGGTTTTTGTAAAATTGTGTCCCTGTTACTCATGTCAAAGATATATACGTCATGGGAATTCCTGTGCCCCTGGATTCCAGGTGATTGAAAGCCAGAGCTGAGGTTTGTGCCCTCAGCATTGTTCCAAGTAAGTTCTAAATTTGCACACTGTACAGAATCATGAGTGAGCACACACACAGAGAGAGAAAGACAGATGGCAACAGACAAACTTGCTAACCTTTTAAAAGATTCCAGTCTGGCTACCCCAGCAGTCTAGTGGCAGGGATCTGTGCCCAGAGGAGAGGAGACAGGTGAAGAATGCCCAGTCTACAGAGCTTAGACGCTGATGATTCAGCATGCTTTGCCCCCTGCCTGGGAAAGAGCAGCCTACTGGCTCTCACTGCCCCAGCCCATGTGGGTCTCTGAGCACTGAGGCCCTGGAGGAAGCCCTTGCTTTCTCCTGTACCAGAACCATCCAGGGCCAATGCACTTTTGTGAAAATTTAGGAGAGGAAGGAATCCCAAATCAGAATTTGAAACAGACTAATTTTCTTTGTTTAATGGAGTCTGATGGTGGGTTTGAATAGTGTCTACAAAAACCTGGTGACGATAAATTTAAGAGATCAGAACTTATGCACCTAAATGGAAACTCTTCTCGGATGAGTGAGCCCTCAAGAGTCTGTCCATTGCCACAGAGTAAAGTCTTTTAGGAATGTATCTCAAGGAGATAATTCATTAAAAAAGTAAATTCTATACTACTAGGTTACCTTTTATTCCCAACAAATGAGATATGTGGTATGATTCCCAGAACTTGTGAATGTGACATCATCATTGGAAATAGCCTTTGTGGATGTAATCAAGTGAAGATGGGATCATTGGGGTATGCCTTAATCCAATACAACCATTGTCCTTGTAAAAAAAGGGAGATTTGTGTACACACACACACACACACACACACACACACACACGGAGATACTGTGCTGAAGACAAAGACATGTGGACACAAGGGAGGAGGCCATGTGAAGGTGGAGATGGAGACTGGAGTTGTGCTACTGGACCAAGGAAGCTCTGGGACTAGAGGAAGCTTGATGAGGCAAGGAAGGCTCCTTCCCTGGAGGCCTCTGCTGACACCTTTATTTCAGGATTTCTGGGCTCCACATCTGAGACACAATACACCTCTAATACATGCAGAAAAAGCATTCACTTGTGTTGACTGAGAAACAGATTAAGGATTTGCCTTTGTCTCTCACTCTCCAAAGCCCAAGAACTTTCCTCAACTTCATACTGTCCAGTCTTTTTTGGGTACCCAAGACTTATACTTTAAGAGATACAGCATATCATAGGATGCAATTTAGGGTCAAAATACCAAATTGAATCTCTTAAATGCTACAGAATCTGGATAAGGGAGCCATCTGGTTGGCTGGACGAGAAGAGAAAGACAGGTGACTTGGACAGAAGTGTTTTTCTATCTCATATCAGGCAATCAATCCATCACTTGCCTCCCAGGTCAGCAGGAGAAAAAGATAAACTATTCATTTAACATGCTTCTGACTCTAAGACAAATCATGGAAAATTCAGAAAGCTGGCATCTTGTCTAAGTAAATGTTTATTGTCTGCATTCTAAAAACTATCTGGGCCAAAGGGCTTTGATCTGTTTATACCCCAAGATAAAAGACAGTATCTACATCAAAAGTTACAACAAAGGCAAGACACAACCCATGTTGAGAGTCACAGCTGCTTCACTTTCTGGGGTAAGCCCTGGGGTCATTGTTCAATGCTTTTATTCATGGATGCATTTATTTCGTCATTCATTCAAATATTTATTAAGAGACTCAAGTATGCCAAAACTTCTTACTATCTTTTGTCATTATTACCTTTGTTTGGGACTATTTTGAAAGCTGCCTTTCTTGAAGCCTTATTATCATTTTGTTAAAAATATTGGTTCAGAATATGCAATTAGCAAGACTTGTATGTGACCTGATCTGATCTGGAATTCAAGCACATGGCATTATTTTCTTAGAAAGATTTATACTGAAGGAAAGCATCAGTCCACTCTCCTCTCATTCCCTATCAATTCTCCGTCAAGCCCTGTGGCTCTAAGGAAAGGGTTTATTTAAATTCCCTAGAATGGTTCTATTTAAAGCTATAAAAGGCCATAGCCATAGATGTAATAGAGAAGTACTACACACTTTAGGAAAACAGAACTAGAAGACTGAAAAGTTACTTCTTGGGGCATGTTTGTTATTAGTATTCATTTAATTACAAAGATCCCATGAACATTTTAATTCTCTAGAACCAAGCTTAACAACTAAACTGATAAATGGGACAGTTTTGGCTCAGAACTGCCTAAAAGCAAGGGAGTGGCAGCTGTTGAAAAGCAATAGTAGCTGCTTATCTCCCAGTCACATGTGGTAATTAATAGAGTCCAAGAAGTCACAAGGCAGGAATCACTCCTATTTTTAGATGAGTTTATTAGAGTAGCTTGTTTAGGCTTCACCTCAATGTAGAATATAAAGGCAGCCATATACTTTTTAGATCCAGTAAGACAAGGATATGCTACAACTTCTTCAACTCCAGAAATATGTCATATATTTGTTTGTTCATTCAATCATTCACCCAACAAATATTTATTGAGCACCTCTATGTGCTAGAGACACTTTAGGCTGAGAGGATCCATCAGGGAATGAAATTCTCTTGAAATGTATATTTTTGTGATGGGCAAAGAGTAGGTATAAATAGAGACAATCAACATAATATATAAGCTTATACATAAAATTTATGAGCCACCAGAAGAATTCAATCTTGTCAACACCATGATTTTTAGCCCACTAAGACCCATTTGGGACTTCTGGTCTCCAGAACTTGCAGGTTTTTTCAAGCCACTTAAGTTTGTAGAAATTTGTTATAGAGGTAATAGGAAAGCAACACAATATTTTTAGGGTAAAATGCTCATGTAACTTTTGAGACACTTATGCTTAACTTTGTTTTATTATTTATGTAAAATTTAAATTTAACTGGGCATTCTATATTTTTATCTGGCAACCCTATGGAAGTCCTGAAGCTTGACACATTTATATTTTCATTGTAAAACAATTATTTTGGCTCCGTGTTGGAAATGAGGGTGGAAAGACAAGATAAAAAGCAAGGGCTACTGAATCAACCAGATGAAATGTGACTGTGGCTTGGATTGGGAGGGCAGTCATGGAGGTGATAAGAACTGGGTCCATTTGCCTTTTGTATGATGGACTCTGCTGATTACACTGAGGGAGGTATATCTGCACATTGGCATTTCCCTTATATCCGCAATCTTCTACCACTACTAAGCAGGACTCAGCCTTGCAATTAATTTGCATCCCCACTTACTGAAGCCTAAAAAGAAATTTCTAGACCCACAAAACAAGCAGCATGTGATATTTTCATACATGCAAATTGTGCACCACCATTTCCCTTCTTTTCCTGCCACCCCAAACCTGTGAACCATTTAGAAATAAGGCACCCAGAGCATTTACTGATCTGTAGATGTTATTGATCTGTTCAGCAAGCAAAATATTTTTTTAATCTAAAAACCAGTACTTCAGGGTACAAGTGGTTTCCTTGCTATAACCACCTCCCCAATGCATATTAGTCTAAGGCAGTGGTCGGCAAAGTCATTAGTCAACAGAGCCAAATATCAAGAGTACAACAATTGAAATTTCTTTTGAGAGCCAATTTTTTTTAAACTTAAACTTCTAACGCTGCTTCTTCAAAAAAGACTCACCCAGGCTGTGGTATTTTGTGGAAGAGCCACACTCAAGGGGCCAAAGAGCCTCATGTGGCTCACAAGCCGCAGTTTGCCGACCATTGGTCTAATGTATGGCAAAGCTTACTAACTTCCTCAGAGGGTCTGAAGAGCATCTTGTTCCACTCTCTTTTATTCTTGGAGATTTTTCTTCAGACCTTTAGGAGTCGGGGGTGGGGGGGCAAAGATCTAGAATGTGAATGATCTCATGTTGGCTACAATTGTTCTTTAGTTCATTTAGTTTGGAGAGAATACTCAGTATTTTATTTAACTTTGTTCTTCATTTCATTCATGCTTGTTGGTGACTTCTATCACAAAACCCAATTGACCAGGGGAAAGTGAAGACACACATGAATGAAGGGACAAGTTAGGTGAGCACACTCAGGTGGACAGCCATCAGCTTCCCCGAGATCTATGGTTTTTCACATTTGGAAGGACACCTGGCTCACTTAAAATAAACAAGTGAAGGTTCAGTCTAATCTTAGACTATAACTCAGCCAAAGAGAATGAATGAGACAGAAGCTACAACAGAAATTGAAGTGATCTAAATATTTCCCAATTCTATTCTATAGCTAGTATATACCAGTAAAGCATTATACCAGTTATTTCAGAGATGAATGAGACATGATGTTCGCCATCAGTTTTATAGAGAATGCATGAAAACAACTAGAATAACCCCTATTCATAGGTAGATGTCTTCAATCTAAGCCTACTTCTCAACTTTAACTTTTCTGAAAGATTTGTCAATCGTGTTGCAACTCATGAGCCCTCTCAGGGCATTTGTATAATTGTAACATTGCGATAAATTCTGAATGCTTAAATCTGTCAGAATCTCCAATCAGACAAGGTTTTCTTATCAGTCAAATCAGCAGCTATATTTTGAGTCCATGTGGAGCATTTTGTAAGGTAGTAGATGCTTGGGTACAAGTAAAAGGATGGGCATATTTCTTTCTCTTTAGGTACTTGTATTCTAATTGAGATAACAGAATTATCAATAGAATGCAATCACTGGAAATGTATACAGTCAAACACATTAATTCCAGTCTTTGGAAATGGGATGAACTAGAGATAGGTCAGTGTTGTGTGGACAACCAGGACAAGAGTTGGAATGGAGATAAGATGACTTGTTTTCTGAGGCCCAGTAATGCCCTTCAGATGTTCTTTCAACGTGTTCCCCTGGAATGCAAGTCAGGAAGTTAGCTGAACCTTTATTTTCATCATTGCCTGTGGAAGGTTATGTCTGACATAAGCTGGTAGTCTCTTCGAAGTCTCCAAGGTATACTGATCTTTTTGGGGAGTGTTCCTGACATGCTCAGTTCACAAAGAATATCCCCAAAGGTCTCATAACAAACCCAATGACAAGTCACCGAATGTTGGCTTTCAGATACAACCTTGATGCTAACAATTTTATCTCTAATGGTTTACTTAAAATCTTGAAATGGGGCAGAAACTGGTTTGACTCAGTGGATAGAGCGTCGGTCTGCGGACTGAAAGGGCCCAGGTTCGATTCCGGTCAAGGGCATGTATCTTGGTCGTGGGCACATCCCCAGTAGGGGGTGTGCAGAAGACGGCTGATCAATGTCTCTCTCTCATCGATGTTTCTAACTCTCTATCCTTCTCCCTTTCTCTCTGTGGAAAGTCAATAAAATATATTTTTTAAAAAAATCCTGAAATGGGGCCAAATAATCACAGCACAGAACCATATACTAAAGAAAGAGTTTCCTCCCCTTCTTATAGCTCCCTACACACACCCATCGCAAAGTATTACACATTGGCTTTCCTTGATTATGTTCATTTCTCAAAATATGGGTAAAAAAACCTGCCAGAGGCCGCAGCATTGGGGAGTTTCACCTCTTTTTAAAATGGTTGAGACTAAGCCAGTGCAAAGCTTTCATGAGGACCTCACAACCTATCCAGGCTGGTTCACCTCTGCCCGCCCTCTGCACCCCTCTTCATCCTCCCTCTATCATCCCCTGAAGCCACTCAGTGCGGAGCAGATGGAGAAAAAAATTCCTATCGATCCACTAGCTCTACCTGGCGAATTCTACCCGCATGTGATTCTCCTCTGGTTCTGCTCCTGCTCCAGCCGCCCCGCAAGCCATGAAGTCATGTTTTCGGCTGGTGCCTTGATGTCTTCCATCGCTTCATTTCCTGACTCCTTTAAAGCCTGCACCTGTGTTGTATCCACACAGGAGGTTTGAATTAAAAGCAGCCTCGCAGAGGATGGGCTGACCTCCCGGGGTTTTTAAATGAATTTTGAAGTCGTAAGGCTTTAAGTCGTAACATACTTCCCTGGAAATGGTCTGTTCCCCAGGACACGTGAAAATGCTAAATGGAAAACAATGGCTAAGTCTGCTTTTCTTTCTTCAAGAAAACAGACGATGTGACTTAAAGGTCTCATGATTTCAGGTTGGACATTAAAGGTAAAAGTCTTCTTTCCAAGGGGTTCTTAAAAGATAGCGACTCATTTTTAAATTACTCAAATCCAAAGGTATTGAGTTTTCAAGGATGTGCCAGAGAAGCAAAACATCCAAGTACGTCATGGACCTCCATAGCAATACTACTGTTACAAGAGATTTACTTTTATAAAAATCATTGCTACCCATAAAAACCTGGAAAAGATAAAAGCGTTTTGTATTGTGGACCACACATTTCAATATGTTAGGTTCATATGGTCTTTTTCTTCAACAAACATTTATTGAGTTTCTTTATGTGCCGGGTGCTGGGGAGTCAGAGACGTACAGAAGTAGCCTCTGCTTTCACAGAACATACAGGACCACTGCAGTGATCTCTTCCCACAAGCACTCTGGAAAAGGCCTCTAAGACCCTGCTGTAATTCTAAGTAACACAGATGTGATATCAAGTCTCAGAGGATTGAAGACATTGTATGAGGACACACAGGGCCAGAACCTCAGCCTCCTAAAGGGTTCTCATGGCTCTTTCTAGAAGCTCGATTTTTCTCACCAAGGACACATGGACAAAGTGAAGAGAACACAGCTTAGGATGAGGGGGGCTTGATGTCTTCTCAGAGTGGTCACAAGTCCTAGGTCAGTATTTCTTCCCTGATGTTACAGACTTCCCAGAAGACTTATTGAATTTACTCTCAGTCAAGCCTTTCCCCAGGAAATGCTGACTTAGTAGGTCTGGATTGAGGCCTGGACCTTAGGTGGGTCTTTAGAAACTGGTGGAAATACTGAATTAAATGAGCCTTGCCCTGTAACTATAGGAATATTTTAAAGTAAAGTGAAATCAAGGGAGACAAGGCCATAGAAATATCAGTAGAGACAGGATCATGCTTCTAAATCTCAAAGGCTCCAACCAAGCTTTGCTTCTGTGATTAATATTCTTTGCCCACTGACCTGACCAGCTTCTCATAAAAACCACTTCCATTTAGAGGACTCTTAGAATTTATAGAAACTTCAGACTTTTGCCTATTATAGAATGACTAGAAGCCTGGTGCACAAATTCGTGCATGAGTAGGGTCCCTTGGCCTGGCTGGTGATCAAGGCCTGTCAAGAAACTAGACGACTGGGGGAAGGCACCTGAGGAGGTTAACTGGCTGTCCCCCAAATCATGGCCTATTGGGAAAGCGGGGAGCTGGCAGGAGGGAGGGACTTTAGGAGGTTGGCCAGCTAGTTAGGGGGCCGGTCAGGCAGGTGGAGGGGCCACAGGAGGTTGGTTGTGGAAGCACACAGACCACCAGGGGGGCAGTTTGAGCATTGAATGTCTGACCCTTGGCGATCAGTGCACATCATAGCAACTGGTAGACCAGTCATTCCGGTTGTAACAGTCACTTAAGTTTTTTTATATATATATAGATTTAACTCCATGTAAAAAATGTGTGGAAATAACATCTATTTATATCTCAATATACAGACAGATACTCACCACCTAATTTTCTTCTGACCTGTTAAATAGGTTTGGGGGATTTTGTTGTTGATGATGAACCAAGAAAAGCAAAAATTGTACTTGGATTTCCAATGTCTTCCAAAAGTAAATCATTAGTGTTTAAATACACTATTCTTAAAGGCTAAATACTCCCACCTAGAAAAAAATGGAAGGCTTCAGTGAAACACACACATCATTGGATTAAAACAAACAAACAAACGAAAATCTCAGCATAGGCATACATTTTTGAACTCATACAGTTCACAGGCTTTTGACCAATTGAATAGTTTGAATTTTGCCAACATAGAAACCCCAGACTGAGGCTTTTGCTGGGTGCTTCTGTACAACCGTTTCCCACCATAAGATGAAATGATAGAGCCACCCCGCCAGGGCACATTTAGGAATATTCCTGGGATCATTAGTAAACTTTCTTTTTCCTTTCCTTCCACTTATTTGAGTCACAGGATTAAAGACATTGATTTCTGATATGAAAGAAAAACTGGCTGATGACATCATTCTGAAAATATCTTGACCTGAAATATCTGACAAAGCCAGATAATGGGGCTGGACAGAAAAATCAGAGAAAAAAAAGAGACTTGTATAATTCAAGCAAAACCAAATTTCTGATGCCAAAGAATGTGTGTATGTATTCATGTGTATGGATATTTACTTCTGAGTTTTCTTTATCTAGTTTACATGGCTCTAATTATGGATTTGCCCAACAGTTAATGACTGAGCTCCCCTTTTGTGCTAGTCATAATGCTAGACAATGTGCGGATTCCAAGAAGATAGAATATCTACTCCTGAAGAAGTATTATTCTACCCATCATTTATATTTTCTCACCTGTAAAATGGATTTGTGGGTGAGAGTACAGCAGGGAGGAAGAAAGAATGAGCCAGAGTCAGAAAATAGCTTCATTCCCAGCACTGCTCATCACTAATTGTGTAAATTGGATCTCAGTCTCTTTGCCCATAAAACAGGAAGTTCTTTCAACCCTAAGAGTCAATGATTTCTGTAATATAGAGGGCTTTTTGAGAAAAGTTAATAGTCTAAAAAATATAGAGGGATATGGCAATGTCAGTACTCTCTTAAGATAACTTTACTAGGTCATTAGGCCTGGGAAGAGGGGGCCTTTTGGGTTGTTAGAGATGGGTTTTTCCTTCCTTCCTTTTTTCCTTCCTTTTCTTCTTTCCATCTTTCTTTTTCCCTTTTTTCTTTCTCCTTTTTTTCTTTCTTTTGAAAGGAGAAGGAACATGTGTACATTATCCTCATCTTTTTTCCTTGTAGTTTTCTAAAGAAGCTTCTCCAGTTCTTGCTCTGGCCATCCAGTTATTAGAAAACAAGTCTCCTGTTAGTCTCATGATAGGTAACAATGCGGAAACAAAACAAGTCTCCAGAAGCATATTTTAGAATTCAACCCCAAAGCAGAAGGGACAGATTTAAAATTCTGAGCCCAGCATAAACCTCTTCATTTTCAAGTTCATTTACCCTTGCCAACATGCAACTTCCTGTTACTAAGAGGGGAAAAAAGCTTTAAAAGACTCATTTAAAAGGCTGAAGAGCCTTTTGGGATCTCCACAAGCTCTTTAAAAACATATTTTGATGATATGAGTGTAAACAAATCAAAAGCATATGGATTAAATTTCCCATAAATTACACAGAATTTTTTAAATGATGGGAGGGTGGAAATGTGTTTGAAAAATATGTTTCTGGTTTTACTGACTCAGACATATGCAAATGAGCTGAAGTTTTTGACTGACCCAAAATGATGGCAGGTTTGTCCATCATCTGTCTTTGAGAATCTGTAGTGCTTCATGAGTCTTTTTAACCCAATGAATAGAGGTGTCTGTCAATACAAGATTATATTTAGAGAAAGACCAAAAGCAGTGTGGGTTCTACCTTCCCCTAGAGCTAAAAAGCCCTATTTCCTGGGATTTGACACCATGACTTCCCTTGGACCAGTGAAAAGAATTAGTGTTCATTTTAAAAAATACAAGACTATACAGGACTATACAATCTGGACCTAGATGCCAACACTTGTATGCAGGCTGATTTTCTGTAGTCCCAAGGCTGGGAGCCAAGCCTTCAATCCATGCTTTTCAAAATACTCTGAAGAGTCACACTGTCATCATTACAACTCCCAAAGATGGCTAATGCCAGGGACAAGAATACTCAGAAAGGAAGAAGGTGGCTGTATCCTTATGAACACCAACACTTCATCTACAAAGCAGAATTCTAGATCTTTCTTTTTGATGCATTTGTCCAATGCAGTCCTAAAGAAAATGTTTCGAAAGTCTCTAGACACTTTCTCTGTTTTCCTATTTCCTTTATCTGATCATACATAGTTCAAGAGTTGTAGAATCCAAGAGAGCTTCTGAAAGATTCGAGAAGGTTCTAGATGGGCTTGGAGGACCAGGCTACACTGAAAACCCTTCAGGCACTATATATACTCATGGCCCAGTCACTATACTCATGGCCATATGAATCATCAAAATTACTTAAAGGCAAGATTTAAGCTCCCATCTTTATAGAACGATCAGGGGGAAAATGATTAGACTGCTTTGAAGAATCTTTGATTTGGAAAGTTTAGTTGGAAACACAATTAATTATAAGACCTACCTGAGGTAAAAATAAACTAGTCATCATTTTTCTTTTTGAGGAACACTACAAGTTACCCAGTGCATCTTGACACACATTCACATAGAGAAGTTGACATTACACACCCCCTCTCTTTTTTATATATTTTTTGTTTGTTTTACTTCAGAGGAATAATGTGGGAAAGAACTTTGGCAAATAAAGGGCTCTCTGGTAAAAATAGCTGCTGCCCTACCCCCCTAGTACCTCCAGTGCTGGAGACTCTTTCCCCTCACTACAATGGTAAATGCCTAACCAGTGCATAATTTTAACAACACAATTTGCATTGCCTAGGCAGCTGTCTGCCACACCAACTCTTTATGAAATCCACCCACGGCATTTGACTCAATTACCTCCTGCAGCTGTGGATTCCACAGGTCGACCACACTGCATGGAAAAGTATTTCTTTGTATTTGTTCCAAATTTATTAGCCATTTGAACCATTCCTTTTAGTGACTTATATATATTTTAAGTGTTCATATATCACCATCTCAGGTCCAAGTCCCATTGGCCTGTATTTAATATGCAGTTCAGAATATTAGCATATGGTCTTCAAAGGATCCATATAAACTCAGACCTGGCGTGTTGACCTCCGCGTGAGCTTTGTTCAGTTCTCCAGCCATGGGCTTCCTCACAGCCCACCAGCCTCACAAACACATGATCACAATCATAAGAGAGAAAAGTACTTCAAGGACCTGGCATGGAACAGTTCAAACCTCCACCATACTAGGAATATGAGTTGTGGCCATATTTGATATACAGGGACATTCCTAAGAGGTGGGTGAGTAAACTGTTTAACAGGTGAAGAAACTGAATCACAGAGAGGTGAGGTCACCTCTTCTCAGTCCCACAGGTTCATTGGGTCAAGCTCCAAATCCACCAACTAGGCATTATAATGACAATTCCAATGTTCTTTCCCTACCACAGAAGGATCTACAGAAGAAGACAAGAGCAAGAATCATGAATAAATAAATCAACATCCCCTGGGCCAGTAGCAATAGACATCCATGCTCCAGGAGTCATAACCGGCTCACTGTGCCATGCTTCTCTCCCTGTCTGGCCCCTCAGGGTGCACCATGGAAGATGCTGAGAGTTCCTTTCACTCTGCTAGAAATAGGCCTTCAAAACATCAACAAGCATGGACTTGGAGTATCTTCATTTAACTTGAAAAGTGACATTCTTGGCCATTTAGTTCTTGCCTCCTGTCAATCTCCTCCAGGTGAAACCTCGGGGAGGTCTCACCCCCACTTTCATCCCGAAAACCTCAGTTCCTATCCGGGCCGGGCTGTGCAATGTTGGGCAATCCCTTACCTTCCCTCACTACGGTCCTTCTACTGGAGTGAGGGAGGGTTTAGATGGTCTCCATGTTGCCATGCATAGTGGAGAGCCCTTGTGTTTCACTGTCCAGAGCTATCAAATTGTGATTACAGGTTCCTTACCCACCCAGAGCTTCAGTTTCTCACCTCCAGCCCAGTAGGGAAACATCTAACTTGTGTCACTCTTACAAAGATTAGCCATGAGGTGGCCAATGGGCCTAGCCCCAACAGATCCTCGATACATGTAAGATGCTTGTCTTTTGCAAGTTTACACTCTACTTTAATAAGGGGTACTAACGGATGTTAAAGATACAACAGTCTATTACATCCTATAGCTTTTGAAGAGGTGGTCCAACTTACTTAACAGTCTTAAAAAAACAGGTGTAGCTGAGACAAAATCCAGAACTTCGGTCTATCGCTTAAACCTTTATTCATAATGAATGTATGGCCCACAATTAACTTATCATGACATAGACAAAAACAGGGCTGCTTGATTAACAGGAAAGAGATCTTTGTGCCAAGACCCCTCCCTCCCACAAAAGGGAAGAAAGTGCCAGTTGGAAGTGAATTTAATAACGACATGTTAAGTTGGGCGCATCTGCTTCCACTCCATGTCAAGAAATTACAGTCCACGCTTGAATTCAGCAATTTATTCTTTTTCTAAAAGTTTCTTTGCTGTCATGTACAGACTATGTTTAGGGTTTAGTGTTTCAAGATGGTTTTACTGTAACGGGAAATGAAAACAACTATGGAATATAGGGAATCTATTGATCTTTAGTATTTATAGAACCAGAATTTCCTTTGTCTTTTCAAATAATGCAATTGTTTTAACCACATTTATTTATTTATTTATTTATTTGCAAATTCTGAATCAGAGTATTTTTTTCTGATGGCAAATGTAAAAACTTGCTGTCAGCAATTCAGAAAATCTTTGAAACGTCCCCCAATAGCATAGAGTCAGAACACTGTACATTCAAAAAGGTCTTTAGACTTTGTTTCTAACATCAGCTTAAGAGGCTTGAGTGGCTTTGTGCAAGTCACTGAACACATTCTACCTCAGAATGATTATCTGCAACAAAAGAAATTGGGGCTCCACCACCGCATCCAGTCTAGAGTTGACGTTCTACTTTATAAAGCATGGTATTCATAAGACAGCTTCTCTTTCCCTGACCTTTACAAATCTAATAATCTGATATATTTTATCAAAGAAACCTTAATCCTAACAAGTTTCACTTCTGTTTATCCTATTGAGGCCCAGATGATGACAGTCTTATATTCTCCAGGAGCAAGTCCAGGCAATTATAGATTTGAATTCAGATTTGGTACCAACTTTGGCCAAGTGTACATGAAAAGTAGGTCAAATGAAAATGCCTACCTGATCTGTCTCAAAAATTATGTACTTTGAGGCAGACCTGAAATTGCTTTTGAGCCTATCTGTGTTCAGCTTTGGGCAAATCAAGGAATGACATTGCCCCTTTACTAGTGAATCAGACTGGATAAAGTACTTATACTCTACACATCCACTTAAAAAAAGTTAATCTATCTATAATAATAAGAGCATAATATGCATCCTTCTGGACGTCCTTCCAGAGGAAGCCAGAGATGCAAGGGAAGCCCAGGCCCTGGGTGCCTGCCAGTGGCCAGAGAGAAGCCCGATCCTAGGTACCTGCTGGCAGCCAGAGGGAAGCTGGTGTCAGCAGCCAAGGGAAGGAAGGCCTACTCTTGCATGAATGTCATTCATTAGGCCTCCAGTATCTATACTAATGAAAGAGAAACATGCAAATTAACCATCATTCTGCTACACCCACAAGCCATGCCCACCTGCCAATCAGGAGTGAGTATGCAAATTAACCCAACCAAGATGGCGGCCAGACATGGAGCTGGAGCAAGCAGGAGGCTTGGGTTACCCTAGAAATGGAAGAAGCCAAGCTTCCTGCCCTGGCTGGCCCTGGCCTCTGCTCAAGGCTGTAAAGTTTCAACTATAGAAGATAAATAAACCCTAGGTACTTGCTTCCAGCCGGCCCTGGCCTCTGCTTAAGGAGGCACTGAAAAACAAAAGAAAAAGAAAAAAAGGAGGGACTGGGACTTTGGGTCACTGGTGGGGGGGGAGAGGGGAGGAGTGATCAGGCCAGGATAGCATGGCAGGGACCATTGGGGGGTAAGCAGACCAGGAGGGGGCCAGTTGGGAGTGAGCAGGCCATCAGTGGGGGTCAGTTGGAGGTGATCAAAACAGCAGGGCAGGGGGTAGTTTGGAATGAGCAGGCCAGCAGGGGAATAGTTGGGGTTGAGCAGACCAGTGGAGAGGGGAGGTGGGGGCAAGCAGGCCAATAAGGGGGGCAGTTGGGAGTGAGCAAGCTGGCACAGGGGGCAGTTAGGGGTGATCTGGCTAGTGGGGGGGCATTTGGGGGTGAGCAGGCCAACAGTGGGGGGCAGTTGGGGGCAAGCAGGCCAGCAGGCAGAGTGGTTAGGGGCAATCAGGCAGGCAGGCAGGCAGGTGAGTGGCTGGAGCTAGCAGTCCCGGATTATGAGAGGGATGTCCAACTGCTGGTTTAGGTTCAATCCCTGTAAACTAGCAGTAAGACATCCTTCAAGGGGTCCCAGGCTATTTATATATATATATATATATATATATATATATATATATATATATATATATATAAACTTAATATGCAAATAGACCAAATGGCAGAACAACCAAACAGCCAAACAACTAGCCACTATGATGTGCAGTGACCCACCAGGGGGTGCACACGGGACATGGCAGCCATCGGCAGCAGGCAACAGAGCACAGAACATGGTGAGCATCAGCCATGGTGGTATGGTGGATCAGGTGAGCAGGGTGCCAGACTAAGGCAGGACACCAGTTGCTGTCATCAGGATGAGCCTCTGGAAGTTACTGAAAATTCTTTACTTCCACATGCTCTAGTCCCACCTGGCACTCACACCCACTACCAGCGCCAGAGTCACTGCTTGCACAGGCTGTTGGTGCCTGACACTGGTCCTGATTGCTCAGTGCCATTAGCAGGTGAAAGTGGTGGCTGCTGGCCCCAATTGTCCTTGAGGGCTTCTCTACCTCCCCCTAGGGGCAGCAGCTGCTGCTCGCTCCTGCTGCTGCTGCTGGCCCCAATTGTTATGCGCTGTCAGTGGGGCTGGCACCATCAGCATGTGGGAGCGGCAGCAGCAGGAGTGGAGCTGCAGGAGCTAGGCAAGGGTGCAGAGGATGGGCAGAGACCCGTCCCTGTGCCCATGGCAGTCTCATGGCCCACAGTTCCTTCCAAGGTGCACAAATGTGTGCACTGGGCAGATGTTCTTCTTAGTTAAGAGATAATTTGCATACCATGCAATTCACCTATTGAAAGTGTAAATTGAAATGAAACCAATTCGGCTCAGTGGATAGAGTGTCAGCCTGCAGATTTAAAGGTCCCAGGTTCGATTCTAGTCAAGGGCACCTACCTTTGTTGTGGGCACATCCCCAGTGGGAAGTGTGCAGGAGGCAGCTGATCAATGTTTCTCTCTTATCAATGTTTCTAACTCTCTATCTTTCTCCCTTCCTCTCTGTAAAAAAATTAATAAAATAATTTTTTTTAAAAAAAAGAAAGCATAAATTCATTTTTTTTTGGTATCTTCACTGAGTTATACAACCAATTTTAGAACATTTTTGTCCGCCATTAGAAATCCTATACACATTAGCTGTCATTCCCCCTCCCAGCCCCTGGCAACCACTAATGTACTTTCTGTCTCCATACATTTCCCTCTTCCAGACATTTCAGATAAATACAACCTTACACCATGTGGCCTTTTGCGACTGGCTTCTTTCACTTGGCATAATGCATTCAAGGTTTGTCTAGGGTGTAGCATGTATCAGCTCTTCATTCCATTTTATGGATGAATAATATCCCACTCTATAGATGTACCTCATTTTGTATATCTGTTCATTAGCTGATGTCATTTGGGCTGTCTGTACTGTCTGGGTGTGGTGAATATGGCTTCTATGAGCATTCATGTCCAAGTTGACACATCCATATTTGCATCTACAAAACTCTACTGCTTTCCTCACATAGCTATTCTGGTTATTTTAATTGATGTAAGAACACTTCATAATCTATTTGAAAGATAAACTCATCATCTTCCACATTGTCACCTGCTTTTCTGCCCTTCCCTGATGATAGCACTGTTGTTCCACATACTGAGGTTTTTCCAGTATTTGAATTGTCCCTTCACTTTGTACACATTAAAATAGTTCTTCATTCTCCTAAGTACCTAGGGTGTGTCTTGAATACATCCTTTTAATCCCTTTTTTTATTTTATTGATTTTTTACAGAGAGGGAGAGAGATAGAGAGTTAGAAACATCAATGAGAGAGAGACATCAATCAGCCGCCTCCTGCACACCTCCTACTGGGGATGTGCCTGCAACCAAGGTACATGCCCTTGACCGGAATCAAACCTGGGACCTTTCAGTCCACAGGCTGACACTCTATCCACTGAGCCAAACTGTTTTTGGCCATGCTTTTCATTCTTTATGATTGTCTCTCTTTAATTTTTATTTTAAAAGTATTTTAAGCCCTAACCGGTTTAGCTCAGTGGATGGAGCATCGTTCTGTGGGCTGAAAGGTCCCAGGTTTGATTCCAGGTCAAGGGCATGTACCTTGGTTGTGGGCACATCCCCAGTAGGGGATGTGCAGGAGGCAGCTGATTGATATTTCTAACTCTATCCCTCTCCCTTCCTCTCTGTAAAAAAGCAATAAAATATATTGCCGAAACTGATTTCTCTCTCTTTCCTCTCTGTAAAAAGTTAATAAAATATATTTTAAAAAATTATTTTCAATTACATTTGACATAATATTATATTAGTTTCAGGTGTACAACATAGCAATTAGATATGTATATAACTTAGGAAGTGATCACCCTAGTAAATCTAGTACCCAGCCTTAACCGGTTTGGCTCAGTGGATAGAGCCAAAATAATCAATCACCTGCAGACTGAAAGGTCCCAGGTTTGATTCTGGTCAAGGGTATGTACCTTGGTTGTAGGCACATCCCTAGTAGGAGGTATACAGGAAGCAGCTGATCGATGTTTCTCTTTCATTGATGTTTCTAAATCTATCCCTCTCCCTTCCTCTCTGTAAAAAGTCAATAAAATATATTTTAAAAAATCTAGTACTCAGCTAACACCATACCTAGTTATTATGATACTAGAGGTCCGGTGCACAAAATTTGTGCACTCAGGGGGCTCCCTCAGCCTGACTTGTACCCTCTCACAGTCCAGGAGCCCTCAGGGGAAGGCGCTGGCTGGTGAGTGGTCCCCCATTGCTGCCTCACTGGTAACCTCCCTCTGCAGGAGGCAACAGGGGGGATGGCATGGCTGGCTGCCAGTTGCCACTACCCCCTTACTTCTGCCCTCTCCCCCCATGTCCATCCACTCCCTTTGCCTGCTGGCACCCACCTTTGCTGGCCTGGAGCCACCCACTCATCAGCCCCACCCCCTGCCAACGAGTCTTTCCACTATTTGATTGATTTGCATATTAGGCTTTTATTATATAGGATTATTGACTACATTCCATATGCTGTACTTTATTATTGTCTCAAAGTCAAAAATCTTATTTCTTCTCACTTTCTTCTCACGGAATATTGTTCTTACCATTAATAAGTCACAAAACCTCTGAGCTTTCTCCCCATCTTTCTGTTATAACATTTTAGTTCTAATGATTATTTTAAAAGTGTTAGTCACTCTCTGCCAAAGGTTAACTATACTGTCCTTTACCAGGGACAAAATTTGCAAGCCACAAATCTGAGTACATAAACACTAAAATGTGATTATTTTTCCATAAAAAACACTGAAATTATCTTTTAATTCCCCACTTAGTCTACTGGCAAAATATTTAATCTAATGATATTAGGGTAAATTCGGACACTTCGGTGCTTTCTGATTTGATATCAGTGTCTTCTGGGTTGGTGCCTCCTCTCCTCCTGGCTGGGTGGCTGACAGCATGCAGGCAATGGACCAGGAAGAACCCACATCCAGTTCACAGGCAACCTCTATTGTCCAGGGTCCTAATAGAGGTTCCCAATCCCCACTACTCTAGCACTCTCACACCCCTCTTTTGTCTTTCCTGCTTAAAATTGGTCAGCTGGCAAGTCTATTCTGTATCCCATGCTGACATTCAGAGCTCTTCAAGGCCCAGTATCCCTAGAGGCATCCAGGCAGTGAGTCACCTGACCACTCATCTGGGATTTCCATTGTCTAACCTACTTCTACCCCACCCTGAGACAGTGGGCAAGGAACAGGACCCCTTCTCAGAGAAAAAACTACTCACACGCTGTGTTTTCTCTCTCCATAGCTCCTCCTCCCTCAGCTCCCTCAGCCTTTGTCTGGTCTTTGCAGATAGGCTAGTTGAGCTCTTTACCAATTTTCTTCCCAAAATGTTTTTTATACCATCAACTGAAGGCTCACATTCCGTCAGGTGTTTTGTTTTCCAAAACACCAAGCTCTTGGAAATTAGGAGACCCAGCTCTCAAGCCTATTGTTCCTTCTGCAAGTTTCAAGAGCCCTTTTTGGAATGAATAGCTAGTTCTCAGGCCCTACATTGTTCCAAATCTGTGCCCTTAACTGCTACGGTGTGCTGCCTCTGAGTTCCAGAGGGTGTCAAGAGCTGGAAAACAGATGCCAACACTTTAAGTCTCTCTAGAGTCTTTTAGGGCACAGGGGACTCAGCAGGGAAACCCTGTCCAGAGTGGCTCCTCTAATTACATGTAAGTTATGTTTCTTTGGTAGTTCGAGGCATCAAAAAAAACATTCTACCCAGCCCAGCCCAGCCTGGCCAGGCTCTCTGACTTGTAGGGCCTTGGCCAGTCTGACTTGCCTTTTCCTTGCACCACACCTTCCTGGAAGATCAGCAAAGTGTCCAGGAGACTGTCACACCTCAAGACATTCCAGTCCTACTTCTACTTCTGCAGATGACTCTAAGGGTTGGAAAAGACCTTGGGGGCCACGACTCTAGAAACATGAAATCACACGTGTGTGTGGAGTACATTCTCAGCAAAGACATAGAGCAAAAATGCACCAAGAAGTGCATTTGCGGAGGAAATAAAAATGAATCCATCACAGTAAGAGCCCAATTTTCCCACTGGGTGAGAAGTAGACAAGAGTAGAACCCTACTTCATTGTCTATCCTCTGACCAAAGTATCAAATGAATAGAAAGCAAAAAAAATGTGGTAGTCTATTCCATAAAGAGGAAAAGAGAAAGCCATATGAGAATTTTTTGTTTTTGTTTCAATTGGCTTTTCCTTGATATTAATGAAAAAACATAAAAGCTATAATTGCCTATAATCATTGTCAAGAATTCAGAAACTCAAGCTTCTGGTGAAGCTGACTTTTTGAATATCCAAGTTTTTGCTGCTCTCCTAAAAAGGAAAGAATGTAAATTGATTGGAGCAAGCAGAATCAGAATTTGACTCCCCTCCTCATTGCTCCCTCCCCCCTCCTCGTGTGTCCTTCTAACTTCTAACATAATTGAAAGGATGAATTCATTTGGCGAGCAGGGCTGCTCAAATTCAAATTTGGTTCTCTCCAAGAGACAGCCCCAAACAGATTTTTCTTTGAAGCTCAAAAATAATGAAGCACAGTGATGATATATTTTACATATTTGTTTGCAAAAGGCATGATGTTCTGATACATATATATTTTTTTGTCTTGAATATGGGTCGCTGTAAAAGAAAAATCATCTTACAGTAAAACCATCTTAAAAATCATCTTACTTCATTTGGCTATATCCCTTTAAAGATTTAAGAACAACTCTCTGTTCATATTATCTGGTGACAAATCCTCTGAAATTCCCTGCTAAAACAAGTCTCACTGATAGCAGATAACCTGGGCTCAGCCTTCTTAACTTTTATTTCGATTAATCTCTGATTCATGTTAATGATCTTTCAACTGTTTTATTCCTTCTGATGCTGGAATTTTTTTTTTATCATCTTAATGCGCTTACAGCATATCCAGACCTTTTATCCTTGGTTGACCATTGCCTACATGATTGTGGAAATCTCCTTCCCATCTCTATAGCTCCCTACTTTTCTATGTGCCCCTGGAGAATTTGCTTAGACCAAGCATTTTGGATGCTTGGCTTTCATTTCTATAGGTTCCTAGTTTAAAAAAAATAACTATTTTTAGTGTAGGTGTGTGTTTATATATTTAATATGCTAATTCCTGCATTCGTATTTAGCTGTTATTTTCCTCAGGAACTAGTTAACTTCTAATGACTCATTTCAGGGGCATCTGCACCACAGAGGGAGCAGCTGACTTGGATTATGCTGGAATTTTTCACCAAGAACCACCATGGACTTAAGCATCCCTTTCCCAACACTGTCCCAGGCACAGCATCAAGCCCATGGCCATCCAAGCACTCGGCCTTCTTGGCTTAGTGAGCTGCTACTTCTAATTATTTCTAAATTATTTTAATTGGAGCCATTAAAAACACACACTCGACATTTGTGCATTTTGAAGAGAACTGCCAGAGTTTCCTCAGACCGATGTTTCCGCGGACACAATATGACTTAGAAGGAACATCAAAGGCTTGCAGACAAGACCACTGAAAGCATTCCTGCTTTTCCACCCATCAGGGCTCAACACTGTGTAAAACGATGTGACTTCCAGAAGAAATTGGCTAACTGCAGGCCCTATGAACTCTGGAAAGCCTGGCGAGGGCAGAGTCTGAAGGAGTTGAGCATTTGCTACTTTGGGGGAGAATAACATGGAGCCCCTTGGCTAAGCTGTTGGTCTCACATTACATTAGAAAAAAAGGCAATATGGCCGTGGTCCAAAACCTATACTCAAAGCATTGGGTTCACAGAGTCTCTAAGGCTTCGAGGAATGTAAATGTATCTCAGGGGGAAAATGTTTCAAATGTTAGTATAACTAGATTGGGGGTGATTTAGATTTCAGGAAATGGGATACGGTGTGCAAGTATACTTTCTGGCATGTTTCGAATCTTCATGAAAATTTCAGCTTGACATGGGGAAGGGTTATGAAGGAGCCAGGGTGTATACTAAGCATGTAGTTCAACATTTGGCAATCAGTATTATTCCAATGAGTAAATGAATGAACGATGGATGAACTAACAAATCTGGAATTCCAACTAAAAACAAAATTAGTCATGAGTTTACCTAGATGCCCATTCTTTCTTCCTTTCCCTTTATTTGGAATAGCAATATACCTTTCCTTACTCAAGATTTAGCCTTAGCCAATTCCCTGGACCCACCTGCCCCTGCCATCTTGGAGACTTCATTCCAAGCATTCATGTTTTCTGCCTGCATCATCAATGACTATCTTCCAACATACACATTCCATGAAGTCTAGTCCTTTAGTCTCTCTCAGTGCTACTGCCTTGGTTTGAGGCTAATGGATGAAAGATGAGAAGCCTTCTGGTGAATTTCTTCATGTATCTGTTCCAAAGCCAACTGTTTGAAGTTTTTTTCTTTCCTTTTAAGGTCCAGTACATCTTCTTTGGGCTTCGCGCCTTCCATGGGGGCACACACCAGACGTTCTCAGTGACTCTGCACTGGTGTTCCATTCTACGGAGTCCTTCATTTCATTCTGGCCAACAATCAGCATTCATCTAGGTTGTTGCCAGCTGTGCAACAGCTGTGCAGTTCAGGAAAACCACAGTGGGCTCAGGAGGCTGAGACTTTATTAAATCAGAAAAAAGAGGCAGGTTGAGGGGTCGGTCCTTCATTCTCTCTCAACTTCCCCTGTATAATTCTCTCCAATACCGATGGTATGGTATATGGTGAAACTCAGGTCTCACACCTTCTGAGGATTTAATTATTTTAATTGAAGCCATTAAAAACACACACTCGACATTTGTGTGGAAGAAGAAGCCATAAAGATGAAAATTCTTCACGCTCTGTTTTGGAATTGGGATGGGGATGGGATAAGAAGTTCTCCTTTGTTCCAGCATTTCAGGCAAACTTTCTGTGGCAATGTCTTTTCTCTCAAAAGTCAAGGATCCCAGAGGCCTCTTCAAAAAAGAGAATTTTGGAGTTGAAACTGAGCTCTTCAAATTGCTGAGGCTTCATAGTCTGCAGACTTCCTTAGTACCCTAATAAAATGCTCCTCGTAGAGTCCAAAATGTATTTTTAAAGTTATAGAAAGGGCCTTCCTAAGAGATTTGGTAAGAAACCTACTAGGCTAGGTCTAAAATGAATTTATGTTTTATTTGTAATAGGATATATAGAAAGTTGACTAATGGAGGATATATTTGCACTAATTACTTTTAGCCTAAAATGAAATAAAAACATCTGATTTGTAAATCCATGAGAAACATTAATGTCTCAAGAGGTAGATGTTCAGCTGACTTTTTTTTTTTTATAATATAGTAATGGTCAAAGCAGAGTAAACAAGATTTTTCACACTCCAACTTCATTTAAAGAGAGAAGTACAGTCAAGACGTGTTTCAGGGACTTTGAGCTATGTTGCTGTCACATCCAAGATCTCTGTATGTCCTCACATTAGCATTGGCACTTCAAAATTTTTTCCTGCTTGGCGATGTCAAATATGAACTTGAAAATCACATAATATTTGAGATGTAATATTTTCTTAGCAGTATTTTCCTTCCAATTTTCAAACAAGGTTAATGGAAACTTTGGGGTAACTAGAGTACCCAATTGTTTAGCAGGAAACAAAGGTGCCTTCATTGCCATGTGAAGGTGATGTCATCAGTAGGATGTAGTTAACTAATATGAGGTATTTAGCTAGAAGAGGAGATGAATTTGCTTCTGGACTGATGGAAACCGGATTGGAGGGTTGTACATTGTGGATGACTGACAGAACCTAGGGATGCACCTGTGGCTGTAGACGAAAGAAACACTGACCAACCTTTGTGGGAAATAAATAAGCCTGTCACCTGGGACTAATTAGAGCTCATTGTTAAACCAGTTATGCATTGATTTAAAAAAAAATGAATAGCCATCTTGCTCTAAAGATTCATGACTCTTTTATAAGAGAGATGGTCATATGCTAAGTTGTGGCTTCCAGTTCATTTTACATTTAGTACAATGATAAATGCATCTCTTTTTCTTGTTTTGACAAGTGGAACTTTTGATGAACAGAGGGAAAACAGTAGTGAATGTCTATGTCTATGTGTTTAGTCTAACATACAGGCTAGAGGCAGTTTCAAAGTTATTCTAATGTATGCATTTCTTTTTACATACTTCTAAGACTTTTCTAAAAGAGAATACTTAAGCAATTCTTAAAATCAAAAAGCTTTCCTTATGTTTCCTAGTCAGCATTTATCTTTTTTAATGGGACTTTATTTAATTGCCAAAATACATATTAATTAATAAAGTGATAGGCAGCCAGCAGAGACTGGGTTTAACCACATGACTATGGTGCCTTTTTCTATAAATGAGCAGCCACACACTCTTTAATCATAGTTCCAGGGCAATTATTGCTTGGGCCTTTGAGTGGTCTGTGGTTCGGTAATGACCACACAGGTCAATCCAACAATCCAGATGAAAGCTGCCTTGGGAACTCCCACCCACATCTTACACACCACTTCTGAAGGGCTCCTACCCACCTTACAACTTTCAGCAGCCATGTTATCCAGGCCCGCAGATGTTCAGCAGGCTTGATTTGAGTAAAATAAAATGAGTAGGGGAATCTCACCTAGTGTACTTGACCCTGATCTTTGTTTCTTGTGGCAAGTGTATTGCATTTGCATATTTAAGGTGCCCTAATGCTTCTTGGGGGAAAACTAAGGAACTGTTTGAGTGAGCTGACAACCCAGGGAAAAGCTAGAAGTGCTGTGATTAGTGATCTCCCAGTCACTATGCAAGTAGAAAAGAGCTACCTCACACCCAGAAAAGAAAGAAATCTAGAAGGAACTGTTCTTAAGAAAGATATCTTACTACTGCTTAATGTGGCCTCTGATGTTAAGTCTGATTAGACCAAGCTGATGTCCAAGAAACTGATCAGAGCTGATGAAGCAACTGACACAGCAATGACTGACCTTGGAGAAGCACATGAGTAGCTCAAAGAAAAACTGCTCATTGGTAGGGAAGCCCACAGCATTTTTTTACTGCTGGACTGACTGGCATCTGAATCTCATTTCTGCTGGATCATGTCCGGACAGGGTCCCTCATTAGCCAGGATGCCCCCTCAAAAGGCCTGTGACAAGGACCTGTTAGGGGTGGACCACATGCAATTGCCCTTAGCATTTGGGCATCCTAATAAAGAGAGAAGATGCTGATTGATCCTCACACCATGGCAAAGATGGCAGCACCCACAGCAATAAGGAGGGAATATGCTAATTGACTGCCCCACTGTCAAAGATGGTTGGTGCCCACAGCCAATAAGGGGGAATCTGCTAATTGATTGTCATACCCTCAAAGATGGGAGCACCCACAGCCACAAGATGGTGGCACCCAATCCCCTCAGCCCAGCTGGGGTGGCAGGCATGCGGCAAGGCTGGGCAAGCCCCCAGGTGGGCCTGGCAGCTCTGCGTGCCTGCTTCTAGAGTCTCCCAGTCCCCTCAGCCCCCAGCCACCCAGGGCTGGCCTGAGGTGTGGGCAAGACTCGGATGGTGGCTTCCCAGCTGCTCAAGGCCATCCAAGGCTCAAGTAACCAGGGCCAGCCAAGGCTTGTGCTGCCGGCAGTGGCAGTAGCACAGGTGTGATGGTGCGTTGCCTTCCCCTGATTGACGGGTTGCCTCCTGCCCCTAAGAACTCCTGGACTGTGAAAGGGGGCAGGCTGGGCTGAGGGACCTCTCTTCCAGTGCATGAATTCTCATGCTCTGGGCTTCTAGTATGTTATAAAAATTAAGCTTTGCCTACACACTGACATCTTTCTTACTCCCTAAACCCCCATGAGAACACCCAAACACCTCAGTGTTTCAGAACGATATTATGCTAATGGACAAAGTAATTCTGGATAGGGTATATAGTCCATTCTCACACTAATGCTGTGGGGATACTTACATGCAGTCCTCAGTTTGCTCACAATCTACATTTTAAACATGAAACATTGGTAAGCCTAAGCCATTTGTGTCCAGCCAAATTTGGCCTTTCAAAGTCAGTTAGCATATGAGAGCTTTTGCTCATCACCATGGAACTCTCGGAGAGTCCCTGTCGCAACAGAGGAGTCTTACTAGGGGAGAGCTAAGCTCCCACTGAGGCAAAGGGGCTCATCTCCAGTAGGTATTTGTGACAGAGGAGAGTGGGAGCATCTTCCCTTCCAAGTCCTGCACCTCAAACACACACACACACACACACACACACACACACACACACACACTGCCTCAACCCTCACACACTGTCATGGTTGAATGCCACTCACCCCTTCAGCCATACTCAGTGCATCTCTGTTGAACTGCTGGACTGACTGACATCTGAAGCTCACTTCTGCTGGATCATGTCAGGACAGGGTCCCTCGTTAGCCAGGATGCCCTCTCAGAAGGTCTGTGACAAGGACCTCTTAAGGGTGGCCACATAGAGCAATGGTAAACAATGAGGGAATGAAGATCAGAAAGAAGACAAGAAAAAAATTAAGGGTGCACTAGAGGGTGGGCCACCAGATAAGACATGGTTGCTGGATGTGGGACTCCTGAAGAGCCCTGGGAAGTCAGTCTCAGAGTCAGCCACCTGATGGATAGACAGACAGAAAGGACAAGCATTTATCTTGCAGTTTCTATCTCCCATTGGCAAAGGGTTGTTCCATGGGGTTTCAGCTCTCTGACACTTTTAGATTATTTTTGTGTGAGTGCTAAATCCATAGGCACACTATGCACCATGGAGTCAGAGGAGTGCTGAACACACAATACAATTCTATGACATCATTATAGAATTGTGCCCCTGAAACTTATATAAATTTATTAATCAATGTCACCCCAATAAATTCAATTACAAATAAAAATAAAGTAAAAATATTTTTATTGTTGCTTATAATATTACAGATGTCTCCTAATTTTTCATCTCATTACCCTTCTCATTCCAGGTCCTGCCCCATTCAAGGCTCCTACCACACTATTATCTGTGTCCATTGGTTATGCATAAGTTCTTTGGTTGATCATTTCCCATCTCCCCCCACCTCCTCTCTGAGATTTGTCAGTCTGTTCCATGCCTCTGGACCTATTTTGCTCATCAGTTTATTATGTTCATTAGATTCCACTTATAAGTGAGATCACATGGTACTTGTCTTTCTCTGACTGGCTTATTTCACTTAGCATGATACTCTCCAGGGCCCTCCATGCTGTCTCAAAGGGTAAGAGGCCCTTCTTTTTTATTGATGCATAGTATTCCATTGTGTAAATGTACTAAAAATATTTTTTGATATATTTTATTGATTTTCCACAGAGAGGAAGGGAGAGGAATAGAGATCTAGAAACATTGATGAGAGAGAAACATCAATCAGCTGCCTCCTGCATGCCCCCTACTGGGGATGTGCCCACAACCAAGGTATATGCCCACGACGAGAATTGAACCTGGGACCTTTCGGTCCACAGGCTGACGCTCTATCCACTGAGCCAAACTGGTTTCGGTTGTACTAGAAATTTTAATATGTTGGTTTCTACACTACATCTTCTAGGTAACTTATTAATTTGGGGGTTTGATTTAGGAAATACCTTTTTTGAAACAATTTGAAGTCCTGCTTTCAGCTTGGTTTGGTGAAAACCACAAAAAGGATGGTGTTCATTCTGGAGCTGTGATGTCCAGCATGGTAGCCACTAGCCTTATGTGGCTATTGAAACAAAATAGACACCAGACTCCTAAGAGTTAATATATTTTAAGAATGTACAATATCTCAGCAATAACAGTTTATGCTGATTATATTGCTGAAATTATAATGTTTTGGATAGACTGAGTTAAAAGGATATTATTAAATTAATTTCACTTGTATCTCTTTTTAATGTGGCTAATTAAAAAAATTTAAATAATAGGTGGGGCTCACAATATATTTCTGTTGGTTAGCACTGTCTTAGAAGTAAAATAATCTAACCAAGTATTAAATAAGTACAAATTGAAAGTTTCACTCAAGTTACTGGGAAGGCAAACAGTTTAGGACCTGAAGCCACTCTTGTCTTAAGCAGCACATTGCTAGCTGGAAAGTAACTCAGGCAGGAGGTAAATCCCAGGTGCCAGGGAATATGGAGAGCAAGGGTGTTGCTGATCAAACAGCCTGACAAGGCGCTGGGAAGCCTGCTCTCTCGTCCTCACTTTGTCCCTAAATGTGCCCTTCAGAAAGTTACTTAGCATTTCTGACCTTATTTACTCATCTACAAGATCAGGAATTTGAATTGCATTAACTCCAAGTCCCTCTGCCTCCCATATTCTATGTTCCCAAGTCCTCTCTGTTTCATAACACAGGGATGAGACAGGGGTGTTCATCACTTATAGCTACTGACCAAACAAGAAACCTCAAACCAGGTTTTAGGGAAGAAAATGTTATCCTGTGTTTTAAAGATAAAGAAATACAATGCCTAAACTATCTGCTACCAAAGCCCTGGTACCTTGGCTTAAGAGATGTGCTACATCTGGGATTTGCTAAGTTGAGTCAGCAAAGACTTTCTATTTCCTTGAAATGACTTCATGAAGTCATTTTTCACAAGGTCCCAACTTTCTAAGATGTTTTGCCATAAAGGTCTTCGCTGTCAGCAGGCATGAAACCTTCCAAGTCTGGCTTCCCCTGGACCTTCTGCTGGGTTCTCCTCTAGTCTCATGAAGTTGAAGACTGGATCATGTATGCTACCACCTTGTGCAAATTCTTCCCTCTCCTCCTCTGATCATATACAATGGATGATACTGTGATCAATGCCAGTGCCCTTACAGAGCGAGGCACACTCTCCACATACCCTCCTGGCGAGACAGGAGACACAGGAAGTTGCTAAAACAATAACTCTGTTGGTTATTGGAAAATAAATATGCACCAAATAGGAAACAGAACTGTATGATGAACAACAGAAGAGGTTGGGTTTGCAGAGTACTGAGCAAGCCCTCTGAGTCGTCAAATTGCAGAGGATATGAAGTCCAAGTCTTTACTAGGTTGCCCTTGCTATACTTTTGGTTGGAAAGCTCGCTCCTTCATGCACTCCCTTTCAGGTGCCCTCTTTGTCATGACATCATTGCAGCCCCCCACCCTCGCCCCTTTTAAGACAAGTTTGTTTTCTAAACCAGAGAGACACAACCAACTGGTCAGACAGAGAAAAATCCCAAACACACATTATGGGTGGATGTTTGGGAGAAAGGTAGGAAGATAGAACTTTAAATGGTTGTAGAAGGAATGGGCCAGAAGACCCAAGTTCACTTCTAAAATTGGGGAAATTGTCACATCGATATTCTAGACACTGAGTATCAAGCCTAGCCCCACCTCAATTCTGGGGACCTGGGAAAACAAGAACAAAAGTTCCTTGTTTGAACTCCATGATGCTGCATCCACCAGGTTTTCAGTGGAAAACATTAGATTGTCTCTTTATTTTACTGGGGCTACAGAGAGAAATAGCCTCAGTGCTAAGCACAATATCTGGACATAGTCATGCAGGAAATGTTGAATCAATCAATCAATCAATCAATCAATCAAATATAAAAATAAGATATCAAAGAGCCTCATCATTCTTTTCACTCCATCAAGTTATTTCACCTCATGCTTTAGTATCTGAGTTGCTGATTATAAGCAAGTATCATGTTTGGAGGAGATAATATTAGTGCTGAACTTCATATGCAAAAAGATGCTCCTGAGCCAATCATTCTTGTCAAGAACTTGTAGTAAGTCCTCCATACATTTTCTCCTTTCCTTTGAGGCAATGTCTTACATTTGAAATAAGGCTGCTCTCTCTTAATGTCACCAAACTCACACTTACCACACTAACCCTTCAACATTGAATCATTCTCATATCCTGTGCTTTAACTACATAAGTATCAACCCTATGCAACTTCTCCTTTTTCTCTCTACTGACTCTGTTATCAGTAAACACTAAACAAAATTACACACTCTTAATTTCTAGCCAATAGTGTACCACTACCTAGCACTTATTTTGTACTAGAGGCCTGGTGCACAAACTCATGCATCAGTGGGGTCCCTCAGCCTGTCCTGTGGGGATCGGGCTGAAACCAGCTCTCCAACATCCCTCAAGAGGTCCTGGATTGTGAGAGAGTGCAGGCCAGGCTAAGGAACCCCACCAGTGCAAAATTGGGGCCAGGGTAGGGACCTTGGGAGGGCTCTGGCGCATCTTACCCAGTCTCGATCAGACAGATCCCAGCAACAAGCTAACCTACTGGTTGGAGCATCTGCCTCCTGGTGGTCAGTGCCTGTCATGGTGACTGGTCAAATGGTCGAATGGTAGGACACTTAGCATACTAGGCTTTTATTATATAGCATGATGGGTGGTAGTGGATATGTCTATCTTACATATAAAAATGTAAGTTTTTTATAGAGAGAAATAGTTCCTCTTTCTCATCTTTTAATTCTCCCTCTGAACCAGCAAATTACCATCACATGGTACCTTTGCCAAACAGATACTCAATAAATGCCTATTTATTTGTGGAACTAGGCAATGTTGCTACACTTGGATACTGTCCCTTTAAACTGGAATTTTAATGCTGATTTTGTCTTGCTTTCCAAAGTCTGTCCCCCTGTGCTCTATAGGTCTGCATAACTGTATTTCTGAGAAAATGCCATCTGCTACTGTGAATTTACAGTCTCTTTCAGCAAGTAGGGAAAGTAAACAGGGAAAGCAGAAACTAAATTTCTTCAACTGAAAAACTGACACAGCACAAATGTGCCCTGGAGAAATATTTTCCATTGAATTCCAGGTACACTTTGTTTCACTCTGCTGTCTTCCTTCTGAAAGACAACCATAGGAAAAAATATGACTTGTCCACTGATCTCTGATTTCCTGGCGTCACTCCACATTCCCCAGTCTTTCAGCTGAGTGAAATGCAGGAAACTTAGCTTGAGTCTTACTCAGTCCATGGGTCCATGGAGAAACCACTCCCTGGAGGTTCCTGTGTACACATTTATTACGTTCTTGGCTAGCCTAGGGGAGTATCAAGGATGCTTCTAAACACATTAATTGCTCAGAAAGTACTTCTTTTTCTAACATGAAAAGTAACAGCATGTTAGGAAAATAAATCTCTCTCAATGGTCCTGTCTCAATTAAGCTTCTCCAACCATGACAGCCTGATGCCTTAAACACAATATCAGGTCCATGTCAAATATTGTATCAAAGATGAAAAATTTGCTAAAACCATCCTTGTCTCCATGAATATATATTTGTGAATTGTGTGTTGTAACTAAGAGCTTGTTCTCTGGAGTCAAGCCCACTGAATTTAAAAACTTTTTCTAAAAATTAATATGCAGGAGCCCCAAGCCTTAGTGTCCTAAACTGTAAATGCTGATATTAATCCTGGCCATCTCCATGCCATTTGTGAAGTGAAAAAACAACAGCAAGATCCCTCTTAATCCCAAAGGCAGAGGTGTTGTCTTGAAGAACCTGAAGCCCATAGTTTACTATCTTCCCTTTCAGATCCTAACTTAATAGTCAACCTTGCAATCACACTCTCTTCCTTCTGGAGAAGCATAAGTAAAGGGTTTTCACTTGTCTTCTAGAAGTCCTTCTGTTCTCTTGAACCAGAGCATCTGCTCTGGACCAAAGAAAAGCCTCGAGAAGAGTCTAAATATCCCAAGAGTTTGAGATCAATATACCAGCCACCTCCTTTTAAATACTGATTGTTACATTCTAGGCTCAGAACCAAGGCCTGGACATGGAGGTTTGTTTATTCCAAAACTCCATAGGCTTTGAAGAAGCCCATTCATGTCTACTACTGCCCTTTGCAGAGACTCCTTGCTTTATGCAGAAGGAAATTCAAACTCTTGCTGAAATTGACCACACACCATAATCTAGCACCACACAGCCCCATTTCCCCCAGTGTTATTGATGTGTAATGGACACATAACATTGTATACATTTACATACAATTATATATATACTAGAAGCCCAGTGCATGAATTTGTGCACAGGTGGGATCCCTCAGTGGCCTGTGGAAAGTGAGCCCCAGCTTGTGCTCCCAGCCCTACAAACCTGCCTGGCACCTTGCCTTGGCCTGGGTCCCGCTCTCAATGGGGCCCATCAAGACCAGCAGCGCCTCCACTACCTCCCACTGCCAGCACCATGCTGCTGTGCCCACCATGTTCCACACCGCCTCCTGGTGGTTAGCACATGTCATAGCAAGCAGTCTCAGTCAAATTACTGCCCAAGAGGCCAATTTGCTTGGTGGGCTTTTATTATATAGGATAGTGAAAGATGATTAGCACAATTGGTTAACACCCATCACCTCATAAACTTATACTTTTTTCCTTGATATGAAAACTTTTAAGATTTACAATTTTAGTAACTTTCAAATATGTAATACAGTATTGTTGACTATAGTCACCATGCTATACATTACATCTCCGGAATGGATCTATCTTATAGCTGAGAGTTTATACAGTGGTACCTCGAGATACAAGTGCCCTAACATACAAGATTTTTGAGATACGAGCCATCGAGTGAGCGATTTTTGCTTTGAAATACAAGCAACATTTGAGATAGGAGTAATCGCACGGATCCGCTGGCTGCACACGACCCACCAGTTTACCTTGACTCTAGCGTCTCATAGTTTCCCACGCCTCAAGGTTACGGAATGAATTAAACTCGTATCTCGAGGTACCACTGTATCATTCTTTCAAATCTTTATTGTTGAAAGTATTATATATGTCCCTTTTTTCCTTTTCTTTAAAAAAAATTTTTTTATTGATTTCAGAGAGGAAGAGAGAGGGAAAGAGAGATAGAAACATCAATGATGAGAAAAAATCACTGATTGGCTGCCTCCTGCACACCCACACTGGGGATTGAACCCATAACCCAGACATGTGCTTAGACCAGGAATCGAACCATGACCTTCTGGTTACAAGCCAACACTCAACCACAGAACCATGCTGGCTGGGCTCCCCATTTTTTCTTATAGCCCATCCCCACCCACCGCCCCAGGCCTCTCACATCCTATTGTCTGTGTCCATGGGTTATACAGATATGCATTCAAGTTCTTTGGTTGATCTCTTCCCACCCTCACCCCTGATCCCTGCCTTCCCTCAGAGATTCAACAGTCTGTTTCATGCTTCTATGTCTCTGGATCTATTTTGTTCATCAGTTTATTTTCTTCATTAGATTCCACATATGAGTGAGATCATGTGATACTTGTCTTTCTCTGACTGGCTCATTTTGCTTAGGATAATACTCTCCAGGTCCCTCCATGTTATCTCCCAGGCTAAGAGATCCTTCCTTTTTACTGCTGCATAGTATTCCATGGTATATATGTACCTCAGCTTTTCTATCCACTCATTTACTGGTGGGCACTTGGGCTGATTCCAGATCTTAGCTATTATAAATTGTGATGCTCTGAACATAGGGGTACATGCATTCTTTCTGATTTGTGTTTCTGGTTTCTTAAGATATATTGCTAGAAGTGGGGTTACTGGGTAAAATATTTAACTTTTTGAGGAAACTCCATATTGCTTTCCATAATGGTTACATCAGTCTGCATTCCCACCAGCAGTGTGCTTGGGTTTCCTTTCCTCCACAGTTTCGCCAGCACTTGTCATTTGTTGATTTGGAGAAGTGTCTATTTAGGTCCTTTGCCCATTTTTTTAAAAATTGGATTGTTTATTTTCTTTTGTTAAGTTGCACAAGTTCCATATATATTTTGGATATTAACACTTTATCAGATGTATTATTCTCAAATATGTTCTCCCATCCAATAGGAATTTGTAACTTTCAACCACCTTCACCCAATTGCATGTTAAGAGATTAGCTATATGCAGTATAATTAAGTCTGTATATCTGAATCACTGCTCTTATTAATAAAAATGCATTTTTAAATTTCTGTAAGTGGTTCCATTTCTCAGCAAAGCCTCACAGATATTATTTCATCTGCTTTCCTGGAACTTGGGACCACACCACTGTTTCTTAGATTTGCCAATATAGTCAGAGGCCACGGGATAGCACTTGCTATGTTTACCATCTTCCTTTGTAGTTTGGAGCTACTGTCTGGTCACCCAGATCTGAACTACACTCAACCACATGTGAAGAAACTCAGAACGAAGAAATACCTGCTGCCTTCTTAAAAGTGTAGTTCATTCGCTCTTGGCTAGAGAAGGAACAGATTCCCTGACCTATACTGTCAGCTGGATTTCAACCCCATGTCAGGCAATGCCCCTCATCCAGAAATGATGGGCACCTTCAAACACAGGTGCAGAAAATCATGTCAGTCTCAATGACCTGATGCGATGTGCTTGCATCTGCTCTCTTCCAGGGGCCCCTTTCAAGGGGTGGGAGCAGGTCTCACTCGGAATCGTTTGAAGATTGTCTCAGACTCACTCTCCTTTTGAATACCTTGTTATCACCACAGAGGATCTTGGGGTGTAAATGATTTCCAGCCGCCTTTGCAGAAAATGGCAGTCTGCCCTGTGAGCTGTTGGTGGAATTACTGTATCTTGTTAGTGGGGGTTGAGTTCACCAATACTTAAAAGCAACAGAGGCTAAAAGTTCCCAGATTTATCAATTTGCTTCCTTTGAAGGCAGGTATGAGAATTTTCTCACTTTTCCTTTTGTGTCTTGAGCTTCTTTTTTTTTTTCCTTCTTTCTCTACTTTGTTTTTTAAACAATCAAGAACACAAGTGATTGTCACCTTGGTTTCTGAACGCAAAGCTCTAGAAGCTTTATTCTGGGTAACATGTAGGCTGAAGGAGCATTCCTGAAATGGAATCAACAAAACCTGTGCACCCCCAGGTGTGAAGTGGTAATTGCAGGTGCAAATCGGCGATGGATGGGCAACTGAATGTATTAAGCAAGCCGCATCCCTACACCTTGGTGCTGCTCCCAGGAACTCATCCTTCTCCCCCTTCTCCCCCCGAATTCATTTGCATTTCTCCAGCCTGGGAGGTGCATAACAAAACGCTCTTTATATCCCACCAGGCTCCTCAGTCTGACAGGGATTTTGCCTTAGCTAGTCTCTGTAACTGATAGGTAGATGTGTGTGTGTGTGTGTATGTGTGTGTGTGTGTGTACGCACACACACACACACACGTAATCGGAGTGACAAAGATGAGAGGTGGTGCATATGGTATCAATGCTTTAATTTGGGTCTTTCAACGTAAGTATTGCTTATTTGAAAATTCTGTCAAAATGCAGGAGTCTGAATGATTTCCAGAACTCTAGGGCCACAGGGACTAAGAAAGTGAATGTCTAGGGTGTGGGGGAGGTCCCCAGTCAGCTGTAGAAGAGCTTGCCCTCCATCCCCAGCCTGAGCCAATGAATGCTTGCCCCGCATTTATTTCTGTCTCTTCTTCACTCACTTGCCAAGCTTCTTTTTCCTGCTCTGCTTCCTCGCCTTTCCCACCCCAAATCCAAAACCCCAAACCAGAATGGATTAGCCCATTCAGCAAAGATGAAAGATGATAAAAAAGAAACAGCAGAAAACTTATACTTTCCATTTTGTCTCCAGGTCAAAGTACAGGCGAAGTAAAATACTGTCTGGGGTGTTACAGTTAAGGACAGGATTCTGTTATGCCCACTCCCTTGCAGGAGAGTGTGTCGCAGGCCACAGTGTGAGAGTCAGCCCTTTGGGGTGCTGCTTCCTAGGGATGGGGAGCCAGAGTAAGGCCCTCAGCTTTCCCTCCAAACTGGAAGAGCACATCTCAGCTCAAACAGGCAACAAAAAAAAAAGAGCAATAACATTGCGAAGGTATCTTAAGAGGACCTCTTTCCTATTACTGCTATCACAAGCGATCACAAGTCATGTGACTGAAACGAACACAGATGTCTTTTCTTTCCTCATGGAATTCAGAAGTCCAACATGGCCTCACAGGGTAACATGAAGATGTCAGTGGGACTTCCCCACTGTCCCTGAAGGCAGCACGCTAGCATCTCCAAGTAGCGCCCTGTTCCGCTCCTGGTCTGCCCCCTCCTCCCTGGTAAAGGGCCCTAATGATCGCAGGTGACCCACCAGAAAGCCCAGAACAGTATCCCCATTTTAACACCATCTGAAAGCAAATCTAATTACACCCGCTGCCTTAATTCCCCTGTGCCATGTGGCATAACATACATTCAGGTTCTGGGGGGCGGGGAGAGGCTGTGACAACTCTGAGGGCCCTTTTTAAAAATGTACATGTTAATGTCAGATAGGAAGGGAGAGGGAGAGAAATAGAAACATCCATGATGAGAGAGAATCATTGATCGGCTGCTTTCTGCATGCCTCACACTGGGGATCGAGCCTGCAACCCAGGCATGTGCTCTGACTGGGAATTCAACCATGACCTCCTGGTTTGTAGGTTGACACTCACCCACTGAGCCACACCGGCTGGGCCTAAGGGGCCTTTTATTTTACCCACCGCAGAAGAAGAAAAGATAGCTCAGAATTCCAGACCTACAGAATATGGAAATAGGCCAAAACCTATGGCCACGAAGCAGGGGAAAAACCACGACATACCCTTTCAGCACATGCTGTAGGACACCAAGGCTAGGAGAAGCACTGGGAGAAACAGGTAATTTTGATTTAGAAAATCTCAGACATGAGACGGCAAAGCCACAGGGAACCATGGAAGAAAGAAATGTGGACAGAGCTCGGGAACGATTTAGAAAGGAAGGACAGGAAAAGCAATGAGATGAGAGGGAAGTTTCAGAAATGAACCGCCAGACAGTGCGTGTGGGAGCCATGCCTCTGGAAAGAGGAGATTGGCTCTCCCACATGGAGCTGAGACCCGGTCTCACAGGAAGCTGAAAGAGCCCTCACAGACCTTCCTGCACACCACTCCTCCCGCTAGTGCGTGACTCCTCCTGCAAGGTTCCTCACAACCTACTGAGGTGCATAAGGGTCTTCAGGAGGCAGGAGGGAGGGGGAGAATGCCAAGTTCTCTGCTCTCCTGACAGAGCCCCTGCCCCATGCTGCAGGAATGTGTGGCTAGTGGTCCCTCACCCATGCACCCTCATCGCCTCTATTTATTTTTATGTCTTTAATTCTCACCTGAGGATATGCTTTATTGATTTTTAGAGAGAGAAGAAAGGAGAGAGGGAAAGGGGAGGGAGAGAGAGAGGAAGAGAAACATCATTGTGAGAGAAACGCATTGATCTGTTGCCTCCTTTATGCACCCTGGTCAGGAATAGAACCTGCAACCTTTGGCATATGGGAAACACTTCACTCAAGTAAGTGTTGGCCAGGGCAATAGAGCCATGTACTTCCTGCCCTGAGTCTAAGGCTGCATCCTAGTTTCCCAACCCACTCCCTGCACCAGAATGAACAGGGCTTCATTCTACAGAGGCCCCAGGCTCTCAGCTCCTTGACTCACTCAGGGCTCCAATCTCCCTGGGCAGTGAGTGCCCACAGATACTCCACAGGAGGCCCATAACAACTCAGGGTGGGAGGGCGCCTCTCAAGCAGCCAGATTTCACCTTGGATAGTTGTCTTCTCTCTTTTGCTAAGAAGACTAAGACAATGACTTTAAATGCGAAGAGGAATGTGAAAGCTCACCAGTCATGAAAGCAGTCACTGAGCACCTACTGTGTACAAATCCCTGCCCCAGGCCAGAAAGCAGAAATGGACTGTACATAGCAAGGTCAGGAATAAAGTGAAGAGGGCATTTTTACTTCACATTAGACTAGGTCAACATTGCTGATCCAAGAAATAGGCAAGGATATTAGGAGATTTTAAAAGTCCTAGATTTTGGGTACAATGACTTCAATTCTAGAAATGTATCCTACAGAAATAAATCAACTGCGGACAAAGATCCTATATAATGAAGAAGTAATATGCAAATTAACCCTCACACCCTCACAAGATGGCTGCCTAATGACCAGGCTGGCAGGGGTGTTAGTGAGGGACGACCAAATGATTGAACAAGAAGGCTGCATGGGCAACCAGGTTGGCAGAGGGGTTAGTAAGGGATGACCAAACGACTGAACAAGCAGGCTGTGTGGGGCAATCAGGCCAGCGGGGGGTGGGGGACAGTTGAGGGTGTCCAGGCTGGCAGGGGGGCAGTTGGGGGAGATTAGACTGGCAGGGGATGGGGGCAGTCAGGAGCTACCAGGCTGGCAGGGGGCAGTTAGGGGCAACCAGGTGAGCACTTAGAGACAGTGAGAAGTGATCAGGTCAGCAGGGGGGATAGATGGGGGCAGTTAAAGGTGACCAGGAAGGCAGGCAGGTGAGCCAGCAGTCCAGGATTGTGAGAGGGATGTGCGACTGCTGGGATTGGGCCTAAACCAGCAGTAGGACATCCCCCGAGAGGTCCCGGATTGGAAAGGGTGCAGGATGGCTGAGGGGATCCCCCCACAGTGCACAAATTTTATGCACCAGGCTTCTAGTTTATAAATAAAGATGCTCATTACAACATCATTTAAAATATTGAAAAACTAGAAATAACCTATAACAGTAATACATTGATAATTGAGAAAAATTTAGGAAATCCATATTTGAAATATTATATAATCTTTAAGTTTTATTTTTGAAGAACATTATTAACTTAGTAAAAATGAATCAAATAAGAAAAGCAAGACTTAAAGATTTAAACACATTATAATCCAAGTTTTGGTTTTATACATATATTTGTAGAAAAAGCTATGACATATCAAAATTACAGCACATACCTGAAATTATGACTATTATTTTTCTTTCTTCCTCCCTTCCTTTCTTCCTCCCTTCCTTCTTTTTTTCTTTCTTTTCTGTGTGTTTTCTACAATGGGCACAAATGCCTTTTGTAACTGGGGGAAGAAGGGAATTCCCATGCATCACATTATCTCACTTCCTTAATAGTTAATCAAATGAACAAAAGTATTTTAGAAAAACAAAACCTATTGATGCAAACAAGTAATGAAAGAAATAACCTAAAATCTTAAATGTTGGAAAAACCAAGATGGTGGCATAGTTGATCACCTAAACTGCTGCCTTGCATAACAATTTCAAAACTATAGCTAAAAGACAGAATGGACATCATCCAGAATCACAGGAAAGCTGGCTGAGTGGAAATTCTACAACTAGAAGGAAAGAGAGGGGCTCACGGAGACTTGGAGGAGCTGCAAAAAGCTGCTGAGGTACAGAGACGCGCATGGAGAGGATGGGCAGCAGAGTGCCTGGCTGGTTTCCGCTAGCAGGAGGGAGACTGAAACTGCTGACTGCACTGAACCCCAATTCCGGGAGAGACTCATACAGAAGGGGGGTCTGGACTGTCATGAAAAGGGAAGAATGCACGGAAACTTAGGGGAGCTATGAAAAGTAAGAGGTCTGGAGGCACACGAGCATGAGTGCACACACAGAGAGCTGACTGCTGATTGTGCTGCTGGCTTTCTCCAGCAGGAGGGATACAGATCCTCCCAACTGCACTGAAATCCACTTCCAACTGCCCTGAGCCCTAGTTTCAGGTGGGACCCTGGAGACCCAGACTCATATGGGTTCCTGGTAAACACAGAAACTCAGGGGAGCCAGAAAGGCAGAGGTCTGGAGGTACATGAGCATGAGTGCACACAGAGAGAGCTGCAGCGATTACCAAGAAACACTGAGACCCAGGGGCCACATAGGGCAGGGATGATGGGAAGTCAAGGTTGTCTCTGCTCAGCCCTGAGACCCCACCCTATCCAGCTGAATAGAGAGGCTTTTGCAGTTTTGCAAATCTTGTATCCTAAGAGCTGACTTTAGCACAGAAGTTCTCCCAACATAGATATAGCTGATCCTCACAACAATTGGCTTGGAGGTCAATTCCCCCCAGTGAAATCAACAGCAATCAAGACTTAACTACAACAAGGCTGGACACACAGTCAACAAAGGGGTGCACCAAGAGAGTCCACCTCAGGTAACTGGGCAGCCAGAGCTACTGGGCCATATAGGATACCTAGCACACAAAGCTACTTTATCAACTCAGGGAAGTAGCAAAAATGCAGAGACAAAGGAACAGATCACATACAAAAGAAATGGAGGAAAACAAATGACTGGATATAGATTTCAAAACCACAGTTAGAAAGTTATTCAAGAATTTTCCAGAAAAGATGGCTAAATTTAGCAAGACCCAAGAGGAGATTAAAAAAGACCAACTAGAGATGAAAAAGGACCAACTAAAAATTAAACATACACTGAGTGAAATAAAAAATATTATACAGAGACCTAACAGCAGACTAGAGGAATGCAAGAATCAAGTCAAGGATCTGAAATACAAAGAAGCAGAAAACACTCCACTGGAAAAGCAAGAAGAAAAAGGAATAAAAAATGTGAAGATAGTGTAAGGAGCCTCTGGGACAATCTCAAGTGTACCAACATCAGAATTATGGGGTGCCAGAAGAAAAGAGAGAGCAAGATATTGAAAACCTATTTAAAGAAATAATGACTGAAAACTCCCCCCACCTAATAAAAGAATAGACTTACAAGCCTAGGAAGCACAAAGAACCCCAAACAAAAGGAATCAAAGAAGACCACACCAAGACACATCATCATTAAAATCCCAAGAGCAAAAGACAAAGAGAGAATATTAAGAGCAGCAAAAGAAAAACAATTAATTACCTACAAGGGAGCACCCATAGGATTGTCAGATGATTTCTCAAAAGAAACTATGAAGGTCAGACAGGAGTGGCAGGAAATATTCAAAGTGAGGAATAGCAAGAACCTACAACCAAGATTACTCTACCCAGCAAAGCTATCATTCAGAATTGAAGGTCAGATAAAGAGCTTCACAGATAAGAAAAAGCTAAAGGAATTCATCACCACCAAACCAGTATTTTAAGAAGAGGAAGAAGAAAAAGATAAAGGTAAAAATTATGAACAACGAATATATATCTATCAACAAGAGAATGTAAAAACCAAATGAATAAAAAATCTGATGAACAGAATAAACTGGTGAATATAATAGACTCAGGGGTATAGAAAGGGAGTGGACTGACAATTCTCAGGGGGAAGGAGGTGAGGGTAATGTAGGGAGAGACTGAACAAAAATCATACACCTATGGATGAGGACAATGTGGGGCGAGGTAAGGGCAGAGGGAGGGGTGGGAGCCAGGTGGAGGGGAGCTATGGGGGAAAAAGAGGAACAAATATATTAATCTGCAAAATAAATATTTTTTAAATAAAAAAAATCATACATGTCACAAAGTAATGGCCTAAAAAAGAACAGAATATTGACTGTTCTTATATTGAGAGCAGAGTTGAAGGAAGTTTGGTTCCTAATGTCACCCTCAATATCCCCTCCTCAAAGTCCTATTATTTGAGGTTAAAAGTTCTTGCTAATAGTCTCCCTGATTAAAAAAGAACAAAATAGAGGAGGATGTTGAATTATAGCATAGTCTTCCTCCATTTCTGACTAGTGAGGGAAGGAAGGAACTAGAAAACTAGAGAACCAGAAAAAGCAGGGCTATCTCTGCCCAGCAGGCATGGCTCAGTGGTTGAGCATCAATTTATGAACCAGGAGGTCACAGTTTGATTCTCGGGCAGGACACATGCCTGGGTTGTGGGCTTGATCCGAAGTGTGGGGAATGCAGGAGGCAGTGATCAATGATTCGTTCTCATCATCAATGTTTCTATCTCTCTCCCTCTCCCTTCCTCTCTAAAATAAAAAAAAATTGTGTGTGTGTGTGTGTGTGTGTGTGTTTAAAGCAGGGCTATCTCTCATCACAGGAGATAAAATCTGGGAAAGGACTTAACCCCCGAGAATATTCACCTAGTTGAGTGGGAGCAATCCCAAGATTAGGTGAATGAACCTCTGTATGAGACCTTAAAGATTGTCTTAGAGGACAGAGCAAATCCAGGTATTCCAAAAAAAAATTTTTTTGGCCTGACCTTACACTGCCATTGGCTCAAGCTACACAAAAGTAGAAGAAAAGAATACCCAGCCTTCAGCCTGTCCCTCAGAAGGAAGGAGACATGAGAGGGAAGAAACTGAGTGAAGAAGTCACTCATACCATAGAAGTACATGTGGAAGTTTGAGAGAAAGCTGCTTAACCATGAAAAATATAGAGAAGCACATGTCAATTATGTCACAATATCCAGCATAAAGATTACAAAAAGGACACAGGATGGAAGACTATGCAGAAAGACAGAAGAAGAGGAAATTAAGAAAAATAAAGAATATATTCACAATATCTTCATAGCAACCAAGAAAACGTAGCAAATTCAACAGAATAAAATCTCAAAGTTAAGAAGTTAAGCAGCCAAATGAGTGAACAGAGAGGCAAGAGAGCTAAGGAAAGAAATTGAAGATCAGAACAGCATAATAGATATAAGAATTAAAAAACAAGATGAATATCATCAGAAAAATCCACCAATAACATAAAGGACAGGTGCAGATCATCACAGGGAAAGCAGACTAAGAAAAACTGGGAAGATTAAACATATTGGATTACAAAATTAAAGATGGACATGTATAAAAATAATTAGTGTGAAATAAGCCAGACAGAGAAACACAAATACCATATGATTTCACTTACATGTGGAATCTTAAAAACAAAATAAATGAGCAAACAAAACAGAAACAAACTTATAGATACAAAGAACAGACTGATGGTTGCCAGATGGAAGGGGTGTTGGAGGGTTGGATGAAAAAAAGGTGAAGGGATTAATAAGCCTAAACTGGCAGTTGCAAAATAGTCACAGGATGTAGAGTAAAGCTTAGGGAATATAGTCAATAATATTGTAATAGCTATGTATCATGCCACGTGGGTGCACGTCTTATTGGGGGGGATCACCTCATAAGTTGTTTTGAATGTCTAACCACTATGCTGGACACCTGACACTAATATAATATTGAAAAATATAAAAACATTTTAAGTAAAAATTTTTAAATATTATCTCTAAAGCATGAAAACCAAGAAATAGAAGATGCACTAGTTAATATAATGTAAGAAAAGTAATTCAACAAAAAGTAAAAGGGGCACATCATATTATAAGAAAATCTGATAAACAACATTCATCACTAAGATATGTCCTAAAATGGAGAATAAATAACAATACTATTAGTCACGTAAATAAGAAAAACAAATGATACACAAGAGGACACTATCAGGCAGACTTGAACCTACTGAAGTTAATACCAGAAGACAATGATACCAAGTTCTTAGGGCAAGACTGCCCCCAAATACCAAACCAACTAAGAGTCATTAAGATGGAAAGGAAACCTGAAAAGCTTTAAAAAATTGAATAACTGATGAGCCCTCCTCAAAAAGGAATTCACTTCAGTTCATTTATCTTTCACAAAATTCTATTAAAATTCACTGCACCTCAATAGCAGTGAGGACACCCTAAAAGCCCAATCATGGTTTCTCCTTACCCTTCTCTGCTAGAATAATGGGTCCATGGAAATATTGGCAGAACACTGGCCTGTGGCAGGCAAAATACCAAGTAAGTCTAGAAATCTCAAATTAGAAATCAAGGAAAATCTCAAAGTCTGAGGAGACGGTCCAAATGGACCAGGTTGAAGAAGTTCTCATTAGCCAAAAGTGGAACAATTTGAGCATTGAACAAATTTGTGGTAAGGAATTATAATATTTTGAATAGAGAAATAATTCATGGGTTGATATTGATACTGAAAACACAGTATTGAAATACTGTCTGTAAATATAACATCATCAATGTAATAATTTACTCTGCAAGAATCCTCAGTGAATGCTGAAAACATCAGATAAAAAGTTGTGGGAGAAAAGGTTACATACATAATCTCAAAATATCACCCATGGGCTCACTTAATGCAAAAAGGAAGGGGATACTTTTACAATGTAGAAATCTGGATAGTATCCCCAATAAGAAAGTATTCAAATTTAGCATCATTGGTAATAGGACTAACAGGAATTATGTGCCTTCTTAAGGAGGTGATGGGAATTAGACATCACCTGTGTGGTCCTCCTGACAAAACATGTGAGCTGTATGTTATCTTTTGGGTCTGTAGATATTCTACAAAATGATCAGAAATCTTTAAATATATCAATTTAATGAAAACTAAAGGAGTTTAAAAAACCATGGCAGCTAAAGGCAATGTAAGATTTTAGATTGGGTAAAAACCAAAACCAGATAAAGAAAAAAGTATTGAAAAAATTTGGTAAGTTGGATTATGGACTATATATTAAGTAACATTATTGCACTAATATTAAATTTCATAGTTTGATAATTAGGCATATGTAGATTAAAAAGATCAGAGAGGAAGTTTTAGAAAAATTCCTTGGTATAGGTACAACTCTTAGATTAGCAAATCAGAAGAAGATACATAGCAATATTTATTAAGTGCATGTCATGAATGACATTCCATAGGGTGTCTGATTCTTTGGGGAGATACCAATGAAATAAAGGAAAGCATCTGCTCTTGATAAACTAACCAAAAAAGGAGGTGACAAGCCAAATGATAATATATAAGGACATAAGAAGAAACTCAAACATCATCAATAGTCACTTACAACACACTTCTTGCTAACTTTTTAAAAATATAAACTTTAAAAAATTAAAAGTATAAACCATGGGTAGTGCCCATGAACTTTGAAGTCGAGTTGGCAAGACATAACTTGTACGCATGAAACAATTCAAAGACAATGCAAGATACCATATTCTCAAATGCCAAATACTGTGGTTTGAACTAAAAATGTAATAGGAATTTTTGGAAAGAAGAGAGCCATGTCTGATGAAGTGACTGGGAACTGAGGCTTGTGGAATTAAAACAAGTACAGAACTTCTATCTTAGTGCAAAAGCTGCCCACATGTGTACTAAGGAAATTCACTAATGGGGAATGTGTGATTAAAGCCAGGTTTTATTCATCAGAAGAGCTTTCATGGGGGGAGAATTTTGAGGAACAGTTGAAAGAGAGATGCAAATTACAGGAGTTATAGTTACTCGCTAAATATATGTTAGAGAGAAAGTGACCTTAGAGATCATCGTTTCAGCCTCAGATGTTTATGAGGTAAGAATACTGGGCTCAGAGCAAGGCTATAGTTTGTCAGAGAGAAGGGAAAAGTGGTCAATGGCCAGAGACTGAATGGGAACCCAGCAAACCTGTCAAGCTTTGGCAAGCCATTCAGCATTTCTAAACATTTGTGAGTGGGAGATACATTTCATCAGGATAAGGTGTGTCTGATCCCCTTCGTTCAAATCTGGGCCCCTCAGTGACTCACTTGACCAACTGAAAGGCCGGGAAATGACCCCGTGGGACTTCTGAACCAAGGTCATTGAGACACTCGTCCCAAGAGCCCTGAGCTGCCAGGTGAAGGCTGCCATGCTGTGTGCAGCTCAAGCTCCTCTGAGAAGTTCTAGAGAATAAGGAACAACACAGGGAGACAGAGAACAGCCAAGAAGCACCATGGGGCTGACACATGAGAGAGAAAGCCATTCTGGAAGTGGCTCTCCCCACCCCCACAGCTGCTCCAAATGATGCCATGTGGGTTAGAGATGAATCACCAGCCCAAATCTATCTTGAATTCTTGACCTACACCTCTGAGTAAAATAAAATGGTTATTTTAAATCACTGAGCTATGAAGTAGTTTATGACAAAGTAATAGATAACCTTCAAACTAGCTTCTCATGTCCCCCACAACTCTACATCTCTCTGATTTTAGGAAATTCCACAAGAGAAAGTTGACAAATGCTTGGTTACAGAAGTAAGCAATGGAGGGTAACCAACTAGTGGGTTAGAATAGAGTAGTAGTTTGTGGGAGGTATCTGGGACATAAGGGTGCCAAAATTTAAGGTTCTTACGTCACATTCTGAGGATATGGAACCTTATTTCTATTGGATAAAAATAGACCTGCTTCCCTTCCAATCATGTAATTGTTTGGCAGTCTTGTCTTTGAGTTTAATTGTCCTTTTCTGTCAGATCTGAATGGTAATATTGGCTCTTCCCACCTCAAGGATAGCAAAATATGGTCATCCCTAAATCTCTTCAATAACTTCTAGCTCTTCACTAATAGACACACATAAGATTGTACTTCAGGCCCTTTGTAGATGAGCAAGGCCATGTGATTAGATAGTTGTGAGCAGAAGTAACATGTCACTTTCAAGCCATGACATTGAACTGCCAGGTCTAGACCTTCAGAGCCCCCTTTCCCTCTGGCACAATGACCAACAACTATCAGAGTCTGGCTCCATCTTCCAAGGTTCTTGAGTAAATCTGGGGACTAATGCTCCCTGCTGGACATATAACAAGAAAGAGAGATAGACCCTTGTGCATTGAAGTCACAGAGATTTCTGAAATTGCTAGTTACTGAGCCATAATATAGCCTTTCTGACTGATATCTCAAAAGAAATGGAAAGTGCTATTGGAAACAAGAAGTGATACAACAGTGTGAGATATGGTCAGTACAGGCATAGGCTTCGGCAGACTTCTGAGCAGGGAAACAGCCTAAGTATTTCATCCAGCTGTCGTCTATGGCAAGTTTTTATCGCTCCATCTTAATCAACAAGCAATCCAGCTCCTCTGAGTCAAATTTTTCTAGGTATCTTATCTAATAAAGAGGGAATATGCTAAAGATGGTGGTGCCCATAGCCACAAGATGATGGCACCCAGTCCCCTCAGCATTGCCAGGGTAACAGGCATACTGCACAGCCAGGCCCACTCCCAGGCAGATCTGGGTGCTCCATGCACCTGCCTCCAGAGTCCCTAAGTCCTCTCAGTCCCCCAGCCACTCAGGGCCGGCCCAAGGAATGACCAAGTGACTGAACAAGCTGGCTGTGGAGCAACCAGGCAGGCAGGTGGGTGGGTGGCAGTTAGGGGTGACCAGACCTGGATGGCAGGGAGAACAGTTTGAGGTAACCAGGAAGGCAGGCAGGTGAGTGATTAGGAGCTAGCAGTCCAGGTTTATGAGAGGGATGTCCAACTGCTGGTCTACCTGCAGTCAGACATCCTCCATGGGGTCCCAGATTGAGAAGGTGCAGGTTTGGCTGAGGGGACCACCCCCCATGCATGAATTTCGTGCACCAGGCTTCTAGTATAATAATAATAACAACAGCAGCAGCAACAACAACAAAAGAGCAGTAGCAAGAGCCTCCCCTCTTTATCAAATATCTACTATATGATTTCCAACCCTCATAACTTATCAGCAGAATAGGTTTAACCACCCATGTTTTCACAGATATAGAAACTGAAGCTAAGGCAGTTTGATACTGTGTCCTTTCTAGTTCCTTTCAATCTTTGGTTGTCCAACTAGGAATGAAGTCTAGTGCTGGGGTAAAGAAAAGCAAGACTCTTCTCTACTAAACCTGTTACAGAATGTGGCAAATGTTCTGGACACATCCTCTGTTGCTTTCACTGATGTTTTAAAAGGGAAGCTAAAACCAGCAGAGACAGCTCTTGGTCCAGGCATCTGGGGCCCATGTGTGGAGATGTGCGTGCTTTCCCGTGTCCTCACAGGATGGCACAGCTATTAATTGCTTAATATGTAAGAGGCAGAGGCTGGGAATAATAATCTTCAATTCCAAAGTCGGCTTGGTTTCACCTTCATGGGCCCCCAGCATGGTGCTGCCCACAGGCCTCTCAGGGCTTAAAAGCACCAACTCGGGGGGGTGAGGAGAGGGAGTGGGGGATGGCATCGAGGCCACAGCGCCAACCCAATTAAGTACATATGGTAAACTTGAAGGCCAAAGATGTTCAAAATACCCCCGGCCACATCCCAAATGCTGAGTAGCTCCTCCCAGCCTGCACCCAGCATTTGCATACAGAGAGCTTAGCTTTGGAGCACTTCCAATAATGACTGCAGAGTGTCCAGGTCTGGTCTGGGCTATGAAGACATTTGGGAAGGTTTAAGGAGAGGACGGGAGCAATTCACACCGATGTGAGTCCTGTTAGAATGACATGGATCTGAGCTATGTTCCCCTGATTTGGTCTGCAACCTCCTCTGGAGATACCAACCAGGCATTCTCTCTTCCTCAGATGATCAAATCCCTGCTTCTGTTAGTTTCATCCTAAGACTTAAATGTTGCCCTCCCTTTCACTCTTTCTTTTATGCTTCTGAAATTCTACTTTCTCCTGCAAGACATCTCCAGAGAATGAGACCTCCTGCACCTCATACATTGTCCCAGTTCAGAATTCCTGTGTTTCAACTTTAAGCCTTTTCTTCCTAGAAGATCTCCCCGGAGGTCTGTGTATTACAACCTGCAACTTCCTTTGGCTTCTTGGACATCAACAGGCACTTTACTCCTTCTATTATAGTGAGTTTATTGGCCACACAGTGTGCAAGGCTTGTCATTAGGCATAGCCACGAGTTGTGGAGACACCATCCTAGTATGGGATCATAGGATGAACTGAGACCACACAGAGACCACCTGAGGAATGTGCATCCCAGGCACAGGATCCTGTAGGGTACCTTTGGGAGGTGGGGTCAGATGCATGGGGTTCTAAAGAAACTGGGATGCTGAGATACTCATCTGTGTGATGATGAATAATTTGGAGGTTGATTAAAGAGTCTGAGGATGTGAGGCATGTTGAGAGGGTTTCCTGCATAACTGGAGACTGAAAGTATGAGAAAGTGAGGATGTAGGGCATTTTCTTGCCTTGTCTGCAGATGGAGAGGTTATGGCAGCTGGGGAGCTCGCTGAGATTAAAGGGCTGAGGCTGGCCAGTCACACAAACACCACCCCCCCCCCCAAACACACCAAGGGAAGGGGCTGACTCATGAGTCCCTGCTGAATTTGAAGACTGTGCGTGGTTGGTCTCATCACTGCTGAACTGTCTTATTAACCAGCCATCTGGCTTTCACTAAGTTCTTATTTTCTCCAGGATTCAGTTTCTTTCTCTGTAAAAGGAAGTCATAATGTGTTTCTCCAATGGTCAATATTCTTTAAGTTGCAAGGGAAGCATCTCTAACTAGCTTAGGCAAAGATAAAATTTATTGACTCATGTAAAATGCAGGAGTTGTTCTGATATATAAGGGCCTCAAAAGGTATCACAAATTCCTCTCTCTTTTCTTCTGCCTTCCTCCCTCCCTCCCTCTCTCTCTTTATTCTCAGGATACTTCTGCATATAGAGGCCTACATATCTCTAACTTTAGGAATCCCTACAGTTAGTATTATCAGAGGAACAAGAGACTCTCTTTCCCAATGATGCAATTCAAACCCTGGGACTGAGTATCATGGGTTGGCTTGGATCATGTCCAACCTTGACTTATACACCATGTCTAGGAAGGTAGAATACACTAATTGGCCTAAGTCCTGTGCTCATTTCTGGATACATCAGTGTGTGGGGTATGAGAAACATACAAGAGATACTTGAGATGCTGCTATGAAAAAAAGTATGACAACATGGCAGTACAACTCATCTTTCTAGGACAAAGGGTGGCTAAACTAGTATGTAACTAGTTTAATAGTAGGTCCACTTTAATAAATGTCATTACTTAATCTGCATGACAACTTTACAAAAGGGTATTATTATGAACCACCATGAGTGAAATATAGGAATATGAAAAATCCATTTCACTATGTTCATGCTAGTCTTTTAGTTTACATTTCTGAATGTCTATTTTGTCCATTTCCCCCTGATTTTTCCCCTTAGTGGTGTAAGGAGGGACTCTCTGGAGGAAGGGCAGGAGTCTTCGAAAAGTCGAGACCTTCCTCTAACTTGCCCAGCTGAGAAAGGGTTAATACAGCCAGAGTTTTGATGGGGAATGAGAAGTGAGGTGAGAGGTATGATATGATGGGCTCATCCTCACTGCAAACCAACCTCATGACAGCAACACGTACACTTTCCCTGATGTCACCTGCGTTCTGCTCTCCAAGGACATTTCCAGCATCCAACCCTGGCCGCACCCTCCCTTTTCTCTCCGCCCACTCCTTCCTCTGCACAGCAGACCATTGTCACTCAGTCCTAATTTCTCCATAAATTCTTCCCAGAGACCCAGCTTCTATTACTTTCTAAACTATAAATTGCCCGTGATGCTTCTCCCTCTCCTGCCTTGCACGTTTGTGATCATTTCCCCAAATGGTAACTGGTCTTCACGCATAAATCAGGAGCTCAGTCCTGGCATCATCTTCTAGGTCCTGCATCTCTGCATCCTGCATGGCACCCAGGGTCTGGGCAGCCTCGGGCAGGTGTGTGGGTGCTGTGAGAACCTCCCTCTCCACACAGCAGTGTTAGCTCTGGGCCGCACCTGCGTGGCCGTGTGGGGGAAAGCAGACCAGTTAGCTGAAGACAACCGGTCAGTGCCATTCTTTAAAAAAGAAAAGCAACTCAACTGTTTGTTTAATTGAATTAACTGGTTAATGCAGTTTTGCTTATATGGAACCAAGTTAAAAGGAAATGACCTCAGTAGTGTTCGTGTCAGAGAAAGATTATTTCAAATTGGCAACTTGTAGTGGAAACTATTCCATGTTGCAGCGTGCTCTGTCCCCTTCAGGGCCCGTCTGCTTTATTATTGCAGGGTTGCTGTGTGCGTGGTGGGAATGACCCCAGGGTCTGCACCGCTAAATCCAACGGCCCAAGGCGGGGGGGGGGGGGGGGGGGGCGGTGTTTTTTCTCTGTTCAGACACACAAAGCTGAATAGACTTGTGTTTTGCACGTTTAATAGATAACCACAGAAAGAATTCTGTGCTGTTCACTGAATGTTTCCATGAGAAAGCTCTATCGAATTAACCCACTATCATAAAGCTATGTTAAATAATTCATGTGTGTTTTAATTTTACAGCCAAAGCCCCATGTCTGTGGGAGAGGGAAGCATATTCTATAGGATCAACAGCTTGCAGTTTGGTACAGAGGGGCCGAGAGAGAGAGAGAGAGAGAGAGAGAGAGAGAGAGAGAGAGAGAGAG
>JAAGEH010000480.1:8764831-8788067 GCA_011751065.1 Lasiurus cinereus
GAGAGAGAGAGAGAGAGAGAGAGAGAGAGAGAGAGAGAGAGAGAGAGAGAGAAACACCCATATTTGCTTAAGTGTCTACAGATTAGCCCCTCTCCTCAGCCCCTTTCTCCATTTATCTGAACACAGTAAAAAGTTCAATCCTACCCACTGGCAAATGCATAGGTCAACTCTCAGAACCTGGGAGGAGGGGCTAGCCACCGTGGCTGGTTGGACTACTGGTACCATGGTGCCCATCCCCAGAAGGTCAGCCTGGCTTCCTGCCAATGACTGCCTGTCTGGCTGACAGAAAACGATCGCAGCCAAGTCCTTCTGACCTATGTCATCCGACTAAACCCTTGGGGCCCTCTGTGAACCTGAGGCTTGGAATTACTGTGGGATGAGAACAACTAGGAGCCACCGCAGGAGGTGGGAGGCAGTGGGTCTAAATAGGACAGAAGGGACCAGACACGAGAATCCCAATGTGTGTTTGCGTGGGCGTGCCTCAGACAGAGGGTGGCGGAGGGAGTGATGGCGCGTGTGCTGAAGCAGTCACTGAAGGCCGGGGACTGTGCCGGCTGCTAGGGTGGCCCCATTCTGTATCGGGAAGCCGGAGAGGAAGGGTGGGAAGGAATGAGGCTGCAAGGAGACCAACAGGTCACAGCAAGCAAGGGCTGGGTTCCAGGGAGCGCTTAGAAGAGCACCCAAATAGGTGGCAGGGCTCTAACAAGGAAGGAATGTGGCTCTTCAAGAGTACAGAGACCAGCGAGGGGCTCTCACCAGCCAGACGCACGCTAGCAAGGGATTTTAAGCCGAACATCACTGGCGAGCTTTACTGATGGTCTGCTTTATCCTCCGTGTCCCCAGATCAACTGAGCAAGAATCCCTTAAAGTGGGGAAATGCTTAGACAGTTTTTAAAGTGCTGGGTAGGTGGATTCTTGTGCAAGCCCCTTGCTGAGAACTTTTGCCTTAGCAAGCTGCTATGTTGGCCCGAGCAGAGAGAGTGGTCAGAGAGGGGGGTCAAAAAGCCTGAGCAATGGCTTTGTGTGCGGCCCTAAGGAATTGGAACTTTTATCCTGAAAGTGATGGCAAAGCTGGAAAGGATTTTAATTAAAAATTCAGATGCGTAGGTACACGTTTCCAAAAGCTTGCTTTGACAGCCTGGGGGAGAGAGGGTGAGGAAGTGGGGTGGAGGGGCGAATGCAGGAGGCGATGGCAGTGAGCTAGGCAGGAGGCACCCCGGGCGCCAGCCAGGAAGCAGCGGCAGGGATGGCATGAGTCACCACCTGGGTGTGAGTGGGGAGAGCGGGATCGGTTGGAGTGACCTTCACAGCGCTGCCTGGAGAAGAGGCCATCCAGAGGGGCTCCCTCTTTCTTTGTAACAAACTACGGCAAACCCCGTGGCTTCCAACAACACATGTTCATTATCTGATGGGCCTGGAACTCAGAAACCCAAAATGTGTCTGCAGGATGTGTTCTTTCTGGAGTTTCTAGGAGAGAATCCACTTCCTCGCTCACACTTCTGGAAGCTGCCGGCATTTCTTGGCTCATGGCCCCACCGCACTCCTGGCTCGGCCTCCATCCTCACATCTCCTCCTCCTCCTCCGGCTCAGACGCCGCCTCCCTCCTTCTTTCATCGTGGGGCTCCATCACAGAATCCCTGAGACGGCATCAGCCCACCTGGGGGCGGTCTCGGTCATCTTTCCATCTTCAGACTCCCAGCCACACCTGCAACACCCCTTTTGCCGAGAAGGGAACCTGTCCACAGGCTCCAGCGAGGCAGATGTGGACATCCTCGGGGGCCATTATCCTGTCCAGCACCAGCGGGTTTAGAAGGAGAAGGTGGAAGCCTGGGGAGACAATCTCAGTGTGACTGTGCTTCCGGGGCGTCCGAGCGAAAGTGTCCAGTCTGTGACATCGGGGTCTCAGACTCGGAATGGGCTGTCCGGTGGAGGAGGGGGTTTCTGGGTCATCAGCAGGAAGTGGAGCAGGCCCCCCCGTTTGCCTGAGGTGACACCGATGTCTAAGTGACAAGGAGGACAGGCAGTTGCGAAGGTCACTGGGTGGAAATAGGCAGAGTTGGGAATAAACCCCAAAACTGAGGGGAGGGGGAGGAGCAAATCAGAAGAGGAAATGGAATGACATCAGTGCCAAATGCCAGACAGGACAGAACAGACAACAGGGAAAGCACACAGGTGGGCTTGGCAGTGCGGAAGTCACAGGTGAACCAAGGAAGAAGTTTCAAGAAACTTTTAGGCGAGGATGCAGATTGCACGGGGTAGCAGGTAAAGAGGGGTGAGCAGTGAACTGTGAGAAAAATGAGCAGCAGCTTTTCTGTAAGATGTTGAGGAAATGTTTTAAACAGAAGAGAAGTATAGAACGTGATGTAAGAAGCTCCCACTGAACAGCTTTTTCAAAGCTTAACATTTTGTTTTATTTGCTTCATATTCTTAAAAAAGAAACACAGCCCACCCTTTATTTACAGCCCAGCTCAGTTCAACACAGGGCTGAACTGCGCTGGTCCACTTACATGCAGAATCTTTCAATAAATACTGTGAGTGCATTTTCTCAATAACTTTTTGTTTTCTCCTTTAAGAACAGAGTATGTAATATATATAACATGCAAAGTACGTGTTAGCTATGTTCTCAGTAAGGCTTCCAGTGAACAGTAGGCTCTCAGTAGTTAAGTTCTGGGGGAAGTTACAAGCTGCTTTTCACCTGAATGGTGATGGGTGCCCCTCACCCCCACATTGTTCAAGATCAACGTGATATACCACAGCCGCCAAGGAAATGCCCTATTTTCTTCTTTCCCCACCCCATTTCCTCCTGCACCAGGGGCCCTACCATCCTGAGAGTTTGGGATTAATCATTTTGTGTTTAATCTTGTTTATATAACTACCACACATGTAGTGCATCATCTCATGTTTGTTGACTATTTGGGTTTTTTCCTATGAGTGCTCAGTTCTTTTCTTCTGTTTTTCTATTGAGTTGTATGTCTTCTTTTTACTGGATTTTAGATTTCTACATACATATTAAATATCCTTACTCCCAGGAATGACTAGGGTCCACTCTCGGGGGGGGATTGGGGGGGATGGTGGCGTTGCTAAGGCCTACTCTGTGCACCTGAGGTTGGGAACAGTCAGAGTATAGCGTACAGTCTTTTTCCATGAGGCTGCCCATTGCCTTTGGTACAGGTTCCCAACTCATTCACATGTCTTATCGGGCCCTAAGTTGTGGCCCTACACCGGTTCAGCGTTGGCCCAGCACTCCCCCCATTTAAAGGCCTGAACCCAGAAAACCCATGTCCCAGGCAAACCAGGCCAGCTGGTCATTCCACTTTCCACAGTGAATCCCCCTGCACACAATTTGGTCATCATTATGCAAAAAGAGGAAATTCTAGATTCTCACGATGTTCAGGTTCTCCAACCTAAGAGCAGGCTTGTTGACTACTTGCTCAGCCCCCTAGATGCTAACCTCCCAGTGGACAGCAAAGAAATGGGTTCTTGCAAAATGAATCCCCCAAGACCAGCATATATGGGTCGCTCAAATACATCTATTTTAGAAGAAGGAATGGGGGCGGGAAATGCATCCCATGGACTATTTTTCTCTCTTCCAGCTGCACTGGGTGTTTTGACACATTGTTACCTGCACCAGGGCTAGCTCCCAGTTCAGGGAAGTCACGTTCCAGTTCTTCGAGGAAGCACGAGAGCAGAGACGCGAAACTATTCCACCATTTTACCCAAACGACTTTTTTTTTTTTTTAAGGCATATAATTTGCAGAATGAATTTCGTCTTTGGAATTTGGTCGGAAACCTTGCTAGTCTCGAATTCTACTTCTCCATTTTTCCTGGCGACATCACACTGAAATCTGATTAGCACCAGCTTATGGGCCGGGGCAGCTTTTTAAAGAGCCTCACACACCAAACCCTGGGCGGTGCTTCAACGGATCTGGCGGGGTGGGCTCTTCAGGGAAGCTGGGGAACTGGACGCTCTGAGGCGGCGGCGGCAGCAGCAGAGGAGTTAACTTGTGACAATACTTGTCCAAGTCTGAAAAGTAGAGCATCTGCTACTTGGCCTCGAAAGTGAAACAATCCAATAATTACAGTCCTGGGTGCGTTTTTTCTACCTCAGGAAACATTTTGCATCTAACTAGCAATTTCCAAAAATATGGCTCCAGCAACACGTCTCCGATCTCTGGGTGTAGGAGAGGGTGTGAGCTCTAACAGGCAGGGGCTGGTTAGCTGGGGGGTTCTGGCAAGGTGCTGCCAGGACAGCTTCGAATCGGGTAAGCATGTGGGGTGAGAGCTGGGTCTGGGGCTTTGAAACTGGCTTCCCCGGGAAGCCGAAGCCCCATTTCCAAGGAGTCTAGTTAGGACAAATCACAAAGGCAGCCAGGGTGGGGCAGGCACAGCGACCCTGGGGAGGGATAGCAACTAAAAAGCTTGGCATTTCCAGACCCCTTTCTGGGGGCTGGGATTTGGCTTTCCATTTTTCAGAGATCCCAGGTTTTTGGAGTCGGTTCAGGGAGAAAGACAAGAATTCCAGGTGATCAGCCCACTCATCACTATAAGTAGCAGGTAGCCAGGTGTGAGGACTATAAATGCTGCCATCGCTCACGGCGCCCAGGGACCCCCACCGGCAAGGCAGGTATCCTCTTCGCTTAAATCAAAGGGAAAGAAACATTAAACATGGAATTGTACTCACCTCCGCCTTGGCGTCAGGCTAGAAACCACTCGCAGGTATCCCGTTCCAGGTCCCGTGAAATAGGGGCGCTTGTTTAGTGGCCACAGAACTGAGTTCTCTCTTGATTTCAAGATTTTGTATCCAATAGCGGTCCTTTGCAAATTTCAGTGAGCACAGGAATCAGCTGTGAGCTCATTGAAAACCTGGATTCCCGGATTCAGCGGGGCAGTTGCCTCTTCCAGGGAGTGCTCCCTGATACGCCAGGCCTCGCCTTTGTGCTCCCAGCAAAGTCAAAAGCAAGAAACTTGTTAACCTCCCACGTGTGTCTGAAGAGCACTGTCCCTGGCTGATCTTAGACGCAACAGACACACTTGGCCCACTGTGTGTGGGGACTCATGGTACAAGTTCACAAGGTGCAGGAGTTTCCAGGGCACGTGCCTGCATGGGGAGTGAGGGGGACCTGACTTTCAGGGCCTCAACTTTCCTTTGGACCCATCTTGCCCGCGCATGTGCCTGCCTGCAGCAATCAGTCCCAGGTCACCTCTGCCATTTCACTAAGAAAGTAGAATCCTTTGCCCTGTCACATTTCCCTCCCCTGGCACCTGGCCCCGGAGTGTGGGAACCTTCGGAGCAAGACGAGTGGAGGAAGTGGGGAATTCAGGGCTCCTGGGGGAGGGTTTTGTGAGACAAACACGGGGCATGTTGGGAATAAAGTACGACTTTGCGCCTTTTTCTTAAGAACTAAAATTCATGGGAAAGATGGTTGTTATGGGGACGCTTTTATTGGAATTAAAAAATAAAATTGGATTTTTTCTGAAGGTAAGTTTGGTTTGCCTGATGGGATTTTACGTTAAAAGTGGGCTTTCTTAGCTGGCGTAATGGGTGTGTGTGTGTGTGTTGAACACCAGGGTCTTATGGAAAGATACATAAAGCAATTTAAAATTAAGAAGGTTTTTTTTTTTTTACATCAACCAAGTTATATTGGCTAAGGTGTATGAAAATGAACAGTATTTCCATTTCTCAACTTGTTCTGAGAACACACAAGGCGCCAAGGGGCAGAGTCACAGGTGTAATTCTGAGAGTTGCTCCATAAGACTTTTTTAAAACCTTATGGGGATGTATTTCCCAGAAGCGAAAATGATGCCGGGCTCTGATGATTAGGTAAGGACCCTTCTTTACACACCAGGCATCTCCAGCTCTGCTTTCCTCACCACTGAAGAAGACCCAGGCAGTCCTCGGCTGAGAGACAGTTGGACGTGATTTTTGACAAGAACTGCCGCCCTCTTAGGACCCCCAACACACATAACTTTAGAGAACTGAGACCACTGCTACCACACAACTTCCAATCTCCATGCATACGTGCACAAGCTTTCCCGTGCACGCAGCTATAAAACCAAAACAGGAATAAATGGGCGCTGAATATCTCCCTGTTTTTTGTTGTTGTTAATCCTCACCTGAGGAAACTTTTTCCATTGCTTTCAGAGTGGAAGGGAAGGAGGGGGTGGAGGGGCAGAGAGAGAGAGAGAGAGAAAGAGAGAGAGGCATTGATTCCACCACAGATTGTCTCCCCCAGGCACCCGACTAAGGTGGGGAACAAAACCCGCAACCCAGGTACCTCGCCTTGACCTGGGAATCGAACCCATGACCGTTCAGTGTGAGGGCTGGTACTCTAACCATTGGACACACTGGTCAAGGCATGAATACTCACCCATTAAAGCAATCAGGATTATTCATTCCCAGACACGAGAAAACAGAGGGGGAAAGCTTCCACCTATTTCATTGGAGATGCTTTCCCCAGTTGTTTTATTTTTTATTTTTAAAATAAATCTTTATTGTTTAATTATTCCTCTTGTGGGGATGTATTTCCCAGAAGCAAAAATGATGACTCGGCTATAAAACCAAAACAGGAATAAAGCTTGTGCACAAACGCATGGAGATTGGAAGTTGTGTGGTGGCATTGGTCTCAGTTCTCTAAAGTTATGGGGGTGGAGTGACAGGGGGTAGTTCTTGTCAAAAATCACTTACAATTATTCCTCTTTTTTCTCCTCATAGCTATCCTCCACCTGGCTCCCTCCCCACTCTCTGCCCTTACCTCCTTCCCATTGTCCAGATCCATAGGTGTTAGATTTTTGTCCAGTCTCTCCCTGCATCCCCCTACCCTTTTCCCCCTGAGAATTGTCAGTCTATTCCCTTTCTATGCCCCTGATTCTATCATATTCACCAGTTTATTCTGTTCATCAGATTTTTAATTCACTTGATTTTTAGATTCACTTGTTTATATACATGTATTTGTTCATAATTTTTATCTTTACCTTTTTTTTCTTCTTCCTCTTCTTAAAGAGTACCTTTCAGCATTTCATATAATACTGGTTTGGTGGTGATGAACTCCTTTAGCTTTTTCTTATCTGTGAAGGTTTTCAGTATCTTGCTTTCTCTCTTCTTCTGGCACCCCCATAATTCTGATGTTGGTACACTTGAAGTTTTCCCAAAGGCTCCTTATACTATCTTCACATTTTTGCATTCTTTTTTCTTTTTGCATTTCCAGTGGAGTGTTTTCTGCTTCTTTGTATTTCAAATCTTTGACTTGATTCTTGCATTTCTCTAGTCTGCTGTTAGGTCTCTGTATAATATTTTTTATTTCATTCAGTGTATATTTAATTTTTAGTTGGTCCTTTTTCTTCTTCTCTTGTGTCTCACTAAATTTATCCATTTTTTCTAGGATATTCTTAAAAACTTATAACCATGGTTTTGAAATCTATATTCAGTTGTTTGTTTTCCTCCATTTCTTTTGTTTGTGATCTGTTACTTTGTCTCCACATTTTTGCTGTTTCCCTGAGTTGGTAGAATAGCTTTGTGTGCTAAGTGTCCTATATGGCCCAGTAGCTCCGGCTGCCTGGTTACCTGAGGTGGACTCTCTTGGTGCATACCTTTGTGGACTGTGTGTCCAGTCTTGTTGTAGTTAAGTCTTGATTGTTGTTGGTATCACTGGGGGGAATTGACCTCCAAACCAATTGGTGTGAGGATGAGCTGTGTCTATGTCAGGAGAACTTCTGTGTTGGACTTAGCCTTAAGACTTGCAAAATTGCAAAAGCCTCTATGCTAGGCTTGGATGGCGCAGAGTCTCAAGGCTGAGCAGACAGCCTTGGATTCCCATCAGCTCCTGGATCTCAGTGTCTCTCGGTAATTGCTGCAGCCCTCTCTGTGAGCAGGCGTGCGTATTTCCAGACCTCTGCCTTTTTAGCTCCCCTGAGTATCCATGCACTTGGGGACCCATATGTGTCTGGGTCTCCAGAGTCTCACCTGAAACTGGGGTTCAGTGCAGTCAGAAGTGGATTTCAGTGAAGTGGGAGGATCTGTCTTCTTCCCACTAGAGAAAGCCAGCAGCACAATAAGCAGTCAGCCCTCTGTGTGTGCAGTTTCAAGGGCACTTCCAGATCTCTGTCTTTTGTGGCTCCCCTAAGTTTCCCTGCACTCCTCCCTTTTCACAACTGTCCAGACTCCCCCCATATGAGTCTTGCCCAGAACTGGGGCTCAGTGCAGTCGGGAGTTTCTGTCTCCCTCCCACTGGAGGAAGCTAGCCAGACACTTCGCCCCGTCCTCTCCATGCATGTGTCTCTGTACCTCAGCTTTTTGCAGTTCCTCTGAGTCTCCGTGAGCCCCTCTCTTTCCTTCTAATTGTAGAATTTCCAATCAGCCAGCTTTCTTGTGGTTCTGGATGATGTCCGTTCTGTCTTTTAGTTGTAGTTTTAAAATTGTTGTGTGAGGCAGCAGTTTAAGTGTTCACCTATGTCGCCATCTTGGTTTCTTGTCCCATTTGTTTTATTTTTTACATTTTATGTCTAATAGTTATTTATCAATATTTGTGCTGTGTTTATGTTTTGCTTGATTGTGGACTAATAATAATTGTAATTATAGCTCAATCAAAATAATTGTAATTAAACTATTAGAGCATTCTGGTGACAAGAAATACAATACTTTGTATGCATATTTTTGATGCAGATGTGTTGGATAGGGTGATAAATAAAGACTTTTAAGTATAAAAATATGTTCCACTAGGAAAAAGTTATGTGGCGGAACTTGAATGGAAATATAAGTTTAAGGAGGCAACGTGTGATGTGAAATTACCTTGAGTTGAATAAGAGCTTGTTGAACATTTTCCAAAGGGATGATGATTGGCATTAAATTGCTGTTGCATTTACTAAATTTCAATAGACAACTTAAAAGTTGTTCATTCTCAAAGCGCCTATATTTCCAGTAGGTTAGAAATGTTGTGCTTTTGAACCATTTTATTTTTTTTCACTCTTAGCTAGTATGCCTTTATTGATATCTACTGAAAAACTATTGGAATGAGTGCATGCAGAAAGAGAAGTCTTGTTCTCCCTTTACATAATGTATGTCTTACATTTTTTCCATAAATATTCAGCACATCATAGCACAATCTACTTGAAAACAAAGACAAATAGTATTCAAAATGCAAAGGACTTTCAAAATCAATTAAAGCTCTGAAACTAGGTGAGAACAGGCCATTAATAGTGCCAATATAGTGCCTTAACTTCTTTTTTCTTTATTGATTAAGATATTACATGCTTGTCCTTATCCTCCCATTGTCTCCCCCCTACCCCCACTCATGCCCTCACATCCCTGTTGTCTTGTCCATTGGTTATGCTTCTATGCATGCATACAAGTCCTTTGATTGATCTTTCCCCTTTACCCCACCTATCTTCCCTCTTAGATTTAATGGTCTGATGGATGCTTCTCTATCTCTGGATCTATTTTTGTTGTTCATTGTATTCCACAAATGAGTGAGATCATGTGATATTTATCTTTCTCTGACTGACATATTTCACTTAGCATAATGCTCTCTAGTTCCATCCATGCTATTGCAAATGACAAGAGTTCCTTCTTTCTTACTGCAGTGTAGTATTCCATTGTGTAGAGGTACCACAGTTTTTTAACCCACTCATCTGCTGCTGGGCATTTTAAATTTAGGGTGTGGAGTTAGGGAATTCCAGATGCCTCTGACCCTGTGGGCATGAGGTTCTGACTAAAGGATTTGGCCCCAGACAGGCCCTGCTGGCTCTCTGGGGAACTGACCCTTGGATCAGGAGAGGAGAAGCAGCATGAGATCCCGCATGCCGACGCAGAGCTGAGAATTTAAAGCCTTTAGTTCCTCCTTTTATTTTCCCCTAATTCTTTAGCACCGGTAGAAACAACCCACCAAGCCCATGACACTGCTTTATTAGGTAGTCCCTCCCAGCAACTCCTGGACCATCCAGAGCTCGCCTGCCACTAGCTCTTGGTTTCAGGGGTCTGTAAGTGACCATTTGCGGGACTGTCCTGCCTTCACAGTCCGTGGATGACCAATGCTGCTTCTTGCTGGAAACGGGTTCATTAAAGTCTCTAAATCTAATCAGATCACAGAACTAATTCCATAACACGCAGAACCAATCCACAGAACTCATCCTTCACACCCTGTTTTTCTGGAACACTCCCAGGGGAGCCGGGGAAGCCGTTCTCTGTGTAGCCATTGTTCTTTACTCCGATGCTTCCCGCCGCCTGGTCCTGTGTCTTCCTGGGACCCAGCAAGCACAGCTGGGATCTACACCCCCAGCGGGGAGGTGTGTCATCTCCTGTATCTGAGAGCCACACCCTGGGGGAGGGGCTCCTAAAAATGCAGACCCCAGCCAATTCTTTGTCTCCTTAAACTAATTGGTGGCTTGCTTGCCTTCGGGACAGTCCAAATTCCTTATTGGCATGGAGACCCCTCCCCTCTCTCCTGGTGACCAATGTTCCTACAGATACCAGAGCTGTTCGGTGCTCCAAAAAAATGGGATTTTCGCATCACACTGTGCCTTCCATTTTTTTCCTTATTTCTCCTGTGTGGAAAGTCTTTCTTGTTCCCAAGGTTAATCCCAATTGCTATGCTTACTGTGAAGTCTTCTCTAGCTAGCTACTTTCCTTGCTTCCTCAGTCCCTAACCCTCTTCTGTCCCCCAGAGCACTCTGGGCCTATGTCCATCAGCACACATATCAGTTCTTTCTCTCTCCTGCTCCCCTTCCCTCAAGATCATGACCCGAACCCCACCCTCCCCACCCTCCACCATCCCCCAGCTCTCTCCTCCCTAGACTGTCAGCTCCTTAGGGGAAAATTAGACCTGGGTCACTGTTGTCCATCCAGCAACATATTTCTCCTTGCAAGTTCGCTGGGCACATTGGAAGGAAGTCTGCTTTTCGCCCATTGGGCCACCAGCTTGGTGGCTTCAGGTGATGCGGGGTGGGGGCGGAAGGGTAAGTGATCCCATCTAGTCAAGCACTTGCTGGCACTGGGTGCCACAGAGGATCAACCCTGCATGCTCTCTCCCAGGGAGGGTGTCAGGCCTCGCCAGGGCCTGGCCACTTGCTCTCCCTCATGGTCGGCAAACTGCGGCTCTGTTGACTAATGAGTTTGCTGACCACTGACCTAGACTCTCAATTTCAAAAATTACAGGCAGTTGTTGTTCTGTGTGATTAAGTCCCTATCCCAGTGGTCGGCAAACTCATTAGTCAACAGAGCAGCAAACCGCAGTTTGCCGACCACTGGTCTAGGGCACTAAATGCAGACTGTGGTGTCAGATGGGTCTGCATTTAAATCCCATCTTAGCCACTGATGGGAAGTGTGATCTTAGGCACTTCTTCTGATGTCTCTGGGCCTTGTGTTACTCTGTAAACCCCATTGAATTACTGGGAAAATAAAAGAGCTTATTAATTGTAATATCTACATCCCATGGTAAGATTTTTACTGACTTCCGGATCAGAAGTCAGTGACCTGCCTCCCACTATGCCCATCTGGCTTTACCTAACGACTCTCCTAAGCCTCTATTTCTTCATCTGGGACCTGGGAATACTAAGAATACTCAGTGAAAAGAATTGTGTGGATTAAGTAAAATAAAGCAGAAAGTCCCCCTAAATGGTTTGGCTCAGTGGATAGAGCATTGGCTTGTGGACTGGAGGGTCCCAGGTTTGATTCCGGTCAAGGACATGTACCTCGATTGTGGGCACGTCCCCAGTAGGGGGTATGCAGAAGGCAGCAGATCAATCTCATCAATATTTCTAGCTCTCTATCCCTCTCCTTTTCTATCTGTAAAAAAATAAATAAAATATATTTTAAAAAAATTTTTTAAATAAAGCAGAAAGTGGCTTTGGAGGGGAGAGATATTGTCTTTCATGATTCTTTATGAGTTAGTCCATTGAGATATATACTTTTTTGCATTTTATAATTATTTTTGTTGTTGAAAATATTACTGATGCCCCTCGCTTTCTCCCTATTGCCCCTCTCCTCTCTGTTCCCGTCTTCCCTGCCCCGTTCCCTCCAGGCCTTCCCCACACTATTGCCTGTGTCCATGGGTTATGCTTGCATACATACACGTTTTTGCTTAGTCTCTTCCCGCCTCCCACCCCCTTCCCTCTGAGATTTCTGTGTGTTCATGCTTCCTGGCCTCTGGATACTTTCTGACATGTGTGATGGTCTCAAATAAGTGCTCAAAAATTCCAATATTTTCTCTTTTTCTTATTACGTGTTTGAATGCTTTATATCTGCACGGAATTTTTAAGGTTCTTGTGAAAATGTTTGTTTTCTTCCTGGTACCCAGCACAGTGGTTTTGTCCCATGATCTGTGAGCTCCAGATATTATTAAACTGTTTGTTAAATTTTTAAGGGGATGGGAGGATCTGGAGCAGAATTCAGACATTGGAAATGATGTGTTTCAGCTGAAGGCGAAGGCAGGGCTCTGGGGTAAGCAAAGGCTCAGGAATGGCAGCTCTGGGGGTGCTGTGCTTTCTGGTTGGGGACAGTCCACAGGGGCTGGATCAGCAGAACAGCATTAGGGAGGGTGGTGGGGGCCAGCAACCCCACATGTGGAGCCATTGTCCCAATTGGAAAGGACAGTGGACACTCTGTCATCCAGCCAGCAGCCCCTCCCAGCTGACAGCCATGGGTGGTGCCATGTCCACGGGCCCCACAACCGGCAGCCCTGCACTCGCCTCTGGTGACTGCCCTGGTCACTCGCACTGACCCCAGCCCTAGGGACTTGTCGCCCTCCTTCTGAGGTGCAGAGTCCCTGATTTTTTAGGTTTGGCGTGAGGCTTAATTAAACGATGTCTGTGTTCCCTCCGTCATCTGGACACAGAACTGCCAGGCTGAGCCTCTGTTTGAAACCTTCCTTATGCCATCGATCGTTCTGTTATGTCAGATGTTCTTCCCGCTTGCCGGGTGGGAGTTGCATTCCCTGCGAGAGGAAAGGGAAGTCATGGCAGATGTGGGGAAGAGCACAATCCAGGTGAAGTTTTCCGTCCACGAGGGAGGAGTTGGGGGCCAGAGGTTGCAAACAGAGGCCCCTACTGCCTATGATGTGACCATAGCCACATGCATAGTTACATGTCATCCAATCTCTATGTAAGGGGTTCTTTTCTGGGTGTGGATGTTGGGAGGAGCAGGCCACATCACATGCATATTGACTTCCAGGGCCATGAGTGAGGGTAAGTGGTGGGGTCAATAGCATCTACCAATGAAGGGTCTTATGAGGGTAGAGTCCTGACCAGCTGGCTTACACTGTGCTAGTGGGGGAGGAAGCCTTTCTCACCTCGCTGATATTTATGGTTGTCGGTGTGACCTCGAAGCCTTTCAGAATGAGGCTCGATAGAAATGAATAATGTAGTAACATTAGCATTGCCTCGTCCCATGGGGTGCTTCTTCCCAGTTGCTGTTTGCTCACCACGCTGTGGGTATCCACACTTGACACATCCTGGACTCTGAGGCCCACACCTCTCACCAGCAAGAGTCCCTGGACCCCACCCTGCACCTTTCCCATCCCCTTAGCGTTCACCTCTTGCAGGAGGGCTTCCCTCATGAATCCTCTCCCTCCTTCAGCCTGGGGACAATGCCCAGTGTCCTCTCAGTCATCCCTCCATCCAGCTCCCTCGCTGTGGACTACGCAGCGCCTGTCAGTCAGTCACATGTGCTCTGGGTCAGTTGCTCGCATGTGCCCTGGGTGGTGCAATCGGGAGGGCAAGAAGGGCATGGTGGTGGCAGGATGGCACAGGGTTCCTGGGCAGGGAGCGAGGAGCTGGAGAAGGGCAGGCTGTAGACGGGCAGCTGTGCCCACCTCCCACGCCTGCGGGGTCCAGGTGGCTGGCCCGGGACCCCGTAGACCCTCCACCATCAAGGGGGAGGTGCAGTTGCTTCCACTGCTCCTCAGCCACAGGGCTTTGCACACAGGCCCTGGATCCTCCTGTGGACCCAAAGGTCAGCTAGGTGTTTCTAGACACTGGCTGAGAGCCGGGAAAGGGACAAACATTTGAAGAAGGCCTTGTCATGATTTAAGCTCCCCAAACCCCAGTTGCTGTAAGCTTACTCCCTAACAGTGCGGAAAGCAGTGCGGTTGTTTTAAGCCCATTATGTCACACCTCAAGGTAACTTGTCCTGTCTACTCTAGGACCTGCCCAGCGCCTCCCCGTCCCTGGCTGCCTCTGTCCCTGCCTCGTGGCGATTGCTGTTGTTGCTCATACAGATTCATGGGGCCTCCCAACCCGGCTTCTTCCACGTGGGACTGCTCCTGTGTGCTTTCGACCTGGTCGGCATCCAGTAGTAGTAAATCCACTGCTGAGCCACGCTGATTCCCTGCTTAAACCATCCAATGCATAGGGGCTGTCGGTTTCCCCTCACTCCCTTTCTGTTCCTTCCGGCCTTATTCTGGTTCCATACTTGCCCTCATAGAGGGTTGGTCTCTGAGAAAAGGCAATGCATGGGGGGAGATGCGGTGGGGATTGTAAAAGGCCCGTCAGCCAATTTTGCGCTCTGGATTAGGGAGGTGTGTATTCACTTCGATCAGACCCAGAGACCATGGGGTACTATGCGGGCTCCACTCTGCCTGGCTGTGCTCACACCCCAAATCAGAGTGGGTCAGACCATAGCTGGATGGGGGCCTGGACTGCATCCTGGACAGGAAAAGGAAACATGGATGACCGGGGAAATCAGATAGAAAGCACCAGTGTGAATTCTGCGTTGTGACAAACGTGCCCTGGTTATGTAATACTGCACCCTTACAGGAGGCCGGGTAAAGGGTGTCTGGGAACACTGTGTGTTATCTCTGCAACGTCTCTGTAAATCTAAAATTATTCCGGAATAGAAAGTTTATTTTAGAAAAAGTGGGCCAGAGTGCAAATTTTAGTCTGGCTAGCAGTCTCTCGTTGCACGAACATCCTCACATCTAGTTATATCCTAACCGTTTGTAGAAAAAGAATGGAAATGAGGACTGCAGGGAAGTTTCGAAAGGCTTCTGTAAAGTGTCTGTGAAAAGGCATCAGCATAGATAAAAACAAAACAAACAAAAACCGGACCTGGATTCGGCTCGAAGGGGTGGGAGGTGGGGAGGGGAGAGGCGGGGCAAGACCGGTTAAAATGCCAAGCCAGATGGGTCATTTGGGAGAGGCGGCCAGCGCAGTGCTCTCTCTGTGACTTGGGCCCATCTCTTGGCCTTCATTTCCTCTTCTTTAAAATGGCCCCGCCCAACTCACAAACAAACAGATGCCAAGTAAACCCTTAAACAAACGGAGTGGTTCTGTTTCAGGGTTTGTCATTTGTGCTCACACATGGGAGAGAGGGCGCCTCAGCCGCGGGCTGGTCACCAGCAAACCCTCGAGCTGCAGGTCTGATTGCGCAGGAGCGTTTTCACTTTGCACTTGGCAGTGCTCTGCTTCCTCTTACAAGATCTTCATGCCAAAGCCAGAGCCATTCGACGTCTAAATATAGCGGAACAGATGTGAGCGAGGACTGCGTTCTGTTCTGTTACACAAAGGGCCTTTCTTTTCCCTCTTCAGCCAGACACCGGTGCAGATCTGGGGAGGCTCCCAGGTCACGGGAAAGAGGAAAGGCGGGGGCCCGCCGCGGGGGGGGGGCGCTCTGCCTTTTCAAGCGCCGGAGCCTTAGTTACTTTGTATCACTTTCTTACTCGGGATTTGAACAAGTGTCTGTGCCCAGACTCTAGGGCAGTGGTTCTCAACCTTTCTAATGCCGCGACCCTTTAATACAGTTCCTCATGTGGTGCTGACCCCCAACCATAAAGTTATTTTCGATGCTACTTTGTCACTATAATTTTGCTATTGTTAATGAATCGTAATGTAAATATCTGTGTTTTCCGATGGTCTTAGGCTCTACAGCAGCGGACCCCCCAGGTTGAGAACCGCTAGCAGGGTCGCCTAAGACCATCGGAAAACACAGATCTTTACATTACAATTCATAACAGTAGCAAAACTACAGTTATGAAGTAGCAACAAAAATAACTTTATGATTGGGGGTCAGCACCACATGAGGAACTAACTGTATTAAAGGGTTGCGGCATTAGAAAGGTTGAGAGCCACTGCTCTAGAGGGATCCATCAACTTCTTAAAGCTGAATGTGACGTTCATGTAAAAAAAATATTATATACAACACAGTATGTCCTTTTCTCTAGGGAGTGTTCAATGCACCTTCAGGGCTCCACACTGAATGCTATGCACTGCTTTAGACATACAGCCTCCATGGCCAAAAGCCTGCACTACAGGATACTCCCCATAATTAGGTAAAGATTCGGTAATGTACAAGTCTAGCACTCAAACCAACAGCAGAAAATCCCAGATAATGGCTGGCTAGTTGATCGCACTGTTTGGACCCATAGCACCCAACCTATTTCCAGGGCTGCACCTCCAAGTATCGTGCTTGTCACTGATGCTTTCTCCCAGCTGTGGCATCGAATCTTCTCCTCCTGGAGACAGGAGGCCACACAGGGTCAATAAACCATCTCAATGTAGAGGATCTCTCAGGGGTGGATACCCAAGGAACTGTCTCTTCTTGCCCTTCTAGTCCTGGCGTGTTTCTGCATGACACGTGCCCTGACCTGGGAGCAGGTGCATGTGTACCCAGTGAGTCTAGCAGCGCACCCGACTGAACGCACCGCCCTCTGGCTGGCAGGACAGCTCATTAGGGCCCCACGTGCAATTTAAAATGTAGGCTCCTGGGAGACTTGCACATCAGCAGCACGCTGGCTGGTTTTGTCTGCAATCTGTCTTCTACGGTGGCTTACTCACCTTGGGCTGTCAGTCAAGAGAAAGATGGCCTATCATTAAAAGATGGAATACCCATTTCACTTGGTCTTACATGAATGGACCCAGTTATGAGACGAAATATGATTCCCTGTCTCAACTTCTTTGGATAGTCTTCATTTTTAACATTATTGGGATCTTTTTAACTTTCAGATATTTTAATTTCTCCAGCAACTTAACTTCCCTTTAGAAAATGTACCCAAGTCAAGGTTTAGGGGACTCCTTTGAAATAAAACCTATGAATAGACTATAGAAGATTCACTAAAGTGGTGCCCAAGCTCATTGCCCTCTCCTCCCCCACCCCCCGGCTTTAAGTTATATGATCAAATAGAATACTAAAAGACTAAATGCTCATGGCTCTTTTGTATATATTTAAAACACACAATAGGAACACAAGAACATCTCAAATCATTTAGAAGGAAAAAGGGTTATCAACCAAAATCTTTGGAAAGTTCATAAAACTTAAATATCTGCAAACATTGCAACCAAAAAGAAAAAAAATTCCAACATTTGGCTATGGAGGGCACTTCACACATGAACTACATGGTGCTAACATTCTCCTTCCGGTAAACTAGTGACTAAACCCCACTAGAAAGAACGCAAGAGCGATCATGGAGGCGTCCGGCAAACACCACGCACCGGCCAGGATCTTTTGTCAGGAAGTGCTCATCTACCCGGGGCTTTCTTTCCATTGCAGGCATGACTGCACACTTCTACAACACAAGGATGAAACAGCCTCCAAGTTTTGCAAAGGAGACTGATGTCTGTGCTACAAAAATATTAACTTGCAGAACATAACACTGAATAATTTTTAATCTGTACATTTCTTTTTCCTCCCACAATAGGTGTCACAGGTGTTTGTACAAGTTGAAAAAAAAAAAAACCCAAACCCACATCTGGTTGTTTACATCTGGATTAAGAGTCAAGAGGTCAACCAGAAGTAGCCAGGTGGGGATTGTTTGAGAAGGAAGAAATACAGTGTAATAGTAATGGTGGTTAACAGTATTCAGCTCTTAACAAAGTGATGCAAAATAAATCCCCTTTGATTTTTTACTGCAAAGATCTAGCCGAGAAGGTTCTGCGAAGCAGTCGGCCAACTGATCCCAAGGTTAGGCAGACTCAGCTTAGCGACTGCAGCACAACCAACAGCCTGGCGCCGGTCAGAGCTCTTCGAATGCATAGCTTCGGTGTCACACACACGTTAGTTATACTCCTTCAATTAGTTAATCCTCTAGAGTCTAGACAGTTTCCTTTTTGTTTCGCATGCATCTTGTTCCATTTTCATTAAGGGCATCTCCTCCTCGGTCATTCATGAGCTTTTCAATTTGTTTTTGTGATTTTGTGTGTGTGTGTGTGTGTGTGTGTGTGTGTGTGTGTGTTTTGTTGGTTAAACTGTCAATACCTCCAACACTTGGAAAATGAAATATAGATGTTGTTTCACTCACAGAAGAGAGTCATAGCTCTATGGACAATGCAAAATGAAGTGAAATAAGTGTCAGAAACAGTTTATAAAAATGGCACATTTATTGCTACAGAACGGTCATGTACATGACTTCATCGATAACTACAGATGGGACAGGTAATGGCCTGGACCAGGCTGGGCTTGCTTTTGTCTTGAAGAAACTCCAGCACACAACCTGTTTGGACACGTCTACAAATCAGAAATACACCAAAAACATGAAAAAATCGAGGCACTCAGCCACACATTGAAAACAAGGTGTAACTGTTTATCTTTTTTTTTGAAGTGTTTTCCCTTTTTTTTTTCTTTTTTTAACAATTTTCTTTTAGTTTTTAATGCTGCAGCTATGTGTACAGTCGCAAAAAATTTCCCCGCTGCGACCTACAACTAAAAAAATAAACAAAAGAAACAAAACAAAACAAAAAAACAAACAAAAAAGCTACCATACAGTTTCATCTCAGTAACACATGGTAAAATAACATCTTTTAAATAGTAAAATAAAGTAACAAACTTTACTCATAATGATTCCAAAAATCTACAAAGAAGAAATATTCAGAATCTGACAATTTTTTTTGTAATATTCATGGTATAAAAGGATTGCTCCTACGAAAAATAAGCCAAATATATTTTTTATTTTTAAATTTAGTTTTTTTTCTTACTAGGGTGTACTACAGTCTATTTTATAGCAAAAAGAGCACTAGACAAACAAAGCTTTATAACAAAAAGCCAGGCACTGATACATGGTAAATCTCTGCTTTTTTTTTTTTTTATCTTCACTTAATTGCATCACAAGTAACAAGAATGAAAAAGGCCACAGTTCATATATTTCACCGTTACATATGTCTATAATACTTGAAATGAGGATGGTAAAACCAGCACTGCACGAAGATGAGTCCACTTCAAGTCCCATGAGAAAGAGCATGTCTCTAAAGAAAAACAAACAAAACCAAAGCAAAATAAAAAGAGAGGCCTAGCGGCCTTGGTGCCCCATCGTGTTGGAATTCATCATATTCCATCTTGACTTTTTTTTTTGTTTCCAGTCAGCCAGCAGACTAAATTTTTGTGCTTATTTATGCTGAAAATGTTTCATTCCTGACTCAAGTTCACTTTTGGACACAGATCATATTCTGCCTGTTGGATCCAAGACGAAATCCTCTTAACCCCAAGTCTTGGTTCAACTCCCTCCCCAACCCCGAATCCCTCATTAAAATAAAGATCACACATAAAAAAAAATCAAGAAATAGGAAAAAAGCGAAAAACAGAAAGGAATCGGAAGACTGAGTCAGAACCAGCTGCGTCACTGGGTGGACTGACAGTTGTATAAACATTAGTGTTCCTTGCAGCTACACAGAAGACAAATGGTAAACTTCCTAGATGAACAGATCCCTATTCTGCATATTCATAAATTACTTGAATGTGGAGGTGGATCAACGGTTCCAAATTGCTTTAATGTCCAAGTCTCTTGAACAGATCCCCAGCCTAGGTATCATCACATGTATAGTATGGACCCTTATGGCATTTTTGTGTAGTTCTTTAATGCTGTCTTCTGCTAAATTTCATTAGAAAAATCCAGCACAGGATACCAATATCTTACCTGGGTTTGATAATTTACAGAACAATAAAAAAAAAAACACACTAAGAAGGCCACATTCCCTTTCATCTTTTTCTTTTCTTTTCTTTTTAATGGGGACACAACCCAATTACATAGATAGGTGCAGATGTTTCTCCACCAAGCAACAAGTACTGAGCAGCTTTTGGTGGCCATGAGAAAGTTTTTCGCTTCTTTCCAAAGGGAATTCGGCAATAGAGGTATTACATTACTGAGTAATGAATACATCAAAGCTGGTGAACAATAAATTGCAGCTTTTCCTCTGTTGGAGGGAGAACAAAATATAAAGCACCAATTTAAAAAATAATCAAATAACTACAATTTAGTTTTTTTGCTCTGTTTACAGATTTGAAAACCTTTAAATCAGCTCCACTGAGCACCTTTATGATAACATGTACCATAAGTGCTATTCTTAAAATGTACATCAACACCGGGAGTGCTTCCAGTTCCCTAAAGAGTAAACACCGTATTTTCTTCTGTACACTTATCCTGAATGTGATCAAAGTAGACCTGCTTCCTATACATTGTTCCTAGGGATACCCGCCTTGGTAGACTATACAGAGTGAGTGCAGAATGTACCACTAAAGGAAATCTTTACATACTGAGGGAACACAGACACATGGTTTCCATTATTTCAGAGGAGGGGAGCGGACACAACATTGTCTTCCATGCCCTCTTGCAGTCCCTTTGTTCATACATTTCACAGGAAAGCCTCAAAATAACTTTTCATGAAGTTTGATTTCTGCTATTCTCCTAAGGTTTTAATCCACCTCCACATTTTAGGAACTTATCAACAAATCAAAGTATTTTAGTTTTATCGCTACTGAACATATTTACAGTTTTCAACACTCACACACACACACACATACACACACACACAGCTAATCAAAATGTTTATGGGTTTGTAAAAGATGACCACGTGGTAACTACCTTATTTGTTCTTACATTTTCAGAAATGAACATAAAATTCAGATTCTTGTAGCTCACTATTTCATTTAAATGAGACGTTTTTAAACCACACAGTTAAAAAAAACAATACAATGTATTAAAACACATAATAACAAGAGTCTACGTGTAAAAATATAACTTTTACATACACAATTTCAAAATAATGATACGTTTGCCGTTTGTTGCATAAAATTTACAAATGTATTTCATTACTATATAACTGGCAAAACAGGAGAACAGATGGAACATTTAGACCATTTTGATGGATTTATGGCATTTACTCAGTGCTGATAGGTGGAAAAAACTACTTGAACAGGGATTTTTTTTTTCTTAATACATGCCAAGATTGTGTGGCTGTAAAAATAGAAACGAGTTAGAGACAAAAGGATGCTGACAAATACTTAACTAGGAGCACTATTTGTTTACTGCACTATACACCAAACTCAATCATTATAAAGATTCACGTTGGAAGTCGGTTCAATTGTGCCCAGACGTCAAAGCTAGCTATCTGATGAGTTGCTGTGCCATAGCTTGATCTATGTTTCTATCAAATATGTTAGGTATAAACTTCATTCATACTGGCCAGAGAAATACTGCACTACCCCTCCTCAAGAAAGTGCAACTTAATGCTTTAGGACTTATAAGGCTTGTTATAATGCTGCATGATGATTGAATATTGGCATTTTTCAGATGGAGGAGGCAGTTATATCATCTACATCTTAGTAAACCCATTTCGAAAAAAATAAAAAATCAAGAAAGCAACAAAATCAGTCAGCTCTGTCACACTACTTGCAATTTTCTCATTTGATGGTTTTTGAACTTTACTTGTTTTTTTGTTTTTGTTTTTTTCCAAAAATCTGACCATGTATTCAGAAACGCCTCACTGCACACTACTTCGGCTACACATGTAGGTAACACTTTAATCATTTTGTTAAATCACAGCCACTTTGATTATGTTATGTTTCCGATGATATAAACATTGGAAGGCACAGTGGTAACATTGTAGCATTCTAACCTTGTACCTCTGAAAATCCCAGAAGAGGGTCACACACGCAACATTACAATTCAGACAAACTCCTTTTGCCATGTCTCAGTAATGCTGCTTGTAATATCTACACATGATGTGACTTTTAAGTCCTGTGTTCCCAAGACTGGAGAAACAACGTTCTACTTATTTGTGAATGAAAAGCAACATCAGGGTCAGCGTTTCATCCTGCACTACCCCTCCGGAAGCAGAGTTGGCACTACAGGTTACGATAACAAACCGGGAAGGGACAGAAATAAGACCAAAAAAAAAAAAATCCATATTTACAGTAAAATCTTTCTTTTAAAAAAGTTAATCAGTACTATTTTTTTACAGGAGAAAAAAGTCTGAAACAAATGAACAAAAGCTTACCATAGTCACTAAATTTTTAATATATATTTATATATATATTTATATATATATTTGTCATAGGTCTATAAGATCCATCTGTTCCTCCTACCCTAAGGAATGGCTAATGTCATCACTTCGCTGTCTCAGGACGTTTGCTGGTTTTGTTAGAGGGCAGCCGAGCTTCCCTCATTCGCTATCCAGGAATTAGAAACACTAGCTGACTTGAATACCAACAAAAACGTTCATGTAGTTTTCTTCAGAAGTACACTTTTTCATTATTGCAAGTTTACAATTTTTAAATTAAATATTTTTTTCAGACTTACAAATTAATTATATTTTTTTTTCCAAAAGAAGTTTAGGCACAAATGCATTGTTCCACAGTGTGGAAGGATTGCCATTCAGTCTCTGGGCTGATCTCAGCCTGCTCACACCGCTTTGCACATTCTGAATGATATGTTAGAGAGAGTCATCCCTCAAGTTGCACTTTTTTTCTTTCATTTTTTTGTTTGTTTTTCGGTTTTTTGATAATTGGGAATGCTGAAACCTCTTGCGTCTGCGATTCATAACTACTCAGACTTGTCTTATATTACAAAAAAGGGGTTAGGGAGAAGTGTTTATGTGGGTTTAAGATAATACAGCTGTTAAGGAAGTGGTCTCTTGTGTTAATGAAGCAATGTGGCAGCTTGGACCTGAGAAGAAAAAGAAGAGGGGGAATAATTAATATATGGACAATAGTAGAAGTAAACGTTTTATTCATAAGCTCTTTTATCAAGGGGGAAATCTGTTAACCTGGGGAAATGGACTGCTTTGGCCACTACTTCGGTGGGAGTAACTGGGAAAGTTAAGTACAGGGGAGCTCACTCAGGAGCCCCACAGGGAAGGCTGGGTGCAGGGGAGCTCATTGGAGGACCACAGGGAGGGCTGGGTAGAGGGGAGCTCATTGGAGGACACAGGGAGGGCTGGGTAGAGGGGAGCTCATTGGAGGACCACAGGGGAGGCAGGGTAGAGGGGAGCTCATTGGAGGACACAGGGAGGGCTGGGTAGAGGGGAGCTCATTGGAGGACACAGGGAG
>JAAGEH010000480.1:8788167-8822064 GCA_011751065.1 Lasiurus cinereus
GGCTGGGTAGAGGGGAGCTCATTGGAGGACCACAGGGGAGGCTGGGTAGAGGGGAGCTCATTGGAGGACCACAGGGGAGGCTGGGTGCAGGGAGCTCATTGGAGGACCACAGGGAGGGCTGGGTAGAGGGGAGCTCATTGGAGGACCACAGGGAGGGCTGGGTAGAGGGGAGCTCATTGGAGGACCACAGGGGAGGCAGGGTAGAGGGGAGCTCATTGCAGGACACAGGGAGGGCTGGGTAGAGGGGAGCTCATTGGAGGACCACAGGGGAGGCAGGGTGCAGGGGAGCTCATTGGAGGACCACAGGGGAGGCAGGGTGCAGGGGAGCTCACTTGCCCTTTCACATCTGTCCCATGTGGTTCGAAGCGTCTCCCATTCCAGGGTGAGGGCCCGCCAAGGACAGCGGGGGCGGCTCCGAGGATACCTTTTCTTCCTCCCTTCTTTTCAGACACGCAGCTTTCGGATTCAGATTCCTCTCTGTGGAAAAAGGAAGCACAGAGCCTTCAGTTAATGCCCAGGCTGCTGGTAGAGGGCAGTGTGTACCCTTCTGAGGACCCTTTCCTGAGGTTTACAGGCAGAAGGAAGGCACAGGAGAGAGTGCACTGGAGACTCCCTCCCTCGGTCACTAGTAGAGGGTGGGCTGCGTGGTGGGTTCACAGAGCCCTTTGTGGTATTAGAAAGCCGGTGAAGCAAATACTAAGCTCTGATGACTGACTGCACCGGGGAGCTTCATGCTGCAGTCTTAGTGGTAAGAGAATCCTATAACTTAATTTCAGGAGAAAGGGGAGGGCCTGCTAGATTCAGTCTCAGCCTGCAATGGACATAACTATCCTGAGCTGTGCTTCTGTGTCCTCTCTGCTCCCGATCAAGGCAGGCGAGTCTTTCATGCTCCCTCCAGCCCCATGAGACACGTGGCTTCTGCAAGGAGCCGCTGCCTGGCACTGACCTCGGACCTGCTGCTCCAGGCTGAGGATGACGGCCACGGCCTGGTGGAGGATCAGGAGCTTGGTCTGCGGCTTGTCACTCTTGAGGTGGAGCTGCACCATGCGGCCCAGCTCCTTGAAAGCCTCATTGATGTCGCGGACGCGCAGGCGCTCGCGGGCATTGTTGGCCATCCTCCGCTCCTTCTCACGCTCTGCCTTCTGCTCTGGAGTCAGGTCCTCGTCATCGTTATTGCTGCAGGACAAAAGGGAAGGGACATTTTCTAACGGTGTGGGGGGGAAAGGCGGTCACTCAATTACTTTTGCTTTCTTCCAGAGTTTGCCTGGAATGTTTCCATCTCAACCTCTTGTCCTTGTAGAGTTTTACATGCACTCGAGCTGGGATTGCTTTGGATGGCTGTCACAGGCCCTAGATATTAAACTCAAAGGGAACAGGAGAGGTTAAAGTTAGGGCCTCGGGTGTGCCCATTCTAATGCAGGAGGGCGAGGCCACACCCTGCAAAGCAGGCCACAGCCAACTTCAGCTGAAGCCATACCACAGGAGGGCAACCCAGAAAGAATAGTTTTAGAAATTATTCATTGTTGTTTTTTTTTAACTTTTATACCGTGACATCTGAAACTTAAGGGAAATAAATGATTGCCAAAACAGTTGGATACATCAAAATTAACGTGATGCAGCTATCAGGATGAAGAAGAAGGTCCTACATTGAAGACACCAGAGCAATGGGAGTGAAGACTTTTGTCCAGGTTTCTCCATGAATTTGCTTGGGAGGTTTGGTGGTTCCACTTAATGTATCTGAGTCTCCTTGTCTCCATGCATTAAATAAAATGGTTAGAAACACATGATCTCTGTGGCTTTAACGTGATGGGTGTTTATGATCCAAAAACAAGCGAGGGGAAACCTGAGTTGATTTGAGCTGTGTAAAACAAACAAAGCAAAACAAACTCCAAAGATCTACCGGTTAGAGCTTCTGACTCATTGAGAGTCAAAAAAATGAAGCCAAAAAAGCTAATCTCTGACTGTGAGAACAGAAATATTGTGTGATTCATACCAAAGGCATGGCTGGACTCTGTAGAGTCTGGAAAGGCAAGATTACTTCTGTTTGTGGGCGTCATGCTGACAAATGAGAAGAAACTTTTAAATGGAGGGCAAATAGGAGGATGAGCCATCTGGAAAGCTCAGCATAAAGACGGTTTCATGGCATCAGGGTTTCCAGTGTTTCATGGGCAATTATGTAAAAAAGAGGCGTGGGAGATGTCTTGCTTCAGGAAGACAGAACAGAAAAGAAGAACTTCAAGCAGAAGAGTTTGATTTAATATGAGCAAGAGTTTGGGGGCATGAGAGATATCAAAAATAAAGTAAACTTCACCAAACGTGATAGGCTCTCCATGACAACAAACAATATGGAGGTGACCACCTATAAGGATGTTAACCTAGAGATTTAAGCATGGCTCTAAAGAACCATGAAGGTTAAGCTCTATTTTAGAATTCCATGAATCTGAAATGTTCATAGGAAACGTGTTAATCACAGCATTTCATAGCTGGAGGACATGTGGGAAGTTATCTAGTCAATGTGATGTACACTTAATGAAGTTGGCTTAAATTTCATGGCTCTAAATCTTCCACTTTGGAGAATCTCTGGGTAACTTCCAGAGGGCAATAAGGACCAACTATGGTTTACAAGCCCCAATGGATCAAAAAATGGAAGTGTTATTCTTGGGTTGCAAGCACATGCTCGCACATAAAGGTGGCCATGTAAGCTAAGAACACTTGTAAGGGAGCGTAGGAGGGAGGCACCAGAGCAAGATGTTGTAAGACTTGGCTCATCTCCCCAGAGGTTACGCTCTCCTGCAGATGGGATCGTCTGCTGTGGATGTGTGCTAGTGAACACACAACTGAGCTGAACCCGTCAGAAAAGGCTCTGCCATCTGACTCTCTGTCTTTCCGGCTGAGCCTTCTCTCCCTCACCCTTGACCTCTACTGTTGCCAAGGAAATCAAGCTGCCTATTAATTCACATCCACATTCCACTACACAAATAGGATGTAATAAGTGAACGGAGACATAGTCAAGTTTCTGCTGGTCCTGAAGTTAAAAATTCTGGGTGATATTTTTATATATCAAACACATGCCATATCTTTCAAAGGATGGGCCTGAAAATGGGAATTGTTTTCCAAAGTTATTGGAACTACTAATTAATTAGAATTGGTTATGAGAATCAAACTGCTTAGATTTGAAAAGCAATGTCTTACAACACATTTTTGGAGGTTTTAGTGAATGTCACAGGAGTGACCTTTTAAAATAGACACGTAAGTATGGTCACTGCTTAGGTTCCTGAGGACTGACTGAACTAGCAGAGGAGATGGCGAGCATGTGGAAGCTCTTCCTGGGGATTTCTCACCAATGTGGCCAAGAGTCAGGGAACCACAGTGATGATGAAAGGTGGAAGCTAGAGGCTTTTAGGGTTTTTGGTACTTGTGACAGGGCACGTAATAGAATTTATCATAATAATTATAAAGATAATATGAAAAGGTGGCATCTTCTTCATTCCTGTAGGACACTAGAGATAACTTTAAGAACAATAGCCTTTATGAGGAAGGTGTCATTTCAGTACATTTAATTAGCAAATCAAAAATATGGGTGCCATGGCATTTAAAAACCACCTGGTTATCAGATTAAAGTTCAAGGAGACAGTTAGGTCCTGCAGTTGTTTTTCTATAGCAGGGAATATCCGGGAGAAAAAAAAATTAGCAATTTAGGTTTTGTTCTTACATATATGTCAACATGTTTAGAATATAGCTGGGAAATCAGCATTTTCTCGTTTTTGAGATAAGAAAAACATTACAGTTGCATATACATCAATTGAGTTTTCAATACCACGAAGATCTCTTTTTAGAAATATTTTAGAAAGAACATTTCTGACCAAATTTGTAGAATAAGTATAGTCTTAAAAGTCAACTCTTTGTGTTTGAATAAGTTACAAATTGTTTTTAGCACGTATAATTAGCCCTAGGTCCAAATTCATAAATGCAAAGATATTTCAGGCATCACTAGAGTACAGGTATCTTAAACGACACTTCAGTACCTCTAGAGTAGGCCTTTGATTTTCTTTTCATCTACAGAATTACCTGCCAGGAAAAAACTGAATAGTTTCTTCCTGTTCTGTTCACTTCATCAAAGTCCAATAAAGGAATTAAATGAAGCGACAGTATTATATACTGTTACCTAGATCTTGACCTAGTAATTGATTTGATATCCTTCTTGTCGTCATCTAATTTCTTGTCCTCGGAAGATTTCGTGTCTTGCAGGTTCTCATCGCCCTCGTCGTCGGACTTGATCTCAGAGCTGCCGGAGGAGACACTCTGGCCCTGAAGGCCTGGGGGCATGCCTACGGAAACAGAGAGACCAGGTGACACCTCCACCAAAGACTCCAGGCACCAACTCACACCCCAGATTTGGAGCTGGCCAACAATGCAATTCATGCTGCTCAACTGTGACCCTTCTGCCTTTTTGTGTGTGTGTATGTACTATCTGGTGAAGTTTCAAAAATGCACCTGCGGGGAAACAAGTTTTCTCTGCCTTGGCTCTGAGGTTAAATTCTATTTTGTAATCTTTTGGAGTAGATGGCAATTTCACTGTCTACAAAACATCAACTTAATTGCAATGAAAATCATAATCATGAAAATCATACACCTCAATGTTCTGATTAAGAACCCAAGTAAATATCAGCTATTATATTGAGTTTCTTCCATATGCAGTGATTTAATAGAAAAATGTCCTTAAAATATAATTCCCAGGGAGTATGCTAAATATGTACAGTCAAGACTTCAATAGATATCCTAATGATATTCTGAAATTAAGCTTTTCTTATCCTCAAAGAGTAATCAGCATTTAAAAATGGTACATATGGAAAGCAGATAGCTTCCCGCTGAAGAAATTTCAATCTTTCCTGTCGCTCAACTTTCAAGATCACAACACACATTAAAACTTGACCCTAATGCAATCCTTTATTTATAGGGTAGAAGCATGTGTATCGAGTATTGACCTCTATTTGTAATCTGTGGTCTAGAACCTTGTCATTCAAAGTTTGGTCCATGGGCCAGGAGCATCCTTGCACCTGGGAGCCCGTTAGAAATGAGGAATCCTGCACCTGCAGAGTCATATTCTGAATTTGAACAAGATCTCAAGTCATGCTTATTCACGTTCAAGCTTAAGGAACATTAATCTAGGAAAGAGAAAGAAAAACCAAAGGCTCTTTAAAAGAATAGTCTGCCACATTCTTACTATTCAAATAAAATGGTGCGGCATCCTCATATATAATTAATACTTAGAGGAGTACAATGTTTAACAGGTGAAAAATGCTTACACATATGCCTGAGGTAGTGTTATCATTCTTGTTCTAAATGTGAGGGGAATGAGATGTTATTCAAGTGTCTCCTCATCACCTGCTCAGTCAGTTGCACAGAAAGCGTGGGACCCAGGTCTTGCTCCACAGGACAACTTCCTGGGGTCATGAAAATCCCCTGGCAGTATGACTAAGGTAATCATTATGGGGCTAGATGACTTAATACCGAAAATTGTCCAAACAACTCCATTTTTAAAAGATGTGTCTGTATTTCCTCCAATCTTCAACAACAAAAACCGTTTCCTTCCTTCCTATTCATTTGGAAATATCATTTTCAGGCTACAACTAACCATATTAGAGGAGCTGAATGAGTAAGATGTGGAAATAGCTAAAATAAAATTTCCTCTCATCAGCCTGTTGTCTTGGTCCCTGCTGCAACAGCACCAGGATTTCAGGGGATGTTTGAAGAAAACAGCTACTGAAGAAACACAATTAGCTGTTCTAAATACTTTCCCATTTACTTACCATTTTTGGGCCAAATTTGATTCTTGGTTTTCTGCCAGTGCTTCCTGAGGGATGCATGCCAAGTAAGCTGGGGATCAGCACTAGCTCTGCTGTTGTGTGAGGAGAGAAGTGCCCCAGTGGACCTACCTCTGTATGGGTCCTGGGGCGGGTTCAAATCAGGGGAGGTGGCCGACTGGACAGGAAGCTGTGGGACTGGAACCTGGTTTGGCACAAGAGAATGGCTGCCTCTTAGGGCCACTCCGTCTTCTCGATGGGCGCCGACCTGCAAGGTGAGAGGAACCATAGAGTTTAGTGGGAACCAGAGGTGAGACAGCTATTTACTGGGGTAGCCAGGACCTAATGAAGGAAGACTGGCCTTTGCAAAACAAAACTCCCAAATGCATTTCACTAGAGGGCGCTGAAGGACCACGCATACACCTAGAGTGCCCTGCACAACCACTTAACACTCAGCAAGATGCCGTGCTGTACATCCAGTGACAAATATGGCAGAGGAGCTCAGGCAGGTAAAACGTCAAATTGTCTCCCAGGGTGCTGCAGTGGAGCGCACTGATTCGTACCCATCTGTCTTCTATCATGTCCGCCAACAGATCTGACAATTATCTTAATGCCCATATGCTTAATTGTGGGCTTCTCAATTCCCCCATTGCTATCGGAAATCCTACAGGAATTTCAATTTGGCATTCGACTTTCATTTCAGGGGATAAGATTCTCAGGCCTGCCATTTTTTTTCCATAATGCCAGCTAAGCCTGTGACAGCGGAAACTGCGGCAGTCTGGGACGCAGCCCCTGCTCGGTAAATATAATAAAATGTCACCTGGCTTTCCAAGATTGGCAGCCCCTTCCAAGTTAATGTTTACTGTATTTCATCAGCTGCCGAGTTCCAAACCCAAAGGGGGACCGTTTCTGCCAATGCCACCACACCGGAAAATATCCCAATAAAGGTTTTATTAAACACACCAGTAATGCCATCATTGCCATGCAAAGAGTTTGGACATTGTTCCATTTTTTTTTTTTCACTATTCTAATCCCAGGAAGGTACCATATTGTAAACAGTCTTTATGCTTCCAAGAATAAAATCATAGAGTACAAGATGATGCTTCAGTCTGAAAAACCTGCTGCTGAGCTTTTTATTAACTAGTACTACGTACGCTGGGCCCAGAGATGTTGAACCCACGACATGAAGACAGTGACTGCTGACTTTAGAAGGCATATGGCCTCAACGCAGAACTTTAAGCCTTTGCAAACTAAGAGGAACCGGAGAAGTTGCATTTTCGCTTGCATTTCCAACTAGTTGTTTTCTTAGCTTGTTGTTAGGTGAACATTTACACAAGACAATGAGTCTAACACTGAAAATACCTATCTGCGAATTTAGATTGCTATAAATAAAAAACTTGAATTTTTTCTAACCCAAAATATAAAGCCACAAAGGAGAATCACCACTCTTTTGCTACCAAATGTTTAAAGAGTATTTCTGAGGAATGCAACAACAAGAATCTGAGCTGACAGCAGTCGCATTCCCAGAACTAAGCAGAGGCATGCTCGCTAAGGCAGCCCACTATCCAGTTCTCACCACTACAGACAATTCAAAGAAGATAATTCAGGAGCAGGGGAAAGTATCAATTAAGTCATACTAATTGCTCAGATTCAAAATATATCAAGAATAGTACAGGATTTAAAGACTCGTGAAGTGTAAATGAATGTTGTAGCCAAGAGATCTGAGGAAGCCTGTGCTCTCTGCCACCTCGGTGCCTGAGTCCCTTTCTGGATCATTCTAAATGGTGATTACTTAGGTCCTGAGTGTGCAGCAAATGCACTGAGGCCCTGATGGTCTCCCAAAGCAGCCCATTCCATTTTCACTCAAAGTCGATCTCCTTGCACATTCCACCATTGGTTCTAGTTTCAGCCCCTGGAGTTCATGGAATAAGTGTAAGCCCTTCCCACATACATAATGCCATTGCCATGCCACTCCTGTCTTTCATGTGTAACTGGAGCCTGTTCCCTTATAGGTAGACCATGCCCACAGTTCTGCCAACCATTTCTCCCTCACTGTTGGGACATGTTTTTGTTTTTCCTTCCAAACAAGACTGATAACTATTTTCCATTCAGGTTTTGATTTGCCATTTTTAAATTTGTACATTTCCCAGATTTATTCCTTCGATGATTACCCGTTCCATCCAAGATGTCAACATGTAAGCATGAATTTCAGAGGCCTTGATCAAACGGCCACTCTTTAAGTCCATCAATGTTAACCTAGCAACTACCTTAGTGTTGACTCATATTTTTTGGTATTTCCAGTGGATTTCAGTTCTTGGACTTACACAATGGAGAATTCTAAGTTTGAATCACTGAGGTAAACATGATCTGAGCATAGCAGTGATGTTTTAGAATTATTCCATTAAAACTTTCAAGCCTTCTTTGTAGGTACTTATAATTTAAGGTTAATATTTTGCTTTTCACTTAAAATATATTCAGACACTGATCCTGCAATTTCTTCTTTCCCCTTCTTGGTCACACTGAGATTAGTTTTTACAAGAGGAAAAAAGATTCACAACCAATTACCCTTCTATTTTCTTTGCCTCAACTATTATGAAAGACAGTGTAAATGAGTGAAAATAATACAATGATGAGAGTCTAGATTCTAAGTGTAACTGACTTCTTTAATAGTTATATAACGATGGATAAGTTACTCAAAGCCCAAAATGGAGAAAATAATACTACAGGTTTTAGAGAATAAGTCCCATGTTTAATGCAAGAAGAAGAGGTATTTCAAACAACTGGTACACGATGATAATAGAGAGTGTTTTATGTTCTGAAAATATGTGTGTAATATATTACCATAAGGGTCTAAGTAGTTCCAGAACCCTCAGAACTCAAGCTGCCTTTACTTCCAATCGTCCTTGCCTCTATTTTGTTCATATCTATTTAATTTTAAATCTCTATCCTGCACAATGACAGTAAAATCTTACACGATTATTATAAATATGTTTGAGACTATAGTTGTTCCAACTATATTTTTGTTTAGATTTTAGCCATATATGTTACCTAATTTTATATATTTACCATAGTTCATTTTAGATCATCTCAAGCAATACATCAATTATTTTCCATAAAGAAAGTTAGGAGCCCTAACCAGTTTGGCACAACGGATAGAGTGTCTGCCTGCAGACTGACGGGTCCCAGGTTTGATTCCAGTCAAGGGCATGTACCTTGTTTGTCCGCACATCCCCAGTAGGGGGCATGCAGGAGGCAACTAATTGATGTTTTTCTCTCATTATTGTTTCTGACTCTCTAGCCCTTTTCTTTCCTCTTCGTAAAATCAATAAAATATATATTAAAAAAGGAACGTTGGGGACTAAGTTACCCTGTTTTAAGACCTCCTTTGTAAATGAGGTGTATTCCAAGTCAAATGAAGTAGGGATGATAGGTTCTGATCCATATGTAATGAGCCTGGATATCTAGGATTTAGTCCAATGCCTCTGGCTATCAGATAATATTCTAATCTGAAGAATTAGCTTTCCTTTGCATGTTTCCTTGACCACAACAGCATCCTATTCACTTCTCTTACAGAAACATTACTTCTGGTAATGTAAAAGACAAGGAAAGAAAGACAGTAGGTGACCAGCACAAATCCACCACAAGGGTAGCTCAGAAATAGCTGGAGGAACCAATACTGCTATCTGAACAGTATTGGTGAGGGTCAGGATCTGCCAACCTTCCACATAACATGATCATAAGACCAGAAAAAGCAGATTTGCTTAAACTCACAAATAGGTTCTTGGGATGTCACCTTTAAAAAAAAAGAAAATTCATACTTAATTAGAGCCCCATTTTGATAATAACCTTTTAACCTAGATAAATGACAGTTTAAAGTTAAAAGCCAGCCTATGAAAACAGTTCACTTTATTAATATATATTGCAAATGCTTCTGCAGTCTTTAGGAACAGCCTTCCTACTGTCACATACAATATGGTTTTAGATACATTTATGCTCAAAGTAAAAGATGGAACTAAAATCTAAAAATATATTTAATAATTGTTAATCGATCCAAGTGTACATTTATTAATTCACAAATGTTTATGAATTTAGCCCATGCTTGTAATTCTGCAAGGGACTGGGAACACATGGTGAAGAGCCTGGATGTGGCTCCTGTCCTTGTGAGCTTACAGTGACCTTTGTGAGACTTTGTGCCCTGAGATCAATTTTGTGAGGCAGTTTTAATAGTAAGAACCGAGAGCCTCACTAAGCCTGCCCAAGATATAGCTGTCAGCTGGGGGGCTGGGTGAAAAAGGTGAAGGGGTTAAGGAAAATAAAACCCCAACCAAAAACCTCATAAACAAACACAACAGCATGGTGATGACCAGAGGAAAGGGCGTTAGAAGACAGTATAGGGGGATAAACAGGGGCAGAAGAAGATTTGGCTTTGGGTGGTGAATACACAATACAATATACAGATGATGTGTTATAGACTGGAACACTGAAACCTATATACTTTTATTAACCAATACATTAAATTAAAAAAGATGTATCATGAAGGTTTCTGTAATTTAGGCTTTGGACCCAAGATTCTCAGGACCTAAGGCCACTCCTTATGTCTCATGAGCGGGTCCAGCCTATCTCCTCCTCGGCTGGAACCTGTCTCCCTGACTCTGTTCCTCATGACTCCAGCTGGACTCTTCCTTCACGGTATCCAGTGGTACATTCTTTCAGGATCCATGCTGCTAACTTCCTCTTTGTCTTAGTATTTCTGAACTCTGAATGTCAAGATCATCTGATGGCCCAGCTCATTTTGAAGCAGATGTGGGGTCATCCTTGAATGGGCCACCCTAGGATCGAGTGTCCCCATTCGTGATCCCATGAGCTACAAAAGAGGAAGAGGAGGCCAGATCATGTGATCGCAACATCGCTGTCCCTTCTGCAGGCCCTGCACACTGTGGTTGTTATGTGCAAATATCTAAGTTACATTTCATCTTAGCTCAAGTCATATTCAAATTATTACATAGCTATTTAAATTCTCCTGTGTTAATTTATCATTGGGTAGAATTAAATAACTTTAGAAGTGCATTACTTCTTTTGAGTTTGTAAGCAGCATAAATGTTAATAACCTTATTTTTTGAGGAAAAGGTTGTTATAGCAGAAGCACTTTTAAATAAAACTATATAGAGTTTAAGGGCTTGAAGACACTTAGGAACCAGTTAGGCCAAATTCCTCTTTTGACAGAGAAGAAAACTAAGGCTGGAAGTGTGGCTAAGTGACTGAGTGAACATCCAGTTAGAGGGCTGAAACAAATTTTAAACCCAGAAAACTTATAATATTGAACAATTTTATTTGGTATAAATACAGGGTGAGGCAAAAGTAAGTGTTCATTTGTTCTTATGGAAAATAATACAATAATTGATAAATAATGCAAGAATAAAGTCTGTGTTTCGTATACTCACAGCAGTAAACCTACTTTTGCCCCACCCTGTTTACAAATTTAAGGGAGAAAAAGGATCTACTTACTGGAGCTTTTGCTTTAGAACTGTGTGTACACGTACGTGTGTTTGTGTGTGTAGATACAGATATGGATATGAAAATCATTTTAGTTTTATAATAGCGGAAAAAACAGCATGGTTCACCAACTTAGGCCAGGCCAACGCCAAGATGTCTAACTAAATTACAAAATTTAATATCTGCCACAACCCCTCCAACATAAGCTGATTTAAAAGATAGGCAGCGTCAAATTGGGTGGCTGCTGGCAAGGCTGTTTTATGTGGGGATGCACAGCACCCTGGTAAACACCCTCATCCCTATCCTCAGCTAACAACAAACACCACAAACAAAAAAGACATTCAGTGTGTCTGCTCTCTTTGTTTCCAGGGAGTATTGTGAAAGTAATTATTCTGTTGTATTTAAGAGGCCTATTTCATGGATGGGAAAATGTATTAAATTTCATTTGGCAGTTATTCAATCCTTGTTAATGTTATCTCCAGAGATAACTGCTTCAAAACAGGCTTTCAGACCTCAGTTCCTTCTCTTCTACCATAATCCTCCTAAAAGAGTACAGGATGGGTAATATAGGAAACCTGGCATGAGTTTCTAGACCAAATGACACAAAAACCAGATATGCAATTAGAGACATTTCGGTAATATCAAAATGGAAGTTTTTTATTAATAGCATCTGTTTCAACATTTTTCTTGTGACATATGTGACTTTTAAAAAGAACTGGGCCAAAAAAAAAGGTCCTAAGAGTTTTACCTGTGTCTCTTCCCTTTCTCTTCTTGTTTTGCCATATTCATGAAAAAAAAAAAAGTTGATGGGCTTTTACTGTAATTAGACACCCATTGACACAGAAAACAGTTTTGGTGTCTGTAACTGTAATCTCCCCGTGAAATATCAATTATACATGACAGTGGTAGAGTACTAGATTTCAGTTTCAATTATCTTGCTATATCTCTGTCATATTAGAGGAGAGCAAACTTATTTTTCCAAATGTGCAAAATACCGTTTAATCCAAAAAGAGAATCTCTTAAAGGGGTGCGAAGTGATCACGCAAACTTTTTTACTAGCTCCCCGGTGGGAACCAGGAGTTCATGAAATGGCAGCAGGAGATGTTACTCTGAGAAACAGCACCAGAGGCACCCAGAACCTATAGAAAACAAGATTCTAATAACTAACTCCTTTGTGTGAGAAAGTTCTAACATCCAGGTTACCTTTCAACCACAAATAAATAATCAGAGTATATATTTTTAATTCATGGGATTAAATATTTGAAGGACTTTTCACTAAAGTCAAACCTGGATTCAATTCGTTTGTTTGGATTTTAATTCTTAGGCAATGTTTACTGGGAAACTTTCAAAATGTCGTAAGAACACCTGCCTATGCCCCCGCCCGCCCCCAGGAATCTCATAGCTTCACTTCGACTTTGCCTACAATTTGAGGTAATTCACTTACTGGGCAATTCTTGGAGATTTTTTTCATGCTTATTTTCTCCAAATGATAAGTTTCAAGAGAATTGTAAACATGATCGTAATGACCTTAATCTTGGCTATGCTGACTGGTCATGTGATCTACTAGGCTGAAACTCCCATGATGTCCACCGAAATAGTTAAAATGAATGATTCTGTGATCTAGTTCGAGAGATGCAAATGGTTATCTGATTTCAGTTCATCTTTTTTTTTCTTAACTCATAAGTTCCATCTATTAAAACTGTTTCATTTCTCTCCTCTGTATCTCCATCCTTTGCCCCCAATTTTCTACATCATTTTCAAAGAGGGGAAACAATACCTGGATGCAGCCCTGCAAAAGGTAGTTTGAGGGGTGGTTAACAGAGTTCCTCTCCTGACCTACACACAGGTTAACAAGTAGGGAACCAAAGTTACCACATGCCTAGTGAGGAAGCACACCTGGCACAGAGATTATAGTGAAAGTTTGCAATCACCTGTGACCAGGAAAGACAACTGAACAATGGAGGTGCACTTTCAGATCCCTGCACACAGTCACACCTATGTGAGTGTACAGTCACGTCTGCCTTCCACACAGCTCCTGCAGCTAGTCCAGGAGGCCCAACACCAGGGATTTCTGCTTACCTAACTGCCCTTTATTTTTAAAATGCTCTTCTTATCAAGTAACGTATGCTTATTGCAAAATACTTGGAAAGGAAGTGGAAGAGTAAAGAAGCTTACCTAAACAAATGAAATGTTTTTTCTCAGTCACTTTCTAAATATTAACCTTCTAAATGCCCATCACTTGGTACCTTGCATATCAAGGTTGTGACATGGGTTTTCCTTATTCTATGGATCAAGCCTAAGATCTACACCGATACTTCTTTTTTAAAAATGTTTTTATTGATTATAGAGACAGAAAGGGGGAAGGGCATCCTTTGATATGGCAGAGCTTACACTTCAATCATTCTGTTTTGCTGCCATTCATAAAGCATACACTTGTCTTGAGACGTAAGTGTCCCCAGGGAAAGAGCAGGGTGCAGAGGTCACTGTTATAGGATTGCAGTCTGACCATATGCACTTAGATGCTTCATAATAATAGATGATGACACAAATGGTATGTGTCTGTGAGACTCATTATGAAATCTAACACCTTTTGATACTGTTGAGTATACATTTAGCATGTTTCTATCAAGTAATAAACATTTCATTGAATTTAAGAAATGCCTTTTGAATGTTTACTTTATGCCTGGTTCTATTTAGACATTTTTAGAAAAAAGTTACAAAATATAGACATAACTATTACTTTCAAGGCTCTTATCTTAATGGTGGATTAATATAATTACTATTGGAGGCAAAGTAAGATGAATGTCCTACGGGATACAGGTTGTGCAGGACTTGAAAGGGCGGGTGAAACCCTATCAGACGAGACAACAGGGGCTACTTCAAAAGGAAGGTGGCATCTTAGACAGGTTTCAAATGGTGGTAGAATTTTGATGTAGTTCATTTAAATTTATTTTTAAAACACTGACATTTAACTTTAATTAAGTGGTATCTCCACTTTAAATGAAAGTCCCAGTTTTAAATTGAAAAGTGGCATTATTTTGATCTTATATATAAGGAGTTAAGGACTGCATATTAATGTTTTCATGTTGTCATACTACACATTTCAGACAAAAAGCAGGTTTTTGTAAATCCCTTTATAAACCTCAATGGCTTTGCTACAAAGTGAACAACACAGGGCATTCGGACACAAATGGTACCTCACTGGATGTGTGTATTATTGGCCCAAATGATTCACTCTTATTTAACTGCAATGAAGTCTTTCATCTCCCAATAATAGTTTCCATATGACCGGTGGCTCTGCTATAAAGAAGATCAAAAGCGAAAGAAAGGATTTAATAAAAGAAAATGACATTAAGAGTAGCATTAAATCAGAGGAAAATACCAATATCCAACTCTTTTTTTTTTTTTTGGAATAAAGCTCCACAGAGTGCTAAGCAGCTTCCCCAATATGTCATGAGAAGGCATTTTACAAGCAGTAGGCATGTGCAAAACCCATCTGTGTATGCTGCAGAGTGGTAGAGATTAAAGTTAGGGGGAAGTGAGGTATGGGGTGTGTGTATGTGTGCAAAAAATGCCCCATTTAGAAACAGGCTGGAGAACAGGTAACACATCAAACAGCTAGCTTCCCCGTTAAGAGTATAAGGGAATGTGTCAATGGCCGATGTGTCCTGTCCTTCCCTGTTCTAGTTAAAGGAGACAGACTTTTTGATAATTCCGAGTTTCTCAGAGAATCATAACATTGCTCAACTTGAGTACATGAGTTCTGAGAAAGGAAGTTTTTTTTGGCAATACACAGTGACTTGGTATGAAGAGCCAACTTCCCAAACAAATTTTCTTCTAGTTCTTAAAAAAAAATTACAATGTTAATCTCCATTCCCGACTGGATAAACAGCTGCTAATAACCTCCAGCTCCCAAGGGAGGAGGCTGTTTCCTTTCATCTTCAGACGGGTGGACATCTGACGTGCCCTGCACGTTAGTGATTCCACATGTTTCTTACTTTGCCTCTTTCAAAACTGCTCCGGTACTGGTCTCACCAACTCAGGTTTCTTCTCTCCCTTCGCTTAGCTGGCATCCATAAACTTGGTTATGGGAGCACTTATTTAAAATTGTAGTTCTGTTAGTGTTGGTGTATTTAAAGAGGAAATTCAAAATCTTATAATATCTAAAGGAAGCTAAGGCCGAGACGTTTGCATGAAACCCTGTGAGGGAAATGACCATCTTGATTTCTTTCATACTGAGCTAATTATTTACTCAAGGGCTGGCTGTGTTCAAAGATACTCCACTTCTAATAGCCTCGCTAATGCGATTACTTTCTTAGATCTGTTTGTGCCCTAACTGAAGGAGCCAACTTCAACACTTTTCCTCCACACGGAAGTGCCCTGCAGAAGGTGACAGGGCCGGCCGGTCCCCAGGGTCTTGCTCACTTGTTCCTGAGCACCTGCTGCACTGATGACCTCAGTTCTACACCTCAAGATTCAGACATTGCGCAAAACAGCTTTTTAAACAAAAACCAGCTGTTTCCCATCTCGACGACAGGGGGGAGAAATTCGGGCAGCATACAGAAACATTACCCAGAGAATACCCTTCTCCAATAACTTTCACACACTTTCAGCTCCAAAAGAGACTGTCCAAGAGCAGAAGCTGGGGAGGAGGCAAATGAGAAATTAAAATGTGGCAACTCAATACACTGGTTTTTGACAATATGTCCAATTACCCGCTTGAAAATGAACATGGCTATTGTATCAAGACAATTACTTCCCCAAAGATGTCATTGAATTAATATTGGACAGAGCTCATGATTAAACTCAACTTTGGAGTTTAAGACAATTTATGGGTAGAAAGGAAGCTATAATTTTGCCCCACTGTAAATGTCAATTAGGTAGAATCCTTGCCCTTCAGAAATGTGGTGAAAGCATTTTTTTAGGTTTTCATTCCTAAAACTGCTTTCCCTAAAACTTCTTATTTTGAACCCATTTTACACTTCTGTTTTCTAAGCAATTAAGATACTTTTGACTTAAAAAATTTGCAGCCACAATAAAAGCTAAAATAACACAACGACCACAGGTTTTAAAAAAAACATAAAATGGCCACGGCCTAGTTTTGGCTTTCAAACAGTGCCAAGTTGCTCCAGTATTTTCTGTTTTGGTATGAATGACATAACTGAATTACTTCATGAGCTGCTACTTTAATTCCTAAGGGTGGAAAATTCCATGAGTTAATTTAATTTGGATGTAAAAAATATACATGAAAACTTGCTCTTCCTGTGGGCTCTCATGTGAAATATCCGCGCCAATTGTTGGAGCTGCTGTGCTCCAAGGAGGGGCTCTGCGCCCAGTGCAGCCTTGGCTGGGTGCTGCACGGCTGCTAACAGGGGGCAATTTTCTTACCTCCATCTGGCCACATAAGATCCTATATTTTCTGCATTTTAAAACATCATGTTTATCTATGGTTCTGTGGTGCCCTTTCTGGCCTGTAACAGTAAAAAACGTACACACTCCAATGTTCACCCTTTCTGAATTGCTCCTTAGGTCACTTAGGGATTCTATTTTGCATTTCGGGTAGGCACATACTTCAGTTATCACCCTCCCACAGTGAAGGGCCCACAGGATCAGAGATGGGTGTGTACCCCCCAAAGGATGTGAGGCACCAAAGGAGTGAATGAGCGCCTGTGCATTTTCTAGGATATGCACTACATATTCCCCCATTCCGAATCTTTTTAGAGAAAACAAGGGTTTAAATGCAAGGGTTGGCCTTTTCTAAATGGTGAGTTAGCACTGTGTCCTTGCTCTCGATAAAAGTTTAATAAAAAAATATTATGATGACTGAGTTATTAAAAGGGTCTACTTGCTTTTCCCTCTATTATTTAAGAAGAAAGCAAAGTACAAAAATGATGAGATCATATAGTCTGTTTTAAATATGTTTTCACATTTTAAAAGTGGGGAGGACAACAAGTTTTTTTTGTTTGTTTTGTTTTTGTTTTATCCAAAGCTCATGGTGCCAAAGTACTGTAGGGGAAAAATAAGAAAATGGCTTGTCCTAGAAGATTGAGAAAGGTTGTTTTTTGGGTATGATGGTCCAATGGAAATTGACTTTTGTTTGTAGGTCACAGGACCTGAATTTTAGTAAAACAGGTGTGGGGAGTCAAAACCGGTTTGGCTCAGTGAATAGAGCATCAGCCTGCGAACTAAAGGGACCCAGGTTCGATTCCGATCAAGGGCATGTACCTTGGTTGTGGGCAAATCTCCAATGGGGGGCATGCAGGAGGCAGCTAATCGATGTCTCTCTTGCATCGATGTTTCTGACTCTATCTCTCTCCCTTCCTTTCTGTAAAAAATCAATAAAATATATATATATATTTAAAAAGGAGCGGGCAGAGGATATATTCCTAATTTGGACCCACTGCTGTGAGAGCTGGACATGCTTCATGTCCCAACCACTTGCTTTAGAGGTTGCTAATGGAGTATGAATAGTCACAGTGCTATGGCTTTATTCAAAAGCTTTTGACTTTTATTTGAGTTAAACCATACATATCAAATGGTGAGCTCAAGGATTCCAAAGCTATTGTAACTAATCCATAGTTAAGAGGATTTCTTTAAATCAGAAAAAGACAAATACTGAATGTTCTCAGCAATATCTAGAATCTAAAACAAAAAACAAAACAAAACAAAACACAAATTCAAATAAATAAGACAGAATGGTGATTGCTGGAAGCTGGGGCCAGGTGGGAGAAATGGGGAGATGTTGCTTGAAGGGTACAAACTTCCAGTTAGAAGATGAGTAAGTTCTGAGGATCTAAAGTACAGTGTGCCATGTTGCTCCAGTATTTTGTTTCGGTATGAATTACATAACTGAATTACTTCATAACAACACACAAAAAAGCACTTATTGAGGTAATGGAGGCATCAATTACCTTTTGCAATACGTAGGTGTATCAAAGCAACACATTGTACACCTTAAACTTACATATGGTGGATGTCAATAATATCTCAATAAAGGTGGAAAATTAAAAATAAAGTGGTTTTCTTTAAGCCTTTTTTCTGAGTTCTGTTTTTTTTTACCTTAAAAAAATAAAGTACCACATAGATATAATTAAAAACTTTCAGTTGAAAGTGTTCATCTGCTCTCAGAAATATTTGATAGTTGTGGAGAAGAGGAGCAAAGGTAGAACACAAGTGCTAAGCAAATATCTTAATTAAAGAAAAAGAAACTACACAGTAGCTCTAGAAAGATGGCACTGATGACTAAGATCGTGGGTGAAAGCTATTTAAAAAAGAGTTCGAAGTGCCTGGAGATAGAGGCAATGACTTCGCAAACCCAGTTTGGTTCCACCAAGAACAAGTCTTTCTGAACAAATCTCATTTCCTCATTCGTGGGAATGCTGAGTGCCTGTGTCTTGTGATACAGCTATGGACAAAATGAGGAAAGGTGCACTGCATGGGAGAAAAGATAGGGGGAAATATTAAACCCAAAGAGCAGGGGGCGCCGTGAGTGCACAGTGTCTGCAGTGTTGAACCACAGGCTTTCAGCTCTATGTCCTTCCCAGTCAACATTTTTACTCATGGCTTTGAGGTGGGCAAATGACACCCATCACATTTAAATTTTCTAGCAACAGAGCTGGCAGAATATGTGACTGAATGAGGACCTAAAAGAGAGTTGAGGCTGGAAACTGACTGAAATCAAAGGTGTTCTGTGAAGTTTGTCTGGTATAACAAAAAGTGTAGGAGGACAGTTGAGAGATGTGTGATTTAAGGATTTCAGCTGATTACAAGTTCAATATTTATCAGAATGATGAAGTTATCAAAAATAGCTAATAGGATCCAGTTAGGTGGCCTTTATAAAGATATAATATACTGAATGGGTTTGATGATAGGTCCATTATCTTCCACTCTGAGCATTGTGTTCAGTTTGAAACTATGCAAACCAGAAGGTCCTAGAGTGAGGTGTGGGGAGGGGGATGCATCCTTTATACGCTGGAGAGAATGCCCTGGAAAAATCAGAGTCAAAAACTATTTTTAGGGTAAATATTTGAAAATATAAATGTCTACCCCAGAGAAAAATATTGAATAGATGTCTTCAAATAACTGAACATTTTAAAAAATATTTGTTAGATTGACTTAGGGCAGTGGTCGGCAAACTGCGGCTTGTGAGCCGCATCTGCGGTTTGCCGCTCTGTTGACTAATGAGTTTACCGACCACTGACTCAGAGTAATTCTAAGTAGAAAAATACAGACTTCGCAGAGAAGTAAATATAGGCTGGACTCAGAAAGAATTTTCTAACATTTGCTGGAAATGGCTCTGTGGTCATTTGGTATTACTCAGCCTTGAAGGCTGATAGAGACTTACCATGTGACCAGGTATTTGTAGGGGGATGTAGATAGAGATGATTTCTAAAGTCTCTGAGATGCTATGGTAAAAATTGCTTAGAAATGAAGTATGTGCTAAAATATACATGGAATGTTGTGGAAAATTAAAATCTATAAAAACATCAGAGTGAAGATGGTGAAGACCCTATGAATCCTATCTCTGTTGAAGAGGTCCATATAGAAACAGAATTTCTTGACGTCTGCTACTCCCACAACCACATACCAGGAAATGCTCCCCAAGATATCACATCACTGCCCACTACCCTCTCTAATTGCCAAGTATTATTAGCAAAGCTAAATAGCAACATGTGGCAGGGAGCCAGGGGGCAACTGAAGCGTTCTCTTGGGTTTCATGAGTTAAGTCTGAGTAATAGAGCGGTCTGTAATACCAGCCACAGTGTTGAAATTGCTATGGTATTAGGTTAGAGAGGAAGCTTGTTGCAGCAGCGCGGTATTTAGCACAAAGAGTGCTGGTCTCATAGCTGGCTTGCCTGGTTTTTAATCCTTGCTTGGCCATTGACTAGTGAGTACCCATGCTTGGGTCACTTTCCCTTTCTTGGCCTTAGTCTACAGCAGTAAAATAAGGGCCATGAGCTAAAGGACTTCAGGGTACTTTTAGAATCTAAAATCCAATGATCCTAAGTCTTAAGAAATATGAAAGCAAAAGAACTATGAAATTTAAGTCATTTACCCTGAGGCCCCACGTGGCAAAAGTTCCCCTATGTTTAATGTTAATGAAATAAAAAGGTGCTTCTTCACCTAATGAATGTTCTTCTGATATATTCTTTCCAATCCAAAGTCAAACTAAAAATGTTATTGATAAGAGAGAAGCTGGGCAAATATTGGCTTATGTCAGAGTTTTCTGAAATGTGCTAAACCCCACATGGGGGTCTGGGAAGGGGCCAACGGGGATGCTATGGAGGACAGGTGCAGGTGTAAGTTAATTGGGTGCTTCCACTTCCAAGTCAACTAGAGCAACTCGATCTTTACGAGATCACTTCTCCTCTACGAAGGGACAGGGTAATTCTTTCCCACAGATAACAGAGCTGGGTCCATCCTCTCTGGTGGAGCCTAACTACACTGCTGCAGCACTCTGCCTTTAAATATGTGTCCTTTCCTACTCGCCTGTGAACCCCTTGAGAGCAGAGACCACCTGTTAGTATAGAGCCTGGCATTTGGTTACCATCTGATAAATAGTTTTAAAATGAATAAGTGGACTTTAAACAAAAAGGATCTGGAAACCACATTAATATTATATATTAATAGAATAGGAACTTTTTAGCTAAATGACCCTATGGTTGCTGACTCTACTGATAAGTACTTTGGAGCACCTACAGAGTCACATGAAGACATTTCTGATGTAGGTTTTGTTCTTAGTCAGTTAGAAAGAAGGAGAGATTAGGTCATCTGAAAGGCTTTCTTTCAGGTTTCATCTGTGAACCTGAACACTGAATTCTTAATGGAATTATATTTGGAAACTGCCACTTCAATAACTTATAAAAAATCTAATGATTTAATATCAGGTTAACCATGGAGATATTGGAGGCACAGAGGAGATTATATCTGAATAAGAGATTCTGACAGGGTTAGTGACAAATCCAGTTGCTTCCAAGTCCTCCCACATTCAGAGGTTTCTGCTTGGATTCCATCAGAAAAGTGAGTGGGTATGGCAGAAAAGTTAGGTTAAGATGTATTGCTTGAAGGAGCCTCGTAAGTAGAGCTCACACCTCTTGTCACTTCCCATGGACATACTAATTTAGGAATAAGTGTTTTAACAATGTGGATTTCAATCTTGAAGGCTACCGCATTGGAGGGAAAGTTCTTCACCTCCACATTTGGATAGAGAGTTGCTCTAGGAACTTGGCCATAAGGCACTTGGAAATTTCTTTCATCAATAAACATTTATCAAGATTTGAAGATCGTGAGCTCTTACCACCTGAAATGAATTATTAGAAGGCATGTCTACAGATGGTCTCTGGAGTGCTCTCATGGTAGTGAAAAGGAGCATAGAAACTGGAGTCAGAGTGTCTGCGTTTAAATCTCGCTGTGGGACTTGAGGCCACTCAAACCTTCTAAGGCTCAGCTGACTCACACCCAGAATGGACACCATCCTCCTCCTGCATTGAGAAGACTGCCTTCCCTAATGTATATGATGCACCTAGCAGTGGGCTGGCAACTTGTCAAGCACTCAGAAAATATTAGTTGCCTTTCTTCCTTGCTGAGTGATAATTTGTTTACTGGGAAGAAAACAAAATGCAATACCTAGTACTCAAGAAATATACAATATAATTGCGAGGGAAAAAGTCATACCTACAAAAGATATATAGCTATACATAACTGGGTAAGATAAATATCTAGATAATGGTATGATCTGCAGTGTTATGAGTATAAAAACAAAGTGACTATCACAGGAGAAGGTAGCAAGGGAAGGCTTCTTAGAAAGGCAGAATTTGAGCCAGATCTTTGAGAATGATGGGATGAGATGGACAGAGAAGAGTAGGTAGAGCCGGCCAATCCAGACAGAAATAAGAGAAGTACATAGCAAGAATGTACAGGGCAAATTCTGGTAATATTAACAGACTCGTCTTGCTGGAAAAGTTTTTACTTATTGAAATAGCTAAACATAAGGCTTTTGGTAAATGGTAATGGGACTTTAAAAGCTGGGCTAGAAAACTGTCTTTATCTGGTAGATAATGGAAAGCTGGTGAAGGTCTTGGAGCAAGAGAGAGCATAGGCAAATCATATCATCTAGAAAGCCCGTGAGTCTACACCATTCACTCTAGTGTTAGGAGCCAAGCTGCTGTGAAAAAGTCCCTTTCATTACGCTAATACCCAGTAAATCACTGAAGACCCACTGCAGAACTCCAAGGAAAACATTTTATGAATCAAAAGCTAAGTACAATATGTTAGCAATTAAATGAGATAACATAATAGCCGATGCAGAACCATGGCTTTTCCCCACCACGACTTCAAGCTGCTGCACAAAGAAATGCTTATATCATCTTCCAAGTTATCAAGCCATTTCGTTTTTATTTTCGGAAGGCAGAGAGAGGAAACGAGAAGAGTGGGGAGGTCAGGAGGATTCAAGGCTGTCTGTTCTTTAATCAGAAGGCACTATTAAGGAGAACTAGAAAGGAGATTTGCTCAAAACCAAACCTACCCTGGGATGGTGTTAAGTTACTGCCACTTGCTCCCACTGCAGAGCAACAAATGAAGGTGTGCAGTTGGGAAAGAAAGTCCCCCAGGCCGCTCTGAGGTTTCCGGTGCATACCTCCCACTGCTACTTTATTTACTGCAGCTGGCCAGCGTTTATAGCCTGTTTCATGTATTAAAATTCAAATGTGGAAAACATTACCAGGATCCTCCTTGAATTTTTTTGTTGTTGTTAAGGGGGATGGGTTTTTTTGTGTTTTTTTTTTTTCCCCTCTTCCCCTTCAACTTCCTTTTTATGGTGGAATGCATCAAATGGTCAAAGGCTAACTTCAGACTGACTAAATTCAAAAACTATTTCCTTTGTTCTTAGGTTTTTGTTTGAAAATTTATACCAGTTTGCACAAGAAAATGACAATCTAATCTCGTCCACACATGTGATGGAGTTTCAGGTGGAGGAGCTCGGATTCTGGGGGCTGCTAAGTATTTTTGAGAAAAAAAGACCACACAGTCCCACTTGGTTTAAAGGCCAGCAGGTTATGGGCCATGTCATGTCTCTGGAGTTGCTCCCTGTCTGGGGGTCTATGGTTGTCCTTGATGGAATTAGAAATTTCTTCAGAGGAGCGGGCAAGAACTTTTCCTCATCAGCAAAACTAGCCACTTGATTATATCTGCACAGTCTTTCAAAGTGAAAGACACTCCTTTGTAACACTGGCTGATTAGTTCCGCTTTTCTCTCCTTCCCCTCCACCTGGGTCCATCTCACTGCCCATCTCCAAAGATGATTCTCGTCTCTTCTGAGCCCACCTTTGAGTCAGCTTCAAAGAGGAGGCAACTTAAAGGTCACACAGTTCCAAACAGCATCTATGTATAGTTTATTATTTTAAAGAATCACTTAACCTACATCTGGTATTTAAGAGCAAAACTTTACATATTTGTGGGGAAAAAACAGCTCTGAAGCAATGCCCTGGGTGCATGTGGCATCCGTTTAACATATGCAAAACGAACACAGCTACAGAAATTAAGCTATTTTTCTCTTGATTGAGAGCAGATATACAGAAATGGTTATAAGTCACAGATCTGGCTTTTAATAAAGCCAGATTTCTTAATTAAAAGCAGTATTGTTTAAACATTGTAGTTTTAAAAAAAGAGCTGTACAAACTGAAATCTCATATTATATGCACCCCAAGTGTATTTAACACATTACCTGAGGCCAAGCTAAATTAAAATCTAGATTTTCCTTTTGTTAACTCTTAGCAACTGCCATGGAGAGACAAACAATTTCTACTCAATGATGAATTTTTGGGGTAGAGGTCAAGGAAAAGCGAAAAAGAAAAAAATGATTTAACTTTGGCATTCAAAAATATCTTTCCACGTCTTAGAAGTGAGTTCATTGCTTCTATTTATAAACCAGTATTTTTGGTTTCAAATTGGTTGCAGGTTTCCATAACACACTCTCAGGATGGTCCTCTCCGTCTTTTACTAAGAGAAGTAGAAAGAACGCAGAAGAACACGACTGAACAAGGAGTCTCAGAATGACCTGCACTTATTTTGCATTCTCTGCTCATAAGCATCTTTAAACCAGAGACACTTGAAGGGATAACAGGAAAGCAACTTTTTAAGAGCCTATAAGGTTCAAAACAGGACAAAAAAAATGTTTACTGCTTTTACCTGAGCAGTAAGGAGTGGACTTACACAGAATCACTAATAAACATTGAATTCTCTACCCATTCAGACCTCATTAATTGTCATCACTTAATATTTTGTTAGGAAGACTCTCTGGATCTTCATAACCATCCCAAAAAGGGATGCACTCTCAAATCCTTACCAAAAGCAGTGGGCAGCATTGAAATCCCAACTGTAATGTGGACAAATCTCCTTAAGCCACATTCAAATACAGACTTAGGGATAGGCAGTGGTAAAACTACTGTGCACTTTAATTACACAGTCCCAAACTAGATATTTAGACAGACAAACCCATCATATATTTCTGCCTCCTATATTCAGAATTCAAAGGCACTGATTCGTTTCTTTAATAAAAAAAATTCAATCTATTCATATCTGAAATGCCAGCAATGTAACATGAACATAAGATGGTTGGGTTCTTTAGCCAAAGCCACTAATTTGAAGAATTTAAAATACCAGCGATGACCCGGCGATGCTCTCCTGGGTATGTACTTCAGTGAAATGAAGACGTGCCTGCACAGGAGCCCTTACATGAACATTTATAGGAGCATTATTCCTAACAGCCAGAATGGAAATAATTCAAATATCCATCCCCCGACAAAGATAAATACATTGCACACAATGAAATATTGTTTGTCAACACAAGTGGATGACACTCTGATATATGATAAAGCATGCATAAACCTGGAAAACACTGTGCTAAGCTGGAGAAGCCAGTCAGAAAAGATACCACATGTTGTGTGACTCCATTCATAGGAAAAACCTAGATTAGGCAAATCTATTGACAGAAAAATTATATCAGAATTGCCAAGGGCTGGAGGGGCTGGAGGGAGAATGGAGAGTGACTGCTAATGGCAATGGGGATTTCTTTTCATTTTGCTGGGGGCAAAGTGTTCTAAAATTAGACTATGGCAATGATTACATAACCCTGTGAATATACTAAAACACAGTGAAATATAAACCTTAAATGGGTGAATTGCATATTAAGTGATAATACCTCAATTTTTAAAAAGGGGAAAACAGCAGTAATCGTGTTTATAATTGGAAATCTAATTTTATACAGTAACTGCAATCTACGAAGTTCATCACTTACCATGAGTGAATGTCTGTTGGCTGAAAGAAGACCGGTTCCATACCCTGAGCCCAGACCACCCATTGCTCCATTATGAGAAGGTCCAATAATTCCATGCATGTCCCCATGACTGCCAGGCATAGCGGTGGATGGGCCCACTGCATGATTTCGGAGAACATGAATAGCATCATCCAGTCTTTCTAAACGATCTTCAATCCGGCTTTGCTGTTGGTTAATAAATGATGTGAAACTTGATTTAGTTTGAAATGCATGATTTTGTTACATAAGTAAAACCTGAGTTCATACACATCCCACTTTGAGTTTCTAAATTTTTCCAATAAAGTATATTTCCTTAAAATAATAAGAATAGCATCCTTCCTAGACAACTGGTGACAAATGTTAATGTTATAATCATAGTGTTATTTTTCATGAACAAAGTAAGTTCAGTAATTCTTCCAGGACATTTGGATGTATATATGCTATACTATATTGCTTTAGTTTGAAAGAGAATTTAGACTTACTTTAGAAAAGAAAAACATTTATTGAATTTAAGAAACATTCTGACAGGCATTGGTGAAAAGATTTTTTAAAAATTAGCAATGAAAAGGTGACCTATTTATAGTTCCCCAATTAAATTATCTTCTTGAAGGTATATTCCTTGGCTTCCTCTGTGACATAGGATACAGTGCTAACTATCAGGTCAGGGATGGGTAATACAAACAGACAGTAATTTCTTGAGTACTTTTGATTTTCACCTGTGTTTCTTGCTATCTATTTTTATCAGTGTGTACATGTGTACATGCTTGTGTGCAAGTGTGTGTGTGTGTGTGTGTGTGTGTGTGTGTGTGTACAGAAAGGAGTGGGGACTCAAAGTAATCACAGAAAAAAATTACAAAAATTCTGTTAACCAACAGGGTATGAGATTTCATTTCACAACTGAAGAATCACAAAGAACCGACTTAATGTTTACCAGAGCTTCTAAATGATTTCAAAGTCCTAACTATAGTATAGAATTCACTCCCTTATACAAGTTATACGATTAAAAACCAATTTAACTTTTTTTCTCATCCCAGCCATTAGGACCCAACTTGTCTGCAACTAGATAATGTCTGTACTGTGGTTTTTGGTGAAAAATATGGACATGTAGTTGTGTATTCATTTTTTCTAGTATGATAAATTATGATATCAAATAAAAATTGGCATACGAGTCTCTAGTGTATACTTTAACATCTAATATCCCACTGGGCCCTCATTCTACATGAGTGAGGTAAGCAGGGGGAGATACTATTACCCCTTCAATATAGACATACCAATGAGGCTCAAAGAAATTAAATGAACTAATTAATCAGTGTCACAGTACCAGGAAATGATAAAGTCAGGGTTCAAATCTAAGTCTTTTGACTTCAAATCTAATGTCCTTTTGTACTACAACATGCTTCAATCCACTCTGCTTTTCAGTGGGCTGTGCAAACAGCTGTAGCAGCTTTACTGTATGAGAAGAACCATTTCTAATTATTTCACACTGACAGGAAGAATGTGTGTCTAATACACTTAGTCTATGGTGCAGAGCATTCTGGTTTGGTGGCCTTTGGTGTTAGAGGGCCTCTGCATGGCTACTAATATGACCTTGGAAAAGTTGTTAACTTCTTTGAGCCTACGCTTCTTAATTTTAAAAATAGGAATGCATACATATATATATACTTCCAAGTGTAAATGTAAGCATGAAAAGAAAGAATACATGTGCCTACCATCCTTTCTGGCTCACAGCTTCCTGGAGGAGAGAGCAGTTTTTGCGTGCGAATCCCCTCTTGAGTGTTGAGAATTTAAAGGAACTAAAGCTGTAGTTCACAACTTTAAACCCAGTCTTTACAGTTTTATAGTTGGACAAAGCCCAGTTTTGATAGATGGGTCCCAGAGAATAACTGACGGAGGTAAACACTGGCTGCAGATTAGTGGGGCTGGCTAGGTAGTGCATATGCCGTCTCGCTCTGTGGTTGCCTTTACCGGCTGATATGCAGAGTTAGATGATTCATGCACTCCAGCAGGGAGAGAACAAGAGGGAAATATACCTTTGTATTTTTAATTTTAGGTTTTCCTTAATTTAAATAGTAAGCCAGAAGAGAAGGAAACCTTGAACCGCTGACAAGACATTAAATGAGATAGATAGAGACATGTATGCCTTCTCCCATGTCACCTCAACAAAGGGAAACAACTGGAAAGACTGAAGAGCTGCTTGCTGCTCCCCCTCCCCATTTGGTTCATGCACAGCCTGGATACTGCACTGAGTGGTGGTGTTTCATGCACATTTCCAGTCCCATCGCTGAGAGTTGAAAAAGCCTTCAGAGGCAGACACTGAATCATCACCTACTTATAATATTAATGAACCCCATGCCAATGTTCAGCCTTTACCTACTGGAAGAGCAGAGATGTACTGATATTATTAGGTTTCTATAAGAACCAAAGTGAACAAGGAAGTAGTAGTAGTACACTTCTGATTCCAAGGTCAAGAAGAAAATGCCTATAAACGTGTTATTCGGGGAAGCAGAGCAGAGACATATAGGATCTTCAAGTGTTGCAGTACACAGCTTAGCCGGGACTTCAGCAGCTCATCTCAGGGAATTAATTTAATCACCAGCAGGGATCTTTCCCCAGATGGGAAGGGGCCACTAACCTTTCAGGATTTTTAATCTTCTATCTGGTCCTAGATCTTTAGAGCCCTAGGCTTACAGGGCTGCAGTATCTGGGTTACAATCTACAAACAGGAACAAACACAGTCTAATCTTGGAGTGAACTAGAGGCAAAAAGAGAAACATGCTCTGAAAGTGGCTAGAGTAGAGATGAGCAGATGACTTACCAAGGAGTGCAAGGGCCCTTCATAGTTAGGAGATGATGAGGCCTGCCCTCCATTTCTAGACCAAACAGCTGTGCCTGCTGATATGAACAAGGGAATTACAATGCGATCGACATCGTCGTAAAAACAATCTCACCAACACTTTAAACAGTTCTCTTAGAAACAGCAATGTTGATTTCCACATGGACCCTAAGGTGAGCCTCCCATCCAAAAATTCTGGGGCAAGGAAAACGCCTTAAATGTAAAACATGGAGACATTGCACAGACTCAGAATTCTCTCGAGCTTCCTAGAAGGAAGACTTTTAGCTAGAGAAATCATCCTTTGAAGAAAACTGTTACTACACAGTCAAGGTCCTTTTAAGAGTGCAAGGGCTGAGGGGGCTTTGTTATGCCTCCATGCAAGGCCAGTTTGTTAAACCAAAACTCTCTCACCAATGAAAAACAGCTTTATGACTTGGTTTAAAAATGATCCTTGAGAAGCAATAAGCCTTCAGAAACTTTTTAAGGAAAATAAGATTAGTTGGCGGGATCCACAGAACCAAAAATTTAAAAACTCAACATAACAACAGTCATAAGTAGTTTCTTCTGAAGAAAATAATTTTTTTATGATCTGCTAAACCTGGAGGTAAAGAAAGATGCCTGCTATAATAAATATTACATGTCTAACGTCCTCCAATTAAATTTAAAATAATATGCACTCAGAATAGAAGATAAATAATTCAAGTAAGGAAAATAAAATCTACGATTTCACTGAAATCTCATGCCTGACACAGTTAGCACTTTAAATATTCATTCTCCTGTCATTTCTGGGTGTGCATGTGTGTGTATTTTGATGCTAAATGAAAACAGAATATTTTGTCCAATTACTTTCAGTGACAGAATCTGGACAGAGTTTTCAGTGTGAAAACAGCAACCTGCTCCAGGTCCACATCCTCATGAGGCCCTTCCTTGCTGCCAGGGGTCTTCCAGGATGGGTTACCAGGGCCTGGCAATGGCCTTATTTCTGGTCTTTTCCTGAGAGCACCCTGATCAGGTTTAGAGTAGTTAAGGCATTTTCTGGCATGATTTGTGCATCACAACTTTCATCATCCCATTAACCTGGAGCCGAGAGGCAGAATTGAGAGCACCCAGATCTTTGCTCTCCAGTATTGTTACAGACTCAACCTAAAGCATTAGAATAAAATAGTGGTTCTCAAGCTTTATCAGACTCTAGAATTCCTCCTCCCCCCAAATTATAAAATAGACAAAATTAGAGCTGTTTTGCTTGAAATGGGGCACATGGGGTTCTTTGTTCCTGCTCAGACCCCTCCTCATGGGTCTCATGGGATGCTGCCCTGTATAATGAAGCCAGTGGTCACTTTCCAGAGCTGAACCACATGGTATACACCGCACAGTGCTGAGCTCCCCTTGCCTTTTCTATCATGGGGAATGCCTCACTGCTGTTGCAGCATCCCCTTAATATCATCTTTGTCTTTTCTCAGTTTCAACTCTGTCTCTCCGGGCATTTGGACTTAAATGTCCAGCTACTCCTCTCTATTCTGTGACATCTCTTCCCACCCGCCCCCCCCCCCCCATGTCAATGGAGGTTTGGGAAGGCTGACATCAAATCCCGCCTCCGGAAGCTTGGTGGTGATCTGAAACCAGGGAGCCAAGTTGTGGTGGGCCCTATGAGTGCTGCTATGGGGATGGAGGAGGCAGCATTTTGGCAAGTGACTGGCTATAAATTACAGAAAGGTCAGGTTTCAATGAGGTACAGATGTGACTTAGTTTTGTGTTAGAAGCCACCTGCCCTCTTTCCAGAGTGTGGAGATAGGTACCAGACAGGGCCTTCTGGAAGCATTTATATTGGAAGGGCAATGAGCCTTTCAGATGGACCTCTGCTTTACTAACATAATGTAAGAACTTACATTTTATTACCTGAAGCCATAGTTCATGTAATTTGTTATTTTTAAAGGCAAACATCCCCTTTTACTCCACACACTTCACAATTTATTTACAAGATTATAGTTCCCTCAAACATTCCAATTACATGGACTTCAAAGAGGGAATGTGGAAAGTCTAAAATTTCTTTCAGAAAAGATCCTCTTGAATAATCTATATTTGATGACTGTACAATCATGTTCAAGGCTATATGTACTACCTGGTCTCGTTTGAGATGTTTTATTAGAACATGTTATTCCATGGAATATCTCCTCGAGAGCCAGGAAAAATTTTAGAAATAAGTTTCCCATATGCCTGTATATTAAAAAAAATCTAATTTTTAAGAATAATTTGGGTGTCAATGACTATGTCTTCACATGGCAGGCTGTCTCTCCCATTCCTTTTTGTCTCTTTGGAAATGGTGTTTTGAGCCTGTGGAGCGAGGCAGTTTCCCCTGAGTGCAGGGAGTCCAGGGGGAGCAGTCACTCACCAGCTGGCACTGTGGGGCATGGGAGCAAGGACAGTACCTGAGAGAGAAGGCGGAGAGCCAACAGGAGTTGAAGGGTTTGATGAAAAGCTGTTGTTAGTGTGATCTGGAGAATAGATCTTAAAACAACGGGGAGAAAAGAAAACAAATCCTCATTATTAGGAACAATCAACTCTTTTGTCAATTTCAAAGTATCCATGCAATTCATTAAAAAATTACAACTTACAAAATACATTCAGTGAGCCCACCCCTACCCCACAAAACAGGCCACACCAAGCCATCCCTAAGATTGCTGTCCAACTCCCTCTTCACCACGATTAAGGCACTTGATTCCAAGACATAAGAATGCCTAGATTAAATAAAAACTTTTACTTGGTAGAAATGTTGAGAGAAACCCAACATATTTTATGCTCCTGATGGTATGGAAAAACCAACTGAAGAGATAAAATGTTAAGAGCACCAAATCTCCATTTACATTTGCAAATGACCATACTTAGCTTTTGAAGACAACACCCTCACACAAATAAGGTGTGCCACTGTCACTAGTGAATGTGCAGGACACTTTCCAGTCTAGCCTCTTGGCAGTGGGCAGGTAAGACACAGACGCCAGCTCCCCAGGTGACCGTTTCCCCTAGACCTCAGTTATGGTCTTTTTAAATGCCTTTTCTAAAGTATTTTAGAACTGCCCCTTGCAAAGTAAGTTTTGGATGGCCAAAGAAGGCCTAAATGACTTTAGAGAAAAATAAGAAATCCAGATAGAAAATCTCTACACCTAAGGGCTCTGAGAATATCTGAGAACCTGTAACCAAGTACCACTCAGTAACCCTGAGGAGATAAGATGGAAGAGACCAGCTAGGGATGGAAGTTTCAGAGCTCTCTCTTCAAATTTCCCAGTGATCATTAAGCAAGAAAGCGAGCATTTCTCCAATCAAAGCTATTTGCCATTCATTGTATAAAATTCCACATGTCCACTTCTGGTTAAAGTTCAGGCCTGCACAATGCTACGTATGAAGTCCAAAGTCAATATTGTCTCACCGAAGCAAGTGCTTTCCCCAGAGCATCTCCAGTTTGGGAGCTGCCTGCTGCTCCGCTTCCTCTATTTGCTGCAAAAAACAAAAGGCAGAATATGAAAAACCAGGCAGTGAGATGTCTAACAGTTTTCTATTCCTGGTCCATTTACTTACAATTTAATTGCATTTTTAATGCTAATTATGACACATTAATTTTTAATTAGCATTAATTTGTTTGCTGAGGTAGATGTCAAATATATTCATGTTACATTTTCTACAGATAAAATATAAACCTGACACCTTGGTTTAAAGATATATTCGTTTAGTTGCTATAACCTTCAGGCTTGTTACCTAGGAGTGTGTAGTGGTGAATGCTAGTTCATTGCTAAGAAATAGTACTTTCAGGTGTCTGAAGTCCTCAAAGTTTGGTGTTCCTTTTCTTATTTTCTTTTTTTTTAAAAAATATATATTTTATTGATTTTTTACAGAGAGGAAGGGAGAGGGATAGAGAGTTAGAAACATCAATGAGAGAGAGACACTGATCAGCCGCCTTCTGCACGCCCCCCACTGGGAATGTACCCACAACCAAGATACATGCCCTTGACCGGAATTGAACCTGGAACCCCTCAGTCCACAGGCTGATGCTCTATCCACTGAGCCAAACCAGCTTTTCTTTATATTTTAGATAGTCAACTGAATTCTCCTCATGTGTAATTTACACCACCTTTGAAATAAAAAGAGGTACTCCTCTCAGAGTTCCACAGTAAACAAAATCAAACAAAAAAAATCTATAATAGGCCTAGGAGAGGAAATATTTTTAGTATTTGAAGTAACATGTATTCTCCACACATTTAAGTGAAATTAAAAAAAAATTTGAACTGTTGTACTACTAGAAGTCAGTATGGCCTCAGATTCTTGAGATAAAATCAGTCTACATAATCATGAAGCTATCGCTCCATCTTAAACACTGGTATTTTTATCTACAAAACAGATGAACAAAGAGTGCTATTAATAAAAAGACAGAGGTGCTAGTGCATAATTCAAAGCCAGCTCGATTCATCAAGTGACTCTGAAGGTAATTTGCCTTTCCACAATGGGACAGCCAGTGTTCCTCAGAGGTCTTCAGTCTCAGCACAATGCCTACGTGTGCCATGCTCCGGTCAACAGGGCCATGACATTAGCAAATTGATGTAGTATTTAAATAAAACCTATTAAACTCCAGTAGAAGATATTTTCCAATACTTGGTGAAATAAGAGAAGAAAACTGATTAATTCAAGCAAAACTTTATTACACAATTTTTTTTTTTTAATTTGCAGCCCTATCCTTGACCCAAGAAAGCAGCTTTTTGGCAATATGTCTCCATGCCGGTCTGTGAAGTGGAGGAGAGCTCAGACCCCAGGGGTCAGCTTCTCCCCTTCTCAGGTTGCAATTTCATGCTCTTGACCTCTGCTTAGCACAGATGAATCTTGCTATTTTTACATATTCACATGTTGTGTATGTCAGTTAGTGGCCTTATGATGTGTGTTTTATTTGATTAACAAAACCCACCCCCATATTCATGTGTTATTACTAAACTTGAAAGAACACTGATAGATGGTAAAACGAACACCATCACCTTTGGACAAGACATTTGTTTTCATTCCACAGACTCATATGAAAACTGTAGCATTAAAGAGTAGCTGCCATTGTCCTAGAAGAAGTGAAGCTGTAATCCGTAATTTCCAAATGTAATTAAAAGGCTTGTCTCTGATCGGCTATTAGTACTAAGGATTTTAAGTGGAAGCAATCTTTGAAATGGGGGTCTGACATCATGCTGAGTCAGTGGAAGGCACTCATAGATACCTAGAGTATTAAAAATACATAGTATAAGAGATAAGTGAAATGTTAATGTTACCTGGTGTGAAAATTAAAATTGTTGTATTAAGGAATAGTTTTTTTTTAAATAAAGACAATTCTAAATAGAAAATAATAAATATTTTGGAAACATAGAGAGAACTAATATTTTCCAGCGGGTATTACCATAGTTTTTGGATGGATATCCATCCAAATACTATGGTAAT
>JAAGEH010000480.1:8822464-8877464 GCA_011751065.1 Lasiurus cinereus
ATATATACCTAAAATTAGATTTAGCACTCAAAATAATTTGTGATGTCTGTTTAATTACAAAACAGATCTTCATGATATGTAAGTGCAAAGCCACAATGGAAAAACTACATTATCTAAAACAGAACTGAAACCAAAGTAGAACAAGATACTGTTTCAATTACAGATAGCATTTGCTACCATTGTGGCTTTCAAAAGATTAATTCTTCCTTTGAACAACTTTAAAAGTAAGATAATAAGTGCTTAAAAATACTTTTTCATGAAACCAAACAGAACTGAAAATCAACAGAAATATTTTAGGAACATTAAAAAAAGTTAATTATATATAACACACACACAAAATCACACTTTACAAGAAACAAGATATAATTACTATGATCACAGTCATACTAAACTTTGTATTAAGTGCCTGTTAAACAGAGGGAGATGTTGGGACCTAGGAGGTAGACTGAAAAGTAGGATCAACTCCTTACCTCACGTTATCATAAAAATGATTCCAAAAACTAACAGGCTACTTATGGAGACCACTGATAAGAATAGACTATTTTTAATATGCAGCCATTCCACCTTGCAGCGGAGGCTGGAGGGAGGAATCCAGGGCTTAAATTTCAAAGCAGTTTACTGGGCCAGTTTGCCCCTTCACTTGGAATGCCTTTTGTTCTGTTCCAGGAAACGTTGGAGAAGACACAATTTCTAGAGTCCCTGAGCATGCTAGGCGACATGAGTCCTTCTGCTAAAGAGTTCTCTTTTTATTTGTGAGACTGATATGTCCAAGGGCGCAAATAATCAGACAGTGAATATAGTATTAATTCTCCAAGTTATAATTTCTTTTATATTAAGTAATGGGTCATGTTTAGCCAAACTCAATTCTAATTAACTTGGTGCTTGTCAAATCCACTTTCTGGCTTTAAGGTAACAGGATTTGATTACTATTCTAGGCCCAAGTTTTTGTCAACTCCTATTATGAGCAATTACCCAAGTGCCCATATGACAAATAAAGATGAAAACTATTGCCCCTATTTGGTAAAGACTGGGTTGATTTCTTAAGATATTTTAACTCTAATCAATTTTTCTTGCTCAAGAGAAAAAAAGAATCTGTCTTTAAGCAGGGTTGCAAAATAAATCTGAGTGGAAGATGAGCAGTGATTAAGAGGAACTGTAATTCTGTAGGAGGATTCGGCCCTGCCAGCCACCTGAGCACTGTTCAGCTGGCGTGTGCACAGGTGCTGTTGCTGGCTGGACATGGAGCAGAGAAAGGGGTTCCGCTACATGCAGACCACCCTTGGACTCAATCTCAGCTTTGGGGAGATGGCAATACCCATTAGAACACACCCTCATCCAAACACCAGGAGAAGTGGCGCCTGGGGATTGACTACTGAAAATCCGAACTGCGAAAATGTTACCCCCTTAATACACACCCATAACCTCAGGCTGGGAACATCATGAAGATATAAAAGGAATGATAAGTGTACTTTATAGTGTATTTGCCTGAAAGAACATGATTGCTTTAAAATTTAGTTTTTTTCTGAACTATGTGCAAGTGAGCCTCATATTCTTAAACTATGAAAAGCATCCTAACAATGGCATGAGCGTGACTATAAAGATGACACAAGAAGGAGCATCTCCAGCATTCCTACAGAACCTAATTTTATAATTAAATCTCACATTTGGGAAATAATGCACAAGGGATTTCTAGAAATTCAGGGGGAAAGCTGGGCCCCAGGACAAGAGCAGGAAATGGACAAGAAGACTTAAATCAAAGTAGTTTACTGTTTTCCATTAGTGGTCTTTGTAACAATGGTACCATGACATTGCTAGATGAAATTCATAAACTCTCATGCTCTTGTGCTTGTCCATCACCCAACTCTATTTGAAGGCTCAAGATTCTTGTAAAAGACAAAGTGAATCTATGTGACTACCGTAACATAAAATAACTGTGAAGCCAAGTCCCCAAGGGGAAACTGACAGGTTTCTGCTAGAAAAGCCACATACCCAAGTGCTTCAGGTCATACAAACATGCCATTAGAAGTGAAAGTGGTAAGCCAGATTAATTCATGAACCAGACAGATAGTCCAAGGTGATCTTTAGCATATGTTGTATTAAATCCATCTTGGTAGTCTGTTTCTTCAACATTGTTTGGTTTGAGATTAAACACATGGGAAATGCCTTGTATGAGCAAACAGGCCAGTTAAAGATCAATAAAGTAATAATAGTTACTGTAAGCATTATACTGGTTGTATGGCCAATTCCCTCTGAAGGTTAAGGGAGGGTATATAGTCCAAACAAGAAGTCACACCCTGGGAGTGGAAAGATATGGTACCTTCCAGTGGGGAACTGCAGCTCTCTCCTTCCTGAGAAGTGTCAGAAGTGTGTGTGGTATAGTCATCTCAATGCTTTTGACCAGGAAGGGCTATTGGATATTGCAGGTAGGAAGGAAATACGTAAATAACAAAATGTATATGGCTGCTAGCTTCTGTATAGAAATGCTATACATGTCTATCCTCTACAGCTGGTATTTAATAACTTACTATACTTTCTTCTCTGAGATACACTCAGCAGGATAATATTGAGAGGGGTTAGGAATAAAGTTTGAAGGGCTTTGATATTGGTAACTCCTGAAGCCCTCAGTCTTAGCTTCTCTCCTTAACTGGGTGCTCCATTGGTTAACTAACTTCTATGAACCTATGCTGTGTTCCATGTATTATACTCATATACTTCTAGATTCCTCTAACTCAGAAATGTCCAGTATAATCTCCTGAGGTTACTGGCAAGGCTTCAGAGGGAAATGTGAATTCTGTGTAACAAGTGGAATACTTTCTAATTCTTTCAAAAATCCATGGATGAATGTGTCACTTACAAAAAAAAAAATCCACCATTAATATAATCTAAGTAAGATTTATCTTAAGGGTTTCTCAAAAAAGAAAAATAACACTGGGAATTAAAGGGGATGAAAACAACAACAAAATCTCCATGAAACAATGGTTATTCCTCCAAACCAAACACAAGCTATCCAAGACCCCAGTGAGCATCTTCCATCTCTGAAATGCAGAGAACAGAACTAGAGGCAAGGGAGCCTGGCTCCAGAGAGCTTACCTTTCAATAGTTCTAGAACTTTTATCTCATACCACATGCGTTCTGCTGTTCTATGATCAGTTCAGGACAATTGTTGACCACCAGTAAGATACATTATAACATGAAACTGAGAAATGGGCCAATAATCTTTTGAATTGGAAAAGAACCCCACAAAAAACAGCTCCCTAAGACATCAATGTTGTTTATTAAAAGATTGCACTGCCTTGCAACTTTACACCAAGAAAACTTGAAAAATCTGATGTCCATGTGTTAGCGCTTGAACCCCATTCTTAAGGCATTAGTATTGCTTACAGCCATTTTCTACAGAATCATGTGTGTAATCTTAAACATGTGTCAAACTATGTGTTCCCTATTTACCAATTATTTAATTAGCTCTGTTTGTTCTTTGCGATACAGGCAATGTAATATTTCTTTATTTCCTGCATTTCAGAATGAGTGAGTATATGCCAAGTATTTTCAAAAGTCTACAGATGTATCCTATTAACCCATACTGTTTGTTAGGGAAGCATTAGTAACTGAAGAGAAATCTTCTCTTGTTATACGGACATGCTGCCATCCCTGACTTCTATCACACTCTGAAAATCAAGCCAAAACCTAAAAAAATTAAAGTGCGAAGACACTTGAGTCATGCAGACACTATGCAACCATGAAGCCTATTATCATTCCTAAATCTACCTCTGCATTTTAATGGGAGGGATTGGAAGACATGTTTTAAGGAAGAACATGAGTCTTCTTATAGTAATCCTAAATTCATAACTCTATATTTATGCAGGTTCTTCCAAAATGCTGAATTAGCATGTCTACTTATTTCCTGAAAAGATTATAAAGCTTCCTCACATTTCACTAGCAGATTTTAACAAGTATACCCATGATTATGGACTAATTTATGTAATAATGTTTTACCTAAAAAAATTCCTTTTCCAGGTTCCAAAAATCTCATACTTTCTCCCTTTTAAAATGATAGTTTCCTAATTATTATCTAGACCCTCCCTCCACTTAAACAAATTAAGTCCATCTTTTGCCTAGAGCTCCACACTGCCCAGGCCAAATGAAGGAGAGGAGACATTTCTAATCATCTATAACCTAATGATGAGCCAAGTAACTTACCTAAGAAAAAATCCCATTCCCACCGAGATGCATGGTTTTGCTAACCACAGCCCAGGGACGAAGATTACACTCTCACAATATCTTTCTTTCCAAGTCTAGTGCTTGTCTCCCAGGAAGACTGTTTTTCAAATTAATTAACAAAACTTTTTTTTTTTTTCCAAACAGTGCCTAAGTATGTTTTCCTCAACTCAAGCGTTTGTTCTACCTTTATACCTTCCTAAAAAAGAAAATTACTCAAACCACAAGTAGACAGGAAATCTGCCATGTAAGAGGATGAATGACCGGTCAGCCTGCTTTATAACTAGACCTCATGACTACAGAAAGGGGCTTTCCATGTGCCAAACCACATTGAAGTGAAATATGCTTCTCTCACTCTTTCAGTTCTGCACTTCTTTCTTCTTGTTTTTCAAATCTGCCAAAACTGCATTGATAGCTACAAAAAATCCCCATATGATCGTAGTCCAGAGCCCCCCAAGGTCAAACTCATGCAACACATTTGTAGAAACTTTGTTATGAAAAGTTACAAAAATGGAAATTCCTATTTGCTTCTCAATGAGACATGGAAGTGAAGGGTTGGCTCATCTCAAGTGTGAAATATATTATTGAATAAACAGAGAGTGTATTATTTAGGCAAGATTATATTTGCAACACCTCAAAATATATTTCTTCTTTATAAAAACAAACAAAAAAAATTCCACATAAGTGATTCATACTAGTTCCCAAAGTTCTACAGACTAAGGAAAATGAAAAAACTACAAATAGCTAAGAGTAGCCGCAGGATTATTGTTACATATTCTCCTCTCTAAAACACACAGTGACTCCCTGGAAGTATCCCTAAGCCCCAGTAGGGGAAGGGTGTGAGCTAGAACCAGCGCAGTGGCAATCAGTGAAGCCTGAGGTTTAATAGGACCCTGGAGCATCAGGCTAAAGTGCTGGGTGACAAAGACGGTTTGACAAAGGCCAATTCAGAAGGGGGTGCTTGCCTCCTCCCCAACCTGAACTCTTCTTTCTTCCCTGGGCAGCTAGACATCCTGCCAGCTCTTCTCTCCATTGAGGTGAGAGTGTGATGGGGGGCCATCTGTCCTCGGGAGAAGACCACAATGGATAGCATGGAAAATAAGGAGGAGGAAGATGGCTCAGTTAATCTGGCAGCAACTTTCTGCCTTATTTTTCTCTTAACTTGAGAAAAAGTAGCAGATAACTTCTGTCCCACTGATGGCCAGCCATCTCCTCTCCTATGAGTGAGTGACACTTCTTCCCTCAGAGGACTTCACTGTGCAGCATTCTTCTGAAGGTGGAGCTCATCTAGTTATTACTAGTTGCCTGTCAGTTTCACATGAACCCATCTGCAGAAGACCGTGGTGTATCATGACTAAGAGCACAACACAGTGACTGAGACTGGGAAGTGGTCAGTTACTACTATTAAGAGACATCATGTTATCTATCTCATTAGTCTTCAATGGTTTGTCTTATAAAAGTACACTTTGCTTGCTGTTTGGGAGTATGAGAAGCAAGGTGGTTTGGTATATTTAAATCCTGTTAAATCTAATTAGAATAGGCAAAGTAGCCAAATTTTAGTTTCCTGTGGGAAAAAAATGTGATTATGGTCAAGCCAATGACTATTTCTGTTTGGTTCATTTGTTTTTTCGGTTATGTGACAAACATTCACCCCCTGACTGCTATTCAATTTTGGGGAGAAGGGGGGAAGAGATCTTTCATTATAATCCTGACATTGAATGTTGGTACAAGAACTGGCATTTCCAAAACTCACCCATTATACTGTCTGTCCCGTTGGCAGGAGGTGTACAGGAAGAGGTGCTGTAATGGTTGGTACCACTACGATGGAAAGTGGACATTGGAGGAAGACTGGAATTGATGTCTGCTGAGGAGTGTGATGGGTAGCTCTGTAGCAAGAAGCAGAAAAAGGAGGCTATTTTCAACCATGAAATATTTACTGGGTTAGTTTTATAATACTTCCTTTTGTAATGGAGAAAGCCCTTAACATTTCAAAATATTGAAGAAAACATCTTGCTTAGATCTGTCAACTTTCATTTTTCAAATATTAAAAAAAAGACACAGTTTGGATTTGCATCAAATCTAGGAGAATATGATAGCAATGTAGGATACTAAAAAGTGATTACAATCTCTAAATCTAAAAATTACTGCTTAAAAGCATATCTGTGGCCTGGCTGGTGTGGTTGCTCAGTGGTTGAGCCTCGATCTATGAATCAGTAAGTCCTAGTTCAATTCCTAGGTTGTGGGCTCAACTCCCAGTAGGGGGCATGCGGGAGGCAGCTAATAGATGATTCCCTCATCATTGATGTTTCTAGCTTTCTGTCCCTCTTCTTCCCTTCTCTCAGAAATCAAGAAAAACATTTTTATTTTTTAAAAAAAAGCATCTCTGTGACTTTAACAGCATAAAAAAGCACTGCTATTATTAGTTCTTTGTGTGGCCTATTGATCATGTAAGAAAGATTCTATGATAAAAACAACATGGTGATTTACAGAGTTTACATTACACTTCACCTGACCTTCTGAATACTAAATGGAAAAGAGTAACCAGTCTCAGGTCTTTTTCCTGCCAAAATTGATCATCTTTCTGAATTCCATCAAGAACAAATGGTAAATAAAACATTTAAAAAGTGCTAATGATTAGCTATCTCTCTGAAGCCTTAACTCAATGACTGTACTGAATTAAATGAGAACAGGTGAACTGAGAATAACTATTTGACTTCTTATTTTATATATGTCCACTCCATTAGTAATCTTCATATGTTAACTGTGAAAGATCACCTTTACAGAATCATTTGGTTTAAGGCTTGGCTTTGAATTACATTATTACACCAGATATCCAAATAAGCTGCTTTTCTTGGGGCATATCACAGTCCCTGGAAGGTTGGCAAATTAGGTGCTACTCAGCTATCTGCCTGAGGTGAGCAGATCATTAGGAAGGTCACAAAAATATCAGGCGAGGTTCTTGCTCAAGATAATAAGTAGCTTAAAAAGGTGATCTTGCAGAAACCGGTTTGGCTCAGTGGATAGAGCGTCGGCCTGCGGACTGAAAGGTGCCCGGTTCGATTCCAGTCAAGGGCATGTATCTTGGTTGCGGGCACATCCCCAGTAGGGGGCGTGCAGGAGGTGGCTGATCGATGTCTCTCATCAATGTTTCTAACTCTCTATCCTGTCCCCTTCCTCCCTGTAAAAAATCAATAAAATATATATTTTTTAAAAAGGTGCTCTTACAGGCATCTGATGGGTTATAAACATGTAAAGGAAAACATTTAAGTTAAAATAGACATTTCCCTTATATGTGATATATTAATGGGCTACAGATCTTTATTATGTAATAATTGGAAAGTCTGTTAATGTTCTATATAAAATTGAGATGGGAGATGATGTTCAAAGTCAGAGGTGCTTCAAGCCCAGGCCATTTGTTCACAAGGAGTGAAACCCTAGTGTCTTGGTATTTTCTTTTATTTTGAGAGCCTCATCTTGGTTCTACCTCCTCCTCGATGATTCCTCACTGCTTCCAACTCTTCCAAGATTTCTCCTCTCTGAATACCTAATGAGCTGACAACATCTTCACTGAGTCATTTAATAATGATATGCTTGCTGCCTTTCACAGCAATCTCTCTCACATGCATTTCCACCTAAACTCTTTAAAGGGAGAGAATACAGTTTATACCTCTGCATCCCACAACGTGCTACTGAGGGCTGAACACATAATTACCCTATCTGCACAATGAACAACTGCCTACTGGTGTTTAATAAATACTGGATTGAAATGCTAGTTATTTGAGAGGTAACTAAAAAGTCTGAAAAATGAAACTTTGTTACAGAGCCAAGCCTGCCACATCCATGCTTTTGAAAATATTACTTCTGCACACTCAAACAGTCCAAAGGAAAGGTCAACTTCAGTGTAAAAGCTGACATACTGCCCTTAAATTTCTCCAAGATCCCAAGAATGTCTTTCAAACTTTTAAGTTTCATGAACCTCTTTGCATGGCTAAAAATTTTCCTTATGCTATCTGTTAAACTCATTTCTACTTGATACTCACAGAATACCCTATGTAGTCCCTTGAAATTTCTTCCAAAGAATAGCAGAGTAGGGCCATTCCATAGTAGAGCTAATCTGAAACTCTGAATAAGCCACAAACACCAAACTTAGAAGAGCTATTTCTGCTTGGGAGCTAAAGACTATCATAAAGTAGAGAAAGAGAGAAAGAATGAGGAAGAGGAAAATGAAAGAAAAAGAGAAGGCTTCAGTTCTGTTCCATGCTGAGTTTCTAAAGAATAGAGAAATGTTATAAATCAGTCCCAATTATGCAAAAATCAAAACAAAGAAAAGTATTATAAAAACTACTTAAATAACTATTAATAATTACAGAATGACACAGGAAAAAGATTACTGCATCAATGAGAATTTTTATACTCCTTAAACTTGGGCAGTAATTCAGGATTTGAGAAAGGGTTCCTACTGACTTCTGAGACTAAAAAGAAAAGTTCTTTTCCTCAGATTTTAATGGGAAAACCCATACAATGCACCCAAATCAGTTATTTTTAGAGACTCACAGAATATGAGATGCTGGAAACAGAGATTTATAACTCGATGATTTTTCAAGAAAATGTATCATCAAAACTACTGTTACTCAAAGTCATAATAAATACCCCACAGAGAGTATCAGTGATATGTGAATCATGTATCATGTAAAGTAGTCAGGGATCAACCATAAGAGGTCTCCTTAGTCTCTTTTAGTCCAGTTACTAATACTGTCTGCCCTGCTTACTACAAAGCAAAAGGGGAAATATGATAAAGTGCTATGGCCTTACATGCCCCCTATTTATTTTACCTTTAATGGCCAAAGAGAGTGTATTTAGAATCTATTGATAGAGTAAGTAGTGAAAATGTTTCCATTAGTGATGTTTTTATGGGTCAATCATTCAAAGATGGATCTCAATTATATGTGGAATCTGTATGACAGACAAAACAGAACCATAGGCACATGGAACAGTCTGACAGAGGTCAGTTAAAGAACACATATAAAGAGATTAGTCAAAGAACATATATGCAGAGCCCAAGAACGCAGACAACAGTGTGGTGATGGCCAGAGGAAGGGGGGAAGGGGACTGGTGAGTAAAAGCAGGTGGGTAAAAGCAGGATGAGCTGGGGACACCTGTAACTGTGGAAACAATAAAAAATTAAGGAACTATAATAATTGGTAGCAATTGGGGTTTAGGGTAAGGGAGGGTTTCACAACCTTGGCACTACTGATTGTACCAGGTAATTCTTTACTGTGGGAGGCTCCCCTGTGCATTGTAGCATTTTTAACAGCGTCCTTGGTCTCTATACACTGGATTCCAGTTGCAACTACCCCTCCCCCACAACACACATACACCCATTTCTAAATGTTTCCTGAGGGGCAAAAATCCCACCTGACTGAGAACCACTAGGGGAAGGGTTTATGTTACAAAAAATAAAGACAACAGAACTTCCTTTATATTAGCATTCCTGACTCCTTAGACTCTGTTACTCTGTAGTGCAAAGATCAGGCCTAAACCGTGCCAGACAGCAAGGTCTTTATCCTATTTTTAAAATGAACTCTGTCAAATCATTCCAAACTTAAACCTTCTACAAGAACTATTCCAAAGCTCAACCACAAACTCCATTCTTCTGAGTGACTTTGTACATACACGTAGGGCATAGTAGAGATTAGCTGTGGGATTGTGTTGCAGAGGCTGAAACTGTAGAATCTGAAGAATCAAAATTAGGCACCTGACAGTTGCTACTAAAATGTGTGGATTTGCCGAAACCGGTTTGGCTCAGTCGACAGAGTGTGGACCTGGGGATTGAAAGGTCCCAGGTTCATTCCAGTCAAGGGCATGTACATTGGTTGCGGCCACATCCCCAGTAGGGGGCGTGCAGGAGGCGGCTGATCGATGTCTCTCTCTCATCAATGTTTCTGGCTTTCTATCCCTTTCCCTTCCCCTCTGTGAAAAATCAATAAAATATATATTTTAAAAAATGTGTGGATTTAAGCTTTATAATTGCATCCTCTTATAACATGGTATAAAGTGAAGCTGACAGTAATGTTTCTAAAATGTTTTACCTTTAGAGACAATACAAATTTGTCTACATTATACCCAAAATACCCCCCAGGAAAGCTCTCTTTTCTTCCTCAAATGATTTCTTTGTTCCATATGGCACTGGCTCAAAGCTACAGGTGAACATTGTAAGGAACTGCCATTATTTTCAAGTGAAAAGGCACCAACTGCACACTATTTACTCCAATTATTCTCTATCAGGGTCAGATTTTTTAATGTCACTTCAAAATATTTCCGAATGGTTATTGAAATGACAATTCAACAGTTTCCAGTGAGAAACTACCAATGAGAAAATTCATTAGGATACACTCCCCCAGAGACATAATTCATTCAGCCTTTTTTAAAAAAAAACAAAACCCCTAATCTCTAAAATCTGCTACATGATTATGTTAAGAATAAAAACCCTGTGGTTTGGGATGGATAAGTGACATTAAAAATACAGCACCTGATGCAATTTACTAGGTTACTCCCTCCAAATGATCTTTCCTCCTGGTTGACAATAGTGTTTTCATTAAGCAAAACTTTTTCGGAGTATAGTTGGTTTCCTTTACAAAGCTATGTTTGTTTGTTTTTGTGTGCATTTGAGCATATTTTAAAGATACTTCCCCCATGCAGTGAATTTGGGATAAAATGAAACCACTTAAATCAAAATTCTAGACCATAACAGAGGAAGAAAAAAATATATAGAAGGGAAAAAAGTAAATGTCAGGTGGACAACTCTTAAGAGGACTGAAGTTCCAACATATTAGAATACTGCCACAAAACTTTTACATGTAATCAAAACTTTCCTTGCTCATAGGACACATGTAGATTTGATCATGAGTTCCTTAGAGAAGTGGAAAATGATAATGAATAAATAAAAATGTTAGCCAAGAAGAAATTCTAATATAATAATAGTTGGTATTTCTCTAAGCTTTCATTCTAATACCTCCAAGTAGGAGGCAGGAGAAGAGAAAATCTGAAAGCAAATCATCTGCTATTGAGTAAAAATGTGCTGAACTTTGAGATACTTTGTGATTTACACATTCAAACTTAGAAGATAATATAAAAGGCCAATTCTACTTTCACCTGTCTCTCATTAATGGATAGGTTAATTGACCACACAGTGTCTCTGTCACTAGGACTAAATAAATAGGCATATTCAAGTATTTCAGAAATACTAACTCCTGGAATAGTTTAAGTTGTTAGAATAGGATATAACTCACTTTCTTCATATCTCTAGTAGTTGAGCAAAAGAAAGACCATAGAAATCTAGAAAGTACTATATCCTATATGAGGACAGAGAAAGAAACATAATTCGGGATATTAGAAAAAAGGGGAAACTCCAAGATGAAGAGAAATGATATAAAGACTACTAATGCTAAGTGGACTGGTAATAATCTTGTAGGAATGGATGTCCATACATTTCCAAAGCTAGGTTATTGCACAAGGGACTCACTTTTAACTGCATTGCAAATCGAACTCATGATCTATAAGTACTCTTCCCTCCGTTTAATGATAGACTTACATTTACAAGCAGATTCTTGGCTGTGGTTGTTTTGAGGCTAGAAAAACATTAGGTTGAGTTGCTTCCTCCAGGATAAAAAGTAATTAATATTAGGATGGATGAGTGTAGGTGATGAGCAGAGTGGAAACTTTAGTAATAAAAGAAAAAGGAGTAACATTCCACAGCAGTATTCAACTAGCTTGAGGCAAAACAGAGTATCAGTAGAAGATTGGGGCTGTAGAATTAAAATGAAAAACAGAAAATTTGGAATCTGCTCTATACAGAAATCCCATGCTTGCTGTTACTGATGGGAGGGTAAAGAAAAATGAACTCTTTCTCCCAGTGTGGCATTACAGATCAAAGCTGTGAGCAGTTAGAGAAGCTGGTTAAGGGGAAGTGGAAATGCCCATGAATATCAGTACCTTCAAAGTCTACTGACTGTCACTCTGCCCCCTGCAGTATATCCTTCAAAACTACAAATACCAAAAAAAAAAAAAAAAAGGAACAGCCATAACTGAATTATGCAACTGAAATACAATATGCGCTTATGTAACAAAGGAAGTTGAAAGTGTGATAAAAGAAATTACAGAACAAATCACAGTAAATAGAAGAAAAATGACTAGGAATCCGAAAGTACTTACAAAGGTGATCTGATTCAGTCTCATCTTTGATAATAGGAACAATACAACTGTAAGCATAATGGGTGTGTACAATGCTGCATTCACTTGGAGAGTCCTTGTGTACACGCATGGAAAGACAAGGATTGGATTTAATAAACCAGCTGTCTTATCCCCATTGCCATGAGAATCTGCCTTACCAAACGTTCGTGTGGATGCAGGCTACAGTAGCTGCTAGACTGTGGAATATGAGAAGAATTGCCCAGCATCCCTCCATAGCCAGGCTGATTCATCCCACTGGAGGAGCTCCAAGGGTCACTGCTGTGATGGCCATCTGTAAAGGACAAAGAAAACCGTGACTTTTCTGAGGCATTCAGCCTTGCTTAACAGAATAGAGGTTTTTCATATACTTGAAAATGGCTGTCCCTTGTGCATTCATCTTTGTGTCAGTTAGCTGGTTACATCAGAAAAAAGTCATCATTATTTCCCCCCAAATGACTCTATATTGCTAAACAAACATAAATATTTAGCATAGTGAAGTGTTCTTAGTAAAAAGCCAACTGTAAAAGAAAAACATTTCTACATGGAATGATGTTAAGACAGCGGGTACCTAATGCTAAAGGAAACATTTCTTAAAACTATTCTGATCCCCCTTTCTATGAAAACTAAGCAAAAAGTTTAATTGTTCCTAAATTTGGGGGTAAAAATAAAATACGTGAGACATTATACAGTTGGCATGTCTACAAGTTTAAAAAGTACATAAAGAAATAAGTAATAACGAAAAGGAATATCTCACATTTAAGGCTGCATTTCATTTTTGTAATATATACAGTAGATAGAATTAAAGTTGCAATTACATTATGATATATAGGAAAGAGGAGTCTTGAACATATTCTGAGTTTTTGTTTCTTTTGAAAACATTTTTTTTTTTGTATATAGATATATGGCTATTAAAGACTTCAGCAGCAATTCAAAGAGTCGCTGAAACTGGTTTGGCTCAGTGTATAGAGCATTGGCCTGCCGACTGAAAGGTTCCGGGTTCGATTCTGGTCAAGGGCATATACCTTGGTTGCGGGCACATCCCCAGTAGGGGGTATGTAGGAGGCAGCTGATCGATGTCTCTCTCTCATCAATGTTTCTAACTCTCTATCCCTTTCCACTCCTCTCTGTAAAAAATCAATAAAAAAGAAAAAGAAAAAAGAAAAAAGAGTACACATACCATAAGGTGGATAGTGTGCTACAGTCAATTTTGGGAGTCTCTGAATTTTACACAACTGCTTATGAGTTTAAAAAAGTTTAAAATAATATGAAAACTATGTAAAGTATCTTTTTATATCAAGTCAACCTTTTTTTAATACCATATTAAAAACATTCCTATGGATTCTCTGCATCTATTGGCCTAGAAGTTACTATGGGAGATTGGTTTTGTATGCTTTAGGCTTCTCAAATTAGGGGGGAAGAACTGGTTCTTTCAAGTTTTCCTTCTGTCACATTTGACAAAAATCACTGAGTGCCAGATATATACTATCCCACTAGCTAGGTGTTAACTATATGGCAGGTGATGCTTTGTGAAAATAGAATTATTTTCACCAGCCTTTTATTTAATAAAGGCCTTTTGAAAATTTAGGTAACAGGCAAGTTAAATCTAACACTGTATCTCATGAGGCTTCTTTTTTTTCCCTGAGATTTTTATACTTAGAAGTTAGAATTCAGAAAACTGGAATAGTTTCAGGACAGAAAGGAATAATCTATAGATTTCTTAAGAACTATGCAAGGAAAATCATGTCTGTGATCTTGATAATTTAGGAATTGTAACTAGAAGATGGAAATTAAAGTTAAAAATAAGAGGCTGCACAGTAGTAGGTTTAAAATATGCCCCTGACAGTCTCTGAATATCTTTCCCCTAAATAGCATGTTTCTCCAAGGCCTGTATTCCCAGGGCACCATGCACCCCTCACTGAAGGAAGCTGATGTGTAATGGGGCCACAATGCACTGCTCCTGGGATGGTAATGTGAAAACCTAAGACTTTCAAAAAGTTATTATTCATCTACTTTAGATTTAGCCATGAGATTGAGGAAGTTTAGGTGTCACACATGAAGTTCAGGACCACTAACTTTTCAAATAGATGGCATATATGAAAATGATGGCATATTGAAAATGTATATCATTAAAAAGGACGCTTTTGAAACATTTTGACAACATGAGGCACTATATGGAAATACATTTAGGATTTGTTAACACAGAACACTCAACCCAATGTAGACTTATAAAAATACATATTTTACATAAATTATGCTTTTCACAGTAAATTAATATTTATCACATCCCAGGATCTTGGCATAATGTTGTTTTGAAAGAATAGAATTAGACATGTGCAAATTAATTGTGCTCATCATAAATGTCAACTCAAAAAAATATATTTGGTTTTTTTGAGTATTCAAATGCAGAAAAGAAAATTTGTTCCCCATACTCTGCATGGTCTGCAGGGAGGAAAACCTATTGTTTTAAACTACCCCATCTCCTCTGCAGTGTACAGTTTAAGCAAGCCATCTTTGTGAAGGCCAGCAGAAGAAATCTATCGTTCTGTCAATTTTCTCCATGAAAATCTGCTTTCATTGATGAATTCTTGAGATGACAATCTCTGTAAGCACCAGTAGCAGGACTAACTACAAAAGAAGGAGATGATACCCATGTGGATGCAAGGCTGCTTTTTAGAGCTGAAGGGGAGGAGCCTTTTGTAATGGCACAGAACACACCCTAGTGACATGTCCCAGGGTGTTCCTGTGAGAGTTACACCTAGGAGAGGTCACAAAGATAAAGGATCCCTGTGAACATGAGCTCCATTATGCATGGAACAAATTCTCTCTATTCCTGAGGGACCCATTCAATTCAATTTTATAGATTTTCCATGGAATTTTATAAGTGAGCTAATAACCTAAAAGAGCTAACACTCTGAAGGGAAAGAAAGTAAATCCATTTTAATCAGAATGATTTTGAGTGTGTCCACTGTAATCTAAGCGAGACACCAGGCTGCTCCCCTGGTACCTGCTGCCCTAAATAGGCTCCCCTTGCTGTGACATGGCCTTTCCTAGAGTAGCACAAGGAGGGAAATCTCACAGCCCTTGCCAAATGCACACCCCAACAAGGCTTTCATAGCCTGGCAGAAAGAGTTAAAGTTCTGTGTACAGGGGATCTCGGTCAATTCCATACCTGAATTTCAGAGTATTAAGTTGGTAATATGATCATTGCCTTCTGACAGTAAGTGTCATAGACATATCAGGAATGGAGCTTAGCTGCATCCTCCAAACTCTATTCTTACAGCAGCTGCTGTCCTTTCAACCATCTTTGGCTTTTTTTCAAGCAGTAGACAGGGCCTGTGCTGTCAATGGCAAGACTATAAGCTCAGAGACCACACATCCATGGTAATTTAGTCAAAGACACTGGCCAGTTAGAAAAATAAATATATTTTATCAACCACAAAGTTATAATATTCTGCCTTTGTCGGGGAAGAAAACTGGGTGTTTTGTCCTACATCGGTTAGTGTGCTGAATAAAGCTTTGGTCGTGATGAAATAATATTCTAGTTTTCAGGTAAGTCACTTCATTGATCCAAATGAGATACTTGTTCTTACCTATGAAACAATATTTGGCTAAAATTTTAATATAAAGTTATTTATAACAAGTTGTCCCCAAGTGTGTTAAATTCAGGATGCTCAAAATATACACTGAGTCCAAACACTTCAAAACATACACACACACTCTTCTTGAGGGTGAAGATGCTAAAACGATTAGTCATGGAAGACCATCCTTCAAGACATTGGTTCTTAGTAAAGTAAACCAGTCTAATCTTAACTCATTGTTGCTCCAGCAGCTTTTATTAAAAAAACAGGTCTTAGTAAAGTCTTAATTAGTTTATTTATTTGTAATGAATGCATGACCGTCAGTATTCTATACTTATCTTACTATTCCACTTCCTGGGTATCAGTTGAGTAGTCACATGCCCCATACATCGCATGACAAGACCCAGGAAGACTTTACACAGTGGATTTATGGTTAGGGGAGGAGACAGCTTACCTTGCATGAAGAAGGAGCTAGGGAAAGTGCTGGCTGCTGGTTTCGAGGAAGGGTAGCCTGGCGAGTCCCTATTGTAGTCGGCAGTGCTTGCTGATGGAGCATAAACCTGAGGAAGGAGAGGCAATTTAGTTTGGTTGGCTGCATTGACCAAAGTATTCAAGGTCCATAACTATAGAAGAAGCAGGCACACGGTGCTACATTTCTACCATGTGCATTCTCAATCAGATGAAAGCCAAGAAACACTGCTCCTTTCAGAAAAACAAAAGATAAGCCCTTGCCCCCAAATGCTCAGTAGATTTGTGTGAACGGGAGACTGGGTGTGATATTTTCAAGTCACAGGCAAGAATATGTCAAGTTATAAATATGTTATATAATGCCAATACAGTGATCCTGGGAGTTTAAATATCCTTTCTTTTTAAAAGCATAGGTGGCCCAAGAGCACATGAAAGGTAAAAACAGAAAGACATGCACCGAGCTTCTCCCAATAAAATAAAAAATGTTTAACTTTTCAGTTGCAGTTGGCATTCAATATTTTATTAGTTTCAGGTGTACAGCATAGTGGTTAGACATTTATATAACTTACAAAGCTTCTCCCATTTTATTCTACCTTTCAATTAAAATTTTCACTTTTGAGAGAAAGAGAAAACAAATATACAATTCAAACCAAAGAAAGTGACAAATATATCTTTGTATATTATTCCTATAGTGCCAGCTTTTTGCAGAGATGCATGAACAAGGCCACTAAGAGCCAGGTCTACATAGACCACCAACAATCAGTGTGCAAAGAAGGGGGGTAGACCTCCTTTATAGTTCTTATTATATTTCTGCGTGCAGTTAACTTAAAAAGTGTGCCAAAATCCCAATTTGCTTACATTTGTTTACTAATACTCATGAGATCTGGGGAACTGGGTCTTTATAAAAATAACCTATGTATTTTTCTCTTTATGTTTCCCTTAAAGATGACAGCATACTGGAAAGGCATAAATTCATAAGGTACAGTTTAACTGTAATTGATTTTCCCCTTGCCTTTTTTTGCTAAATATATATATTTTTTTAAATCCCCATCTTCTTTTTCTCCAGAAGTTCCTCTCTCCAGATGGTGGGAGACTGAGCACTGTCGTCCTCCTGAGGAAACGGATACCTTCCTCCTCCATTTTGAAGCAGCAGCGCTCACAGAATTGGCAGTGAGCCCACATGAGACTCACAGGTCACAGTACAAAAAAGAGAAATTCACCAATAAAAAGGCAACGGCAGGGTTACCAGAAAAATAAAATAAGCCCCCCCTTTTTTACAGCATACATCAAATAAACACCCTACGAAAAATTATATAATTGCTCTCAGAACACCATGAATCACAAACTAAGTATTAATATACGGTTTAGGGTTTCACAAAGGATAGGTCCACAGAGACAGATGTGGAAAAATATGCATACACATACATACATCAAATAAATGCTACATATGCCCCACGGTGCCCTTGAAAATTGGGAGGTCCTGGAGATTGAACAAAATAAAACAGAAAAACCCATATTTCACAGCCTAATTTTCATGTTATTTTTAAATGTTCTTCATATTTTAAATGTATAAATAACTATTGGCTTCTATTTTCAAAGGGCTTACAATAAGGGGGGAATTTTTTCAAATATCTTTAAGGGACAAATATAAAATGTAAGCCAGGAATCCCCAAACAAATCAATTCTCTCAGTTCTGCAAAGCAAAACCCAGCATTTTCTTGAGAACTGTACAATTAACAGTTTCAAAATACTCCTAAATGTATTCGATGAAGGTCTTAAATGTAGGTTAAAAAGATAAAAGAAGACATTACCTTCTAGAAAAGGGGGAAATTGAAAATTAGATCATCTCATTCTAAGAAGAGTATGAGCATAATATGACTATAATATATCTATCTGCAGGCTATTAGCCTGACAGCTATTTGGCCAGCCAGTGTTAATATATAGTACTATGTGTTATCACCAAATTTCAGAAATCGATATTTTTTACTATAAAACTGAAAATAAACTCTACCTCATTATTAAACCATATTTTAAAATAATGGAAATAACTTACTTTAAGATAATAGTTGAGTTTTAATTATATATTTCACTACATTATCCTTAAACATGTAATAGTACATTATTATAGCAACATCATTTGATGGCTCCTAAGAAGGTTAATTTTTCCCTCCTGGATTTGGATGGAATTATTTGTTATTTCTTTTGTGAAATAAGGTCATAACTTAAGGTAATTTTATTCATGTATAAGAAAGTTACATTGATTACAAATTATGATCAAGCTTAAAGATCTGTGGGTAAGATCATTTACTCCAAATTCATAAATGCTACCTGCATGAAAAAGAATATCTATGTGGTTAAAAAGTTGTTCGGACATCATATATCATCCAATTTGTTTTTCTGGTGTTGTAGCCAAATGAAGACTCTTTAGACAGAAAAATCTTTGTTAATAAGAAATGAACCATTGTTTAATGGCTTTTTTAAAAAGGCAATTTATGCATATTTTATAAATTTTCTTTACATCATAATGTAAAGATCAGGTATAATATCATTTACAAACTTTATCCTTGTCACTGCAAAAGTTATAAGTGCTCTATGTATTTGTTTATACAAAGAAATATCACACAGAACTGTTATACTTTTAAAAGTAGAAGAAATTAAAAAATTATTTATTGTAACTATAAGAAAATTCAATAAAGAAATGGCCAAAGCAACTGCTAATGATATGTGACTTGGTCAAGCTGTACCACTATCGACTGCTCTTTATTTTCCACTCTTTAAAGATTACTTTCTTTAAAAATGGAGACAGAGGTATCAGATAATATTGATGAAAACAGAGTGATCATAATGTTCATACTTCAGTTATCCTTCATGTTTTCATCTTTTAATAACCTAGATGACCAGTGAGCTGCTTCATTATTTTTAGTTCAGTCAACTATTTTTGCCAATTTCTCAACCAAGAGGACAAGTTTCAATAGGTGTTCAACAGAGATATTAAATTCAATAAGAAAAACTCACATCATTTAATTTTAATTATTACTATTCTATGTAAATAGAAAAATGTACACATTTGTTAAACAACTTTTTACTTAATAAAACAACAATAAACATCAAATAGTTGGAATCATTTTAATGACTAACACCAGAAAATAAGTGCAATGAAAAATAAAATGAAAATCTCAAACTCTAGTTTAATACATTGAAGTGACTCCACCAGTGAAACATGAGGAAAGTCTAAAGGGAAACAAAAATCTACATTTAGTTTTTCTCTGATATGGTAGCTTAGATTAAGGTGACTTTTGGCATTCTGATTCCTCCCATAAGAGTGACTGAAGAAGTGAGAAATTTTTGTTGCAAAATTGGGAATGGGAAGACTTGGCCAAAGCTTATAGGCAACAGCCTTTTAATGAAGTATTTGTTGAATAACAACTTCATGGAAAGCTAACAGCAAAGTATAGTTAATATTCAAAGTAAACACTACATCTTTTCTTTACAATCCTGAATTTAAATCAAAACCATGCATATAAAAATCCTGAGTTTAACAAAACTCTCTAGATAAGATTAAATCCTGAAATGGTAAAAAAAACAAATGTTTTCCTACTTAATTTTTGTTGCACCTGGAAAAGTATTACTATTGTACATTAGCTATTCCATCCAATGGTCCTGATTATCCTTTGTGCACATGCTTTTAAACTAGAACCTCTGCCTATTAGAAAAGAAGAAAAACTAAGCAAAAAATAAATAAATAAATAAAACAATGGAGTAGCCGATCTTACTTTTTATAAATTGAAATTTATAATTATCAATACAAGGCTTATTTGGCCATAGTTTGTAGAGATATTCTTGTGGGGTCTCATAATTACCTTTAGGAAAGTAAGATATAATATGGTATATTCAGAGTGAAACTAGAATATGTTAATGGTATTTGCCTCCTGAAATGGGAAGCTAAACTGAAGAGATCAAGTGAAGTGGCTACAGCTCATGTATAATGGGTGATAGACAGTGAATTACACAGTACACCTTTAACATTACTACCCCTTTGAGATTCTACACATAACTGAACATATAATTTCCAAAGAGAACCAGTTCAGAGTAACTAAGACATTGTGATAAAAACTTTCAGACCCTTAAAGAGTTGCTATATGCTCTATGAGTAGAAAAGAGCAAAGCAGAATTATGCTTCGGATTCCCAAGTGCCAGCGAGGCTCACTTAGCAGCTCAGACCGTGGGAGATTTCACAAATATTCTGAAGTGTGGCAGTTAAACACTCAAATGCCAAGAGTTTGTAGTGTGCGCCTGATGTTTTCAGATGGAGGCATAAGCTTTGAAGCTTCCTAGCATCTAATGGGGAAAAGTACTTAAGTACTTAGATGATCAGCTTACACTACTCAGGCAACTAACTGGATTGGACCTTCAACTCTTACAATGTCTGAAGGACATGGGTCACAATGAGAGAAAACAATGACAGTGATACCTCCATGTGTAAAAGATGGAAAATGGACACTGTAATTTTTCTATGTGACCAAGTTAAAGATCCATAAAGTGAGGGGAAGATGTACTTGAAAAGAGACAGTCTCCCAGTAATACAGAAACAGGTTTAGCAGGATAGGAGAAATTACCCAATTCTGGAAACAGGTCAACTCTTTTCAAACTCCAGCTCTCCCAATTAGTTGTGAGGACAAAACAAAGCGAGTTATCTCTCAGAGCCTCAAGTTTCCTTTGTCAAACGAGGCTATCCTATTCTTACTGTGAGGATTAAAGACAATATCTACTCAGCATTATTACTAATACATTGTAGTCACTCCATAAATGATAGTGTTATTTATATCTTATAAGTGCGACTTATTGCTTATAGCTATTTTTAACATGTCTAGAATGGAACTGTTCCATATAGTAGCCTTTAGTAATATGCGGTTATTTGAATTAAGCTTAATTAAAATTAAGTAAAATAAAATAATTAGTGCCTTGGTCACAGTAGCCACATTTCAAGTGCTCAACTGCCACACATGGCCATTGGCCATCACAATGGACACCACCAACACAGAACTTTTCACCAAGGCAGCAAGTTTATTGGAAGTGTTGATCTAGAGACATGCTTGTCTGTGTAGAGACCTACTAGGCCATGTGCATCACCCTCCATTACAGCATCTATTTGCAACAATGCGAGCTTGTTTAAGATCTCCTGTTCCATTTGGGCTACAAAAGCAAGAACTCTTCTAGAGTGGCTAGAGAGAGGCAAATTTCTACATATCTATCCCTAGTAAACCTAGTATACAACAGATGTATAATAAATGTTGACATTATTGAGTTACAGGACATTTTTTAGACAATAAAGCTTGAACTGATTTTTAACACTTTCTGATCTGTGTTCACAAAATTGGTAACTGAGTCCCTCCATTCTACTCTTTCTTTGTTTATATTACTTTTTCTTTTTAAATTTTTTTGTATTACTTCTTTACAGCTTTTCCTTTCTCCTTCTACCTGTTCCCCACTGTCCTGCCTCTTGGCATTATATATTTAAAGCTCAAATAAGTTCAACCTATTTTACAAATGAGCAAAAAGAAGACACTAAAGGAGTTACCCAAGGGCCTAGACAGTTACCTGAGGGCCTAGGAGTTACCCGAGCCCTTCTTGTTCAGTCCTCTTGACACTCTCCTTCCCGAAGTCTTTTTTGGTTGTATAACTTAAGTATTCTAATGAACAGTAAAACGGCACGGAAGATTGATAAACAGGTTCAAGTAACAGTTGAAATAAGCTCTTATATAGTTTAAAGGCAAAATAAATAACACTCCAAGATCATATAATAGCAATATACAGCCCAAGACTACAAAAAAGACAAACTACAGAAATAAAAATTACTCATCTGATATAGTCTCAGTATAATTACCAAGTCAAGGAATATTTACTAGTGGAAAGAGATCCCACACTTCATTTCCAAGTGATGGTTACAGGCTGGTTTGCATTATCATCACACAAATAGGAAATCTGTTTAGAGATAACACTTAAATGTGTGCAGTATATTGACAGATAGGTATTTAATTATAAATAAAAAATTTTGGGGTATAAGCTGTTGAAATTATGAAGCTTTTATTATCATTTAAATCAGCATAGGCTATCATAGGGTATAGCCAAATAGTTTTAAGTGTCCTAAAATAAATCCAGTAGGAAGAGTTTTGCTCCTTAAACTGTCTTTATTGCTAGTCTAATTTTTTTCACAATTATAAAAAATGTGTAAAATCTACCATTCATATATATATTCATATTTTATTTGTGCTAACAAATAATGACCTATCTCCACTCTAACATGTATTACAAAAATATATGAAAGTGAGTATGTGTATAATCTCCATAAAATGAATTCCCAGACTATGTAATATATTTAGAATACAGGTTACTTTAAACATACATCCATATTTCCCATCACAAATATCATACGTAATTTTTCTACCCTTCTAAATATCAGCTGAGTTTCCATGATCTATTAATGAGTAAATTACATCTGAAGTTAAATCCAATAAATGAATTAGAGCCAAGAGTTTATCTTTCTCAGGCACTAAATTTCCTTTTCTGTGTTAAGTAGTAGTAAAATGGTAACAATTTCAATCCCCTTATTTGTTCATATATGTATTGATAAAATTATATAACTGAAAGATATAAAAAAGGCCCAAAAGGAAGCAACAGGGAGGAGAAGTAGGGACCTGAATGTTCGGTGACATATCAGGAGTTGTGTAAGCACACAAGTTGGGCAGAATAGGCCCAGATACTTCTCTGCCAGCCCACCCAACCCGAAACAGGCTTAATGGAGATGCTATAACAAAGTGAGGCCTGTGTTCGTTATGGCCAGGCAGCTCTATCTTGTTCTTTCTTTTCTTCAATTAAAAAGGCAAGAATATTCTTATGTGTGTATGTGTGTGTGTGTTTTTATTAAATATAGCTAGCTGTGGTATATTTTTCAAAACTCTAAATCAAATTTAAAACTCAAAAAAAAAAAAAGGTCCATGTAGCCTTTGACATGTCTAGAAATTTGCAAGGAAGAAAAAAATCCTGCTTCAATTAAAAAAAACAAACAAAACTAAGGCAGAATCACTAATAATTGCATAGCAATATTACTGGGATTTAAATCTACAGAGGTTCAATCAAGCTATATCACAGACCTAGAGGGTTTTGAGGTTTTGAGATATTTTAGTTGTTTTCACATATTATTCTACAGTCATCTCAGTAATGTATGAAAGAAGTTACCAATTAGGAACAAAGAAAAGAAGTAATTTATTATAGAATCACAGCTTAGTGCTCGCCAGATCTGGAAAAGGACCTAGTCCCAATGCCTGCCAGCCCCAAGCTCTTGTCACAGTTGGCATGACAAAATGATGACAATGATAAAAATACTAACAGTTTACTTACGATATGCTAGACACTTCCAGCAAAAGTGTGCATATAATCACTTTGTCTTTACACTAATCCTATTGTTTATTATCAGATCAAATTCACAAACAAGGAATTTGAGGCACAGGGAAGTTACCTTGCTTAAAGTCATACAGCTAGTTACATGGAAAAACTGAAATTAAAAATCATGTCTTTTGACCACTAGTCTACCATATTTCCTCTTGATAGCTGAAGCTTCTTTCTATTCAGGGTATTCATGGAGGCCTACCAGAACCCAACTCTGTAGAGTCTTGGGTCCCCTACACTTCCTGACCATTCTGCAGTCCAAGACCTGGGAACACTGTTCTCTTCTCTCAGGAGAGAACACTGGTGATCCCAACCAGGAAAGCATGAAGGAGCTTCCTGCGTCCTCCTACAAAGGGGATCACAAGAAGGATCATCCATCTGTCTTCCAGACATGAAGCTGGGCAAAGATTCAGCAAGTATTAGTACTCTTATTAAAAGTACTGAAGACAGAGAGGTTATAGAATCTGTTGAGTGGTACACCTGGGTTTAGTGGTGAAATACAAAGACGCTAAATGGGTAAAAAGTACCATATTATTTAAAGCATTCACATGAAGTGTGAATATAGTCCTGTCTAATGTGTACTCGCCTCTGGCTACAAATACTTCTTTTTATTTTTTACACCTGCTTTTCTCGTGCTCTTGGCACTAACTGAGCAGACACTGTATGTTTGCTATTACTTTCAACGTGGCGTATCCCAGGAATGTCCACTGCTAACATTTTGAGTACCTTGGCCATGGCTGAGGATGCCTTCAGCTGATCAAATTACACCTGGCTAAAGAACTCTTTGAAATACTTAATTGCATAAAATGTGGTTCAGGTGAAACCTGACTTCTTCCTGGTTACATTCTTTTGGTTACTTATTCATGTGAGAATTGGCTTCATCACCAGACTCAGGATTGGCACATATAAAAGACTGGATGTTAAGCTTTTAAGCACATCACAACTCTTTAATATATTCTAACACCCAAATTGTTTCCAAGCTTTTATTTATTAAGTGTTCAACAGAAATTAAAGGTAAGAGTAAGGAGAACATGACTTGTCATTTCAATTAATTATTATTTCTAGTTATTTTAAGTCATAAACAGATGTACTACAGCTACACATCAAATTCATGATTGTCCATTTTTCTAATGGATCATCTCCCATCTCAGTACTACTTCTGCCTCTTTGGCTACCAATTGTTTACTTTCTTAAGATGACAACTACTGCTTATTAGGAAGTGTTGGAACATAAAAACAGTGTTGGTTATACTGCCAATAAATAACTCAGTGACCTTTGCAGGCAGGTTTTTATTTCATTAATTAATTAAGGGCAGCATGTCTTTCAGATGCCAACACATTCTAAGATATTATAATAAAGAGATAAAGTAATTTTAGGTTTATTCCAATGCTAATCATCACTGTTTCTTTTATACCCTAGTCCAGTGGTCAGCAAACCGTGGCTTGCAAGCCACAGTTTACCGCTCCGTTGACTAATGAGTTTGCTGACCACTGGGATAGGGGCTTAATCACAAGGAACAATAACAGTCTGTAATTATTGGAATCAAGAGTCTAAGTCAGTGGTTGGCAAACTCATTAGTTAACAGATCAGCAAACGGCGGCTCGTAGCCGCCGTTTGCTGACCACTGCCCTAGCCAATACTTTAAAAAAAAGCCTGGTAAGAAAGTCAATCAAATAAATAATAAGGTTAAAAACAGTATGATGAAAAAATGTGCAGGTGCACTGTGTGTGTGTGTGTGTGTGTGTGTGTGTGTGTGTGTGTTTGTGTGTGTCTGTGTGTGCGCACCCGTGCAGTACCTGGCACAGCACAGGCTCAAATAGTTCTAAGTGCACATAAGGATGAATGAATAAACACATCACACACAAGATACACATCAAACTAAGAATAACATTATATGGGACAAAGATAAACATTCATTGTTTCTGACAAAACAGATTCTAGTGCTTTTCACGTCTCAATGTGTTTTAAGGCCGAGCTTTCTTTGGAAGGTGAAGGCAATTATGAATAATAGTCCATACTGAAGATTTCTCAGAATACCATCCCCCATCCTTTTCTCTTTAAACCCAAGTTCATAGGTTGATGCCTGAAGTCTAGTGCTAACATCTTTCACTGGATTTTGGTAGGTGTGTCTTTTAACAGGGATCTGAGCTCTAATAAGTTTGGACACCACTGAAATAAATAAATTACTGCAGAACTTAGTTAATGTACATCAGTATAAGGGGCAAAAACTTGCATCCCCAGAAAAATTCCATGGTCACAAATCTGCTGTCAACACATCTCCAATCATCCCCCCTCTTGGGAAATAGAAATGCTGCTACAGTTAGCAGTTACTATACTTCCATGTGATGAAGTCTCAAATCTTTTCTCAAGAATTAATTTTGAAGAATGAGGAAAATGGAGAAAGCGGGAGGTATGGTGAAGGTTTTCTAAGAAGGGGAAGCAGAACCAAACAAAAATGCTGATTTCTTTAGAGGCTGACCATGTATAACCCTTAACGTGTCATTCCTAGCCCTCCAATCCTGAGTGTCCTTACTGCTGTGTTTGTATATACAGTACTAGTAATCACCAGGGATGGCCAGAGAGCTATCATTCCTAAGTATACATTCCTTCCCAGGAAGCAAGAGCAATTAGGAAGGAAGTTTTGTGAGATAAAATCAGAAAGATGCACTTTCAAGAGCAAAGACTCAAGAAAGATAGTGAGACAAGAGTCTAACAGAGATTGAAAAGACAAGAGGAATACTCAAAGAAACACTCACAAAACAGAATACATACTTCACTGGATACCTTCTTTGGCTTTGAATGTAATTATATACAAGGAAATTTGGTGAAATTTTCTGATTAATCATTATTAAAAGTTCCTACCTTTACAGTATTTTAAATGATAAAATCTGTCAACATCCATTATGTTACTTAGTAATCAGTTTGAGAAAGATTATCTATCTAAGGGATCAACCATTTCACCCATGTTCTACATTATGAAACAAAAGCTGAGGAGGGTAGGTGCCTTCCTTTCCCAGGGGTCACATGGCTCCATGAGGGCAGCAGAGCGGGTGAGAACCCAGGTCTTTTCACCCTGAATCCCAGGTCGAATTGTTAGCACCTGACCAGAATACCCTTCCAGACCACCTATGGTCAAGGAATCTGGGGATCAAATTTCCACATTATTAAATGAGACCTACCAATGCTAAGTGTAGTTATGGATGAATTCTATGCTGTACTTTGAAGCATCCAACTTAACTCTGGGTGCTTCATACACATGCCTTTTATCTTCTGCTTACAAGAGAATTGTTATGAATAGTGAGTTTCCAATCTGGTGAAGTTTTGAACAGGAATCACTGCCATGGTACATGGTAAAATTATTACCCATCCTCCCTTTCATAAAGCTAAAAAAAAAAGTACAAATTATCTTTTTTTTTTTGTCAAAACATATGGCTCTAACTACTTTCAACTAAAAACAAAAGCATGAAATAATTACCAAATGATTCTGTGGCACAGATTGAACTGAAAAAAAAAAGTATGCAAATTGTCAACATCTATACCCAATCAACCACTTCTCTATCTAATATCCATTCAAATACCTGTTCCACCCCCATGTTCAAGGCAAACTTTTAGGTGAAATCAGTCAGCAATATTTCACTTGCTTAACTCATTGCAGAACTTGTAGCAAGCACCGGACCAGGTGTTTGGGTACATTTAAAAACAATTAAGAGGCCAGAGTTTTCATTACTGGCTAGTTGAGAGATTTCAGATGTATAACTAGCAACTTAAAAAGGTACAGAAGAAACATTTTGTATGTTTATGCAAAATAAAAATATAACTTTTTCTTTATGCAAAAGAAATAACTGATTAGAACAGTTATTTTAAAAAATAAAACTCAAAGGAGGTAAAAAAATAGTAAAGGACAATAATTCTGACAAAAATAACTAAGACTAAATGGCTATATCTGCAAGCACATTTAAAATATAATTGTGCTGACCCTCTCTAATATTTAAATTTCAGACATTTTTTCACCTTAACAGTTTAAAGATCTGTCACCTCTATTACTCTTCTGGAATAATAAGAGTATAAATACATATGAACAAGTTATTTCTTTAACAATAAAAATTACAGTAAGAATATAATTTATTTCCAAGAAATGAAACTCTGGTAACTAAATTACTTTGTTCAAGAATACTGAATATCTAAAATAGAAATGAAAAAATCCAGATAATTGCTTAACATTAAGATAAGGGAAGCAGTTTAAATCCTCAATGTTGATGAAATTAATGAGAAAATATTTTTACAAGAAAAGAAATACAGAAGTTTTACATAATGAAAGGCACAGAATTGATGCCTTCTTTTCCTTTCTTGAAAACTAGTATGAAGTGAGAACTTAACAGAAATATACAGAAAGGTTAAAAAGAAAGAGGAGATGTTTTCTTTTTTCTGATGGAGAAACACCCATTAAATACAGGGCTGGGGCAAAGTAGGTGTACAGTAGTGAGTCTACAAAACACAGTTTATTCTTGCAGTATTACTTATTCACTACTGCATTACTTATTAGTTGCCACTGTAAACCTACTTTTGCCCATGCCTGTATATTATTCTTTGATTACATAGTGAGGGCACATTAGGTCGTCTGCCTGGGACATTTTAATCTTCAAATAGATCCAGGCTTTTCTCCGAATCCTTGATAGATAGGTAAGTGAACAGTGTGTGTGTACATATTTGTGAGTAGCATAAAATTAAAGGTTTATAAAACATGCAGCAGGGAGAGAGGACGGATCTGTTTAATGGGTATGAGGTTATCTTTATGGGTGATAAAAATGTTTTGGAACCAGACGGATGTGGTGGTTGCTCAACACTGTGAATGCACCAAATAACACTGAATCGTTCACTTTAAAAAGGTTATTTATGTTATATGAATTTCACCTTAATTAAAACAAAACAGTGTAGCAGGCTTATAATTTATCTGTTGTCCTTCACACACACACACACACACACACACACACACACACACACAATATTAGTGAGGACTCATGTGTAGGGAAATGGTATTCCACAGGAGCAGAGAGCACCAAGGATGGGCCATATTTGTAAAGCAGTAAACCCTGTCATCAGTTGCCAGATAGAAAAATTAGGTAAATAATGTAGCCATTATTAGATAAGGAGGTTGCTTTTCCATTGAAATAAAACTGTTCTTGCTGATATCATTCATGATCTCTTTGTTAGCACATTCCATGTTCTTCATTCTAGTAAGTAAATGAACGTATGACTCTCCCTCATTGTCAAACCTGTCTGAAGTGACATTGCCTCCTTGTCTTAGGTAAGCTAACGAGCTATAGAAATGGTCTCTAATGTGCTCTAAGGAGCAGGAGACCATCTTATCTACCAGAAAACACATATTGTAACTTCTGCCACTACATAGACATTTGGTGGAAATAAAACAAGATTGTGCACTGAGAAAACACTTTGAAGAAAGTATGGACCTCGTTTCTCATTTGTACAGCATGTTCAGTACCCTGGTCAGAATTAAAATATATTTGGATGGAGATGTGTCTGTTCTCTTTAACAGAAAACTTCTTGAAATGTGGAAAACTTGTTTAGCTATTTTCTCTAACAAGTACAAATAGCAATGTGTACTAGTGTTAAAATATAAACAGGATCAAAAAATTTTTTGGAAAAGAATGAGCTCAAAAAGTTTTAATTGCACACATTTTAATATTCTAAGCTTCCCCAGCGCTATACTTTTGAAATTTGTAACTTTTATAAATTACACAAGTTTTATTTCCCATAAAATACTATAGGTTCCTTAGGGCAGAGGGTATGACTTAAGAGTATACTCAATGCAATTATCTTGCCTACGGTAAGTGTCCAAAAACATTTATTAAACACACAAAGGAAACAGCCGAAGTGAAAGAGGACCAATCCTTTTCTTCAGTTTACACAGCAGATTTTTATAGTATTAAAGTACCTTACAGAACTATACTTCCAGCCATCTTTGTTGAGAAAAATTAGCCTCAGAATCATAAATGGCTGAGGTATTATACATGAGCATGAGCCTCTATGGATTATCAGGGAAAAGATGTCATGTAGAGATAACACAGATGTAAAAGATACTATGCTAAAATTCCACAGATGTCCAGCACTGGATGTGCAAAATTTCTCAAGAACTCCTCCATATAGAATTTATGAGCATTTCTGACTTGCTATATTTGTGATATCTGTTCCTTAGTTTCTGTGTCCAGATTTTAAAAATAAAGATTGCTTGAAATTTTGACAGAGAGTCAGCTTGTGACTTAAATTTTCCAAAAAAGGTTGAGAAATTTAAACAGAAGTCATAGGCAGGTGAAGAACACACATTACACTTCATGATGTTTTCTACAATTTCCAGTTGATGGGTCCTCAAAAACAGGCTGGACTGTAATCAGGAGGCGCAACACAGAATGTATAACTCTAGCTACACTCACCACTTAAACACCGCCCGCCCCCTCTACCCTTTTGCATCTGCCATCTAATTCCTTCTTTTCTTTTCTGAGTCTGCTCAAGTCCCACTAAACCTGATTGGTCTGTACAGCTCGTTTTGCCCTTTGCATGTCTTCTAACTTGTGTTGCTGTCTTCTGTTTCATATTTATGGTCTACTTTCCCAAATATGTTCCAATTCCCTCAGGGGGTGTCTCATTCTTTCCATCACTCTCTCTGTCTGGTAGATAAGATGCTTGATGCTCATTTTCTAGTGATGACGATAATGATGACAATGATGATGGAAAAGCATCCTGCTATGCCCTTTCTCCACTTCTTTACTTTTCTTCCACATCCACTCCTCCAATGAAACTGCTCAAGAACTCCTGGATACTGCAGCCAAATGTCACTTTTATCTCTCAGTAACATCTGACACTGTTGACTATTTCCTCCTTCTAGTCAGATCTTCTTTCCTTGGCTTCTGTGACTATGTCTTCCTGATGTTCCTCCTATCCCTCTGGACTTTTAAATTCAATTATCTCTTGGGCATACCCATTTGAAGGGCTCCTCATTACATTCACGATAAAATCTAAACTCTTTAATTGGGTGCACAAGGCACTTTATGATCCAGCCACTGTTGATCTTTTCAGTCCTCTCTTATTATTATCCTTATGCGCTATGATCTCTAGCCATTCTTTTTTTTTTAAATATATTTTATTGATTTTTTTTACAGAGAGGAAGGGAAAGGGATAGAGAGTTAGAAACATCAATGAGAGAGAGACATCGATCAGCCGCCTCCTGCACGCCCCCTACTGGGGATGTGCCTGCAACCAAGATACATGCCCTTGACCAGAATCGAACCTGGGACCTTTCAGTCCACAGGCCGATGCTCTATCCACTGAGCCAAACCGGTTTCGGCTCTAGCCATTCTTTATAATGGTATATGCCATTCTCTTCCTGGACCCAGTTATTACCCTTGCATTTTGTCTGCTTAATTTCTATTCATCCGTGGACCTCACTTCCTCCAGGACAACTGTAAGGCAGGTGCCCTTCCTGTGTCTACCTTTAGCAGCTGTACTCCCCCACAGGTTCATTATCAGACTGAATGTAGCTGTCAACTTCTTGTCTGTCTGGTTCAGAGCTATATTCCAGCACCTGACTCAGAGTAAACATTCAAGCTTCTTACTATTTGAGTAAAGGAGTTAGGAAAAGCACATTAACATGTTTTTAAAATAACCATAATAACTTCGCCCTAAAAAGGAAAGGTGAAATCTACAAGTTCTCTACAATTTCAAACTGGTAATCTCAGGTAATGGTGTTAGTCCAAAGAACAGACAGATGATTCTTCCCAACTGCATGTCGATGACTTACTTCAGTGGGAGAAGCCTGAGCTTTGTTTTTGGCCCCTAAATTCCCCTGCACTCCAGATGCCCAGAACAAGATATCAAGGAGAAAGGACTCAAGAGCTCTAAGTAGGCTGCGACTGTCCCAGGACTTAGAATCCCTAATATTAGCTCTCCTGAGTGCAATGTGGAAAAGCAGACTTGCACGATCTTCAAGGCCACAGAGCTCAACAGTGACAAAGAGCAGGAGCTTTTAAGTCATGATCTGGGCTTGGCAGTGCATGGCTGGCCCCCACCTTACTGTCTAGAGAAGAAAGGCACCTTTCATCTTGAGGTTTTCACCTGTGGTGGTTTATCCTTTTGATTAAATAGGCAACATCAACCTCAGGGCCAGTTTCTTAATAATGCTTTTCTTCTGCTACATGCACATTCCACCCAAGAGGGCCATACTAGTATGGCTGTTTCTAAGGTGACCTGATCTGTGGTGTTTTCTAAAATAATCTGATGTGAACCAACTGGGTGAGAAAATGCTAAGATCTGCATTTCCTTGAAATGTGATGCTATTTTTGAGCTCCTAATTGAAAAAATTTAAACTGCAAGTAATTAAGTATAGGGGAGCACAGCGAAGGTGGCTGGTGTTTAGGCACATGGTAAACTGATCTGACACTGAACTGGGAGGCTAATATTAGGAATGGGTAAGCCAAGCTGGGCTTTGTGTTTGTTCAATGTCTCATACTATTTTTCAAATGTCATGAGCTCAGCAAAACCCAAAACACATTTTCTCAGCGTTTCTCTCTATTTTTCGGCCCATATGTATTTCAAGAAGAGTCCAATTCATATGTTTCTGATTTATTTACATGCAAGTCATCAGAATATTGTTTTGTATGAACTATTTGATGTCCAGGAAGCCTGTTGAGCCCTTTTTCCTTTGAGGTCCCCCGCCCCCCACACATACACTTAGGATCAGGAAGCCATGATTTGCAAATAGAAGGAAGGAAGGAAAGAAGGAAAGAAGGAAGGGAGGGAGGGAGGGAGACTCATCAGAATCCCCGATATTTTTTCCTCAAAGGTTCAAATGTTGTTCAGAAGGTAGATGGTGTAGTCTGAGTACAATTCTACAGCTGGCAGGCTGCATTTTCCTGCTCCTGACACGGCCCTTCTGGATGTTAGTAATGCCTTCCTTGTGGACATAAAAGCACATATTTGCAGTGTATGAACAACAGCAGATCCTAAAGAGAGGTGATGAGCTCTTCAAAGATTAAGTGAATGGATTCTGTAACGTGGTATCTAGGCACTGGGCGGTAGGGGATGGGCAGTTAGCATCCAGAGAGGAAAGTAGTTATCATCTTTCCAGGACAGCCCTAAAATAGTCAGCACCGTTTTTCATCCCACTAGAAATTTTGCAGGCATTCTCTTTCCTCACTTTTTAAAAGTACCCTCGATTCAAGTGTGATCTGGTAATTGTTTGCATACATTAAAAAAACAGCATAACATAATTTTATAAATATTTCTCCACTTGTGAGTAACTACAAACTAAAAAAAGAACACTAGCACTTTTTAGGACTTCAAGGACAGAGTTAGTTTGAGGATCCCTAAATTCATACTTTTGACAAAGCAAGTTTTCTTTTCCTTTAAAGAGGATTAAGACACCACATATTAAGCACATGTAAGGGACAGGACTTTTCTCCTTTTAGCATTGTGGGTTTCTGTAAATTCAAAAATTTAAAAGATCTGGTAGACTGCTGCAACACTTTAGGAAGACCAAGTCAGATTTTAAGAATAGTGAGTTTTTAAAAAGAAATTATATATAAAACAGGTTGCATCCATTGCAAGCTTCTCTAAATTTCAGTTCAAAACCAAATGGATGCTCAACCAAAAGCACACAGCTAGTATGGAACAGTATCTCATGCCTCTGTAGTGTGTGTCTAAAATATAAACCCCCATTTCCTATCACTCTGTCCTCAGTGAGGGGACAGATTAGAAATGCTGGTTATTCTGAGCAGGGACTGAAAGATTTCCAACTACACCACCTTTCAAGACTGAGATCTCTCTCTCCTCTAAAACTCTTTTCCGTTTTCCCATTTCAAAACCAGGGATGTCAGGGCTGAGAAGATTCAAAAAGTCTTCTCCAATCAAATATCTCTCCAGCACAGCTGCTGTTAAGTGGCCCAACATGTTCTGAGTCAGGCTACCAGCCCATACACTACATCATTTTGCTATAAGTTCCCAAACCTATATATTTCAGTAAAGCAATATATATATATATATATATATATTTAAAAATCACCAAATTGGACTTCTCAATACATCACTCTTCGAAAGCAGCTAATATGGCATGGCAACAAATAGAAATATTAAGCCTTAAGCTGTCAAATGAAGGGTGATTTAAGGTTATGATATGTCCATTAAATATCAAATAGCCACTATTAATACATGTTACTAGAGCAAATCAATTAATCACAAGTTGCTCTGAATTCAAACAGTTCAGAGGACATTTTATTAAATTGCTGGAAGATGACCAAATAGCAAAATATAATCATTACCACGATTGTAAAAAAAAACCAAAACCAAGAAAAAAAAACCACCACCATTTAGCAAACCAATCTTTATCTAATGAGGAGAAAGCTTGGGCAATGAAAAAAGTAGCCTTAGGCAAATATCTAGACAGAGTCAATAACCATTGTAAAATAAAAACATGGTCAGTTTTCTCTACAGAGTCAATCATACAGACATATCTCTACAATTTAAGTCAACAATATGTTTTCAGTTTTCACTATCTTCCTAGAGACCGTGAGGAAGTTGTCAAGTATTATGACTAGGTTTCAATAGCTGGCCTTTAGAACTTACAATTCATCTTGCATTAAAAAAAAAAAAACTTTTTTGGGGGACATAGTTTATTTTTTATCCTGTTTTGTTAATTTTCTGTTTAAAAGAAGGAAGACATTAAATAGAAGCATTCACTCATCATTCACTCATCAGATACCACATTATCTTTAGAAACTATATAAGTTCCTAATTGTGAGTAATATTTTGAAATGCAATAGCTGAAGCGAAAAAGACAGCCTCATGGGCTACCCATCTGTAGGACAGATTATAAGATGTGAATTTGAGAGCATTACAGAAAAATGTTACTTGGAAAGAAAATATTTTTATGGGTAGCACTAAAACTGTCTATAATGTTCTTCCCCCCGTTTTGCCTCTCTGTTCCCCAATCTAGACCTTCCCTTGGCAAACGTACAGATGCCATCCCTGCTGAGCAGCAGTAATGAGGAGCCTCTCCCTGGGTACCCCCCACTGCCACAAATTCACTACTTGGGAGAGAGGGGTCTCCAACATGTCCCTTCCGAGGCACGCGCACACACATGTACACATACACACCCCAACTGCCCTTTCATCTTATGGCCTGAGATGGACAGGAAGATGGCATCTCTAAGCATCCTGCCCCTTTGCAGCGCTTGCTGGAACAAATCTAAAGAGGTGCCCTAGATGAAACACACACACACACACACACACACACACACACACACACACACACCCCTCTATTAATCTTTATTGCTGCCATTTTTCAGTGTCATTTCAATGTTTAACAACCTGAACTAATAGACATTTTTAAACATGTCCGGAGCTTCTGGAGGGAACCCACTCCCCACCACCCATTTGTTTTTTAACTTTCATATAATTCCGATCATCTTGATGGACTGACCTGCTCTGGGATTTTAATCGAGGGTGGACAATTTTTCTGTTTGTTTTAATTGAAGGTCCGTAATGTGGGCCACATGTTTCTGGCGGTGAGCTGGAAGTACAGAGGAGGCAGGGGCAGGGAAGGCAAAGTGGTGGGGATTTGGAAAGGGGGAGGGGGAAGGTGGGGAGGGGCTGGATGATGAAAAGACCAGTTCCACAAGCAAAGCACATTAGCAACCCAGAGTGGAAAGGGCCGGAAGGAAAACCCACCCACCTCACCCCTGCGTTCATTCTATCAACCTGCAATTGCTGCAATCAAAACCATATGTCGGTTCTTCCAGATCTTTCTCACAGGACAAACATGCAGAGGGCCTCAGGCCTGGCGTTGCCATCAAATGGTAATTGATACCATATGAGCCACAAAATAGAAAAGCACATGCAAACAGCAACCTCTCTCACTGCACCCCCCTTCCCATCCCCTTCTGGGCCCCTTGAGAGGGATGAAATTGCAGGTCTTGCCGGGCCGCTAAGTGCACTGTGCACCATGAAAAACAAGTGTATTGTGGCTCCAGTAACCACCTGTAAATCAGAGAGAAAGAAGAGTCCACTAGCCAAGAGTTAGTCCCAGAGAACAGGCGAAGGTGAAAGGTCACCCTGGGTTAACACAAGGTCATCGATCATGGGGAAAAATGAGCACAGGTGTGAAGCAGATCACAGGCCTGCGCGCAGGGAATGACCTTCTGGTCCCACAGCACATCCGGTCTGGAGAAAGCTAGTTCCCACTAAGCCACATCTGTCTTCCTCTCCCCCTGCAAATGTGATAGTGGGAAAGTGGAAACCACTCCCAATTACAAGGTAATTAGAAGAAAAAGGACTCCAATCCCATATCTGCCGGTCTGCATTTTTGAAGCTCTTTTTTGCATTCCATTGTTCTCATAAAAGAAAAAAAATCCAGAAAACCCGCTGAGCTGGAGGTCCTGGCAATGGCAGGTTGAATGAATGTAAGGCAGTAGGTAAAATCCGTCTCTTATTTCCGCCGACACTGACAGAACTACAAGTAGCACACGGCTCTCGCCTCTGCATGTATATATTTTCTTATTAACTCGATCGGGCAGAAATTTGCAGAGATTTGTTTGGATTTAGAAGTCACAACAGAATGTCAGTTTCACAAACCAAGGCTCATTCTGTGGTGAAATGTACAGCTCTGGACCCAACCATTCACCGCACACAGCTAGCTATTTGTTCCAACTCCTTTAGCAGCCGCTTCTGAACTAACAGCTAACTTATTCTAAACACACGCACTGTGTCTAGTTTTTCTTCCTTCTGCCTATCCCATTATATGTGATATTTTAGTCTTATAGATCTTATGAAGTTTAAATATTTTCCAGATGGGACCAGGCAGTACAGAACCCTGTAAACATTTTAAGTCATAAAAAGGTCCAACTGAACACTTAAAACAGAAGAGGAAGATGCTATAACATTCTTCTTTTGCGAGCAGTAACCTTGTGAGCTAACACTGCAAACTGTGTACAGGGGGATGGGGAGGGACAAAAGTCAACTCTTTTTCCTCTCCTAAATTCTCAAGAACTAACTGGTTCATCCTAATTTAGGTCCTGACTATTTATATCTTTCCTAATTAAAACATCCCCCCCCACAAAAAAAAGATGATTTAAGCTCAATTTACAAAGCAATGCGTCTCAATGGGAAGAAAGAAAACCATAGTTGTAACCGAATGAAAATTCCATTGTCCCAGAGGGAAAATAAATAAGGTCTATCAATTCCATCCGTTTGCCCAGATTCTCAGCAGTTGTCTTCCTAACAGTGTAGCCACGAAAGCCCTGAACAAGTGGCATTTCCAAGCCTCCTCCGCCAAGAGTTAATGGAGGAACATCCCTAAGGACGCTCAGCACCGATCCAGGAGAAAAGGAAGTGAATAAATGAAGGGGTAAAGGAACAAGGGCAGCAAATGAAAATGAAAGTTCCTGGTGAATGGCAGGGGAAGAAAGAAGTAGGGCAAAGCACATGGGCAGCACGCACGCCAAAGCAGCACAGTGAAGCTCAGAGGGTGTCAGAGCAGGCAGGCAGGCTCAGTCACCACTTGGGGAGTCTCTGACCTTACCTCTGCTTTCCCTGCGTGGTCCAGTCAACATAACCCTGTATCTGAGCATCTGCACTGTTTAAATTTCATCCTGTGGTGTTGTTTGCTGATTGGTCAGACATGGCTAACAGCATCAGAACTGCAATCTGACAGACAAGGAGCAAGCAGGACCACAGCACAGAATTCTCAATAGGAGGGAGAGAGACAACTCCATGCTGGATATATGAAACTCAGACCCACAGATGTCTGCAGCCGGGCCTGGGGCTTGTCTAGGGGTGGGAGGGCCTAGGGTGCGCCTGGGAGGAGGGCATGGGAAAGGGGAGGTGGGACAAGCTTAGCCACCCCAATGACCAAGCCCAGGTTTCCCCTGACTGAGCCTCATCTGGACCAGGTTTAACAGCTTCCCTCTTGCCACTCCCAGATCCCATTACCTCCAGGAAAAGAGGAGGCGCCCCCTTCTGCACATCTTCCGTACAGTACGGAATAAAAGTGCGTATGGGGTGGGGGAGGGAGAGGGTCCCAGTTTGGGATATTGCAGTTGTCCTCTCTTTTATTTACTTTTCCAATTTCTTAACGTTTTCCAGAGGATACAGAAGCTACTAAAAAGAGACTAGTTGACAAAAGCATCCCATCAGATTTTTGCTGTGGAAAATCCCATTTAATGGAATACTTATTTGACAACAGTAAAACAAAAAAAAGGAGAGAGGAAAAAGGTTGAAGGAGTTTGGACATTGCTAGAGAAATAATGGAACACAGAGCAAAAAATGAAAATGGGGAAAGAGGGAGGAAATACTGCTAGAGTTATAGGCTGCCTTCTGACCCAAGTGCCTCTGAAAGACACAGTGGCTAGCCACACAGGTCCCCCACTCTCCCTATCTTGCTTCCAGTGTTCATACACACACACACACACACACACACACACACACACACACACACACACCTGGCCCCCAGCATACTGGCCAACAGATACAACTGATTACTTGCTATAAATGTAGAATCCTCTTCCATTATGAAAATTTATATGTAGGGTTTTCACCTCCAATTAAGGATCAGTTTGAACACTTGCCTTCATGTCCTCAACCCAGAATCATCACTGCAGAATTTTAAAATCCAAGTAGAATTTCTCAATGCTCAGTAAAGAACATTATGGGCAAACCTCCTCTTTTCCAGCATTATTTAGTAGCAGATTTTTGAGGAAGTCATCATATATTTATTATTAATTACAGAAGAAGAAAGGATATGGTAAAGTGAAGACAATAGAACAATAAAAGGGCAGGAAATCAAATATAAAATAAGTTCCTGAGAGATCAGTTATTATAACCAACCAGAAAAAGGAATAAGACTTTGGCTAAGGAGAAGGGAAAGGTTACCGCAACATAAAAATAAAAATTAATCCTTGAAAAACACCGTCACTGATCTGACAACAAATTAGCAAAACAGCATAACAAAGAAAAATAAATCCACCAGATTCAAAATAAAGTTCCACCATGACCTTTACTTTAAAATAAGAGAAGAAAGAAACATATCATTTCCTCCCATCACTTGTAAACACTATTTACATGAACTATTTTTTGAAATAAAACTAGAAACACATACCCCTGAAACCTGAACAGGCAAGGAAGGGGGATTTGTATAAAGGAATTTTATATAAAAAATGAGAGCAACAAAGCAGGAAGAGAAAGGAATATAAGTCAGACTAGAGGGTCAATGTGAATGGAGGAAGTTCTGAGCGGGAGAAGCCCAGGGAGAAAGAGGTGCCCAGAGGGTCTGGATTTCATTCAGAGAATGAACATATGACATGAATGGAACACACTAGGCAAGGATACAGAAATAACTGAACAAGAGAAAACATGAGTAAGAAAACAGTAATGTGATAGGAGGATAAGGATTATAAAGACAATGTAGGGGACCAAATAGAAATTGGGGAAACAGAATTCTGTTAGTCAAATGCATAAAGATAGTGCCTTGGGATTTGTAGAATTAAAAATACAATTTTGCTATAGAACCACTTAAAAACAATCACAGCCTGAGAAGACTACATGAAAACAATTTTATGCATTTTGAACCCACTTTCTAGCTTTAAAAAAAGTTCCCTAATTTCCAGGATCTGTTTGCAACTGCACGAGACAAAATTATTACACAAGGGCCTTAATTTTTATACAAATCCTTGGGAGAAATGAACTTTAGCAGTGCAAATGACATTTTTGTGGCACTGTTCATTACCGATGATGTCCAAGATACCTGTTCTTTCAAGGGAGCAGTCAGGCAAGTGCCTTGCCCGAGACCAAAGGATATCTATGACCTTCATTCTAATGCTGAAGCTGCCCTGGGATCCATGCCCTCAATCTAGAAAACTCAGTCAGGAAAATGCCAGTTGAGAAGCCAGCATTTCTAACGTTAGTCTTGAGGATCTGAGCAGCCTTTAATGCTATTGTCCTGGTTTATAACTCAGCAGAGCATCAAGTTGGTTTCACTGATGAACCAATAATTGCATATTCTGTGGAAAAGTCCTCAGCTCTGTAGAGTAGGAAGGGAAGGCGGGTGACAGCAGTTTCAGGTGCTGAGACACAATGAAAACAAGGAGGAAAGAAAATGTTTGCTTTTTATGTCAACTGAGATGTCAGCACCCATTAATAAATCTATCTGCTAAATCTACTCTTATTCATGTGGGGCATCACCAATTTAAAATAAAATAAATTGCCTTTAATTAAATGGAATTGTCGTCTTCCTCCCGCTATCATCCTCAATTATTACATTCTAATCAACCCTTCAGGGAGAAGGCAGGAGAGAAGGCTGAAAGGCACATTGACTATAAACAATTTCTCTTTCTGTCAAGTCATAAAATTTTTATTTTAATTATGGTTTATAACTATAATTTGGGGATAGAAGTAATGAAAACTAAAAGAAGACTTTGTCATTTATGGGGGGAAAGGCTATATGGTCAGTTCCAAAATGTACTTTTTGAACTCCGAAAATGTCAGAAGTCACAGAAGCATGACAGACTAAGCCAATGATTTGTTGAAACCCAATCTATTACTTGTATTTCCAGGACAAAAGTGGCAGTTTCAATTGATACTTTAAAACCTATAGCACTAACTGAATGCCAGCTATGGTATTTTTAGATTGTTAGGCTTTAAAAAACACAAATTACTGAAGGGTAACAATGGATGTTTCGACAAGAATGGCATATACACTTTAAATATTAAGACATGTGACTGGATAAAAGGAGGAGACTGAGCTATTCAGAAATACAGTATTTCGTGGTGCTCTCTGTCCCAGTTTCTGGTTTCCCCACACCCCTCTTTTCTTTCTTTCTTTAATGACGCTGGGATCCTAAGCAAAGTAAGTGTTTTTACCTAGTGATCTATGTGATCAGTTCTGATATTGATGCAATAGTGTCCTTAAAAAAAAGGTGAAATCAACAAGTAATTTCTTACTCCCTCCCGAAAGGCACAGAGGTGAAATATTTTTTTAAGAGTAATAAAAAATGAATTTAGAAGTAATTGGGTTAAATTTTTGTATATATGTTGTAATGGTGCCTATCCCATCTTTCTGCCAACCTCCAGAAAGATGTTTGATTATTTCATTTTTGTTTTTAAATTTTTACTGTGGACTTTGTGAGGGCTGGGAGTTTTCATCTTCTATATAACAACAAAATTAACCACCAAAATTGGGAAATTTATCTGGTGTCTGGAATAAATAGGTGGGGTTATTGACTGTTTTCTGACTCTCTTAGTGTTACTTTTAAAAACGTACTTTTTTCAGGGTGTAGTACTGTTTTCATTTAGCATGCCTTTGAATTGCCGCCTACAGAAAGTTAAAAAAAAAAAGAAGAAAAAGGAAAGGAAAAAAAAAGAAAAGAAAAGAAACCACAGCTATACAAGCCTGCTGACTTTCTTATAAAAGAACCAGTTTTAAACTTGTTTATACTACTGATTCCAAATGAATTCAAGATGGTGGCTAGTTAAAGAAAGAGAATCGATGCCAGGGAATTTGATCAAAGAACTTCAATTCAGCAATGTTCAGTTTTAATTGACCACTAATTAAGCTACATTAGTCCAAGAAAGGTCTGTATCACTTTGAGTAATAAAGAAAAGAATTAATTTAACCCTGTGTCAGTCAGCGTTAGTAAGTTCATCTGAAAGCAACTTCTCAAACGACAAGCATGAAAGAGGTGTCTGGTGTTAAATGCCAAAAGTGGTCCACAGAATGCAGAGGAGACCAGAGACTCTGTTTTCAAGCGCATTCGTTACTTCGCTAGTGATGTCACCTTGCAGGTATAATTATCTTCATTACAGATACAAAGATGCCAGCTTCACTCCCTGGGTTGCAAAGGGTTGCTTTAAAATTGGATTCAAAACATGGCATCATACCAGCCACAGTTTTAACTTCCCTGTATTCTAGACAAAAATAGAGAGGATTTGCAAAATCATGAGAATTTTCAAAGGCTTGGAACTCTCCTTCTGGGAAAAGCGAGCTGAAGACTGCGGGGGTGGAGGTGGGATAGGGGGGAAAGGGAAGCACAACTGCAATCGCACCACCAAACAAGCTCATTATGATCAGGAACCATAAGCCATGACAACCAGGACAACAGCCTTAAAGTCCATGAAGTAAAATAGCTCAGTTCTAAAAATCTGTTGGCCAATTTTTTATTTTCCTACATATAACACTGCCCATCAAAAAAAATGTTACGCCCACAATTCTAATAAAAAATTTCAGGAAGGAAAAATGTCATAAAGCAACAAATCCCCATTTCAGGATTTAATGTCAAAAATGTAAAACACAGGAATACAGTGCTTTTACAAGTTCGTGTTTATGACTTTTAAAGTCCTTCACATGAACTCAGAGGTGGATTCCCTATGCAAATTCCCTATGGCAAATGTCAAAAAGTAAAATATGTTTACATTTTTAAATAAACCCAAATGTCAATGGTACACTGGCTTCTATTTTACAGCAATAACCCCGACCTTCAATGCCTGTGTGGATAGCACTGAATGTGATAGCATGGAATGTCGTAAGGGTTAAAAGGAATATCTCTGTGGCCTCAACACACATTATATTTTGTCTTAATGATTTTTGGCAACCAACTACCGCATTTTCTACAATAGAATTTAATGAATAACATTTTTTTTTACATTCTGCCAGTACTCATTAAAATGCACTTGTTTGTGAAATGCAATAGCTAGCTATATGAAACCAAAATATTAATGCAAATTGGCATTTCTAAGTTTAAAGCAGTATTTGCATAACAGGAACTAAACATGGCACAAGCTAAAAGAGTGCACAACACAAATGCCTCTTAACACCATAATTACTACCCAGAGAAATGATGGTTTGCATATACCATTAGAAGCCCAAGGAGAAAGCATCTGCCAGGACCGTAGGCTCCTTTTGCTCCCAATAAGAGGATGATGGGGGGAATGCGCAATCATCATACCTATTATACTAATATAGGTACATATTCCCTTCATCCACTGCCATCCATAGCTGTAACTGAAAAATAACTGATACACTTTGGATTGTGTACGTATGAATGGAAATGGTCCTCAGCGCGATCAACATTCATCAGGCACAAATCTACACCTCAATAGTACAAAGAATGAAAAGATAGATATATAAATATATCTTTTCATAATATATATATGTTATTCAATAATATTAGATAACAATATATATTTTTTCAATTATATATATATACATATATATATATGTATGTATATATTATTCATTCTATCAATAATGTCCTACAAGGCTATTTTGGGTAGGAGAAACCTTGAGAAATATGACATTAACAGACATTTCTATACTTATTGATTTATTCAGCAAATATTATTTGAACATCTCTCCATGCATATTGTTGAGCTAACATTTGAGTAGAAGATAGAAAGCAATGTTTGTTTTCTAAATATTTCAAAGCTTATTAGATGATGTAAGAAATTTTAAAATAATACAATCAGGCTAGGGACTAAGGAGTGTTAATAAAAAGTTGTATAGACTTTTTCATTTATTTTGAAGAGATATTTGACTTATGCGAATAAATACATATTGTCTTTTATAAACTGAAATACTACTTTTTTTAGGACAGCCAGAGCCAAGGCATGAAGCTCTCTAAATTCTGTGGTGCCTAGCCCTCAGGGACCATCCTACTCCAGGGACTTGAATAGCTACATGCATAGGTGTATGCATGGATAGTAGATGTGTGACTCATTCATTTGACTGCCTAAACATTTGCTGGTTGTCCTCAATACGTTGGCAAGTGTATAAAGATACACCAAGACAGTCCCTCTTGGGAGTATCTCAGGCTGATTTAGAGAAGGTGATTCAAAGTCTTCACTGTGGACAAATTGCTAACTTTGTAAAGTGCATCTGAATCAAGCTTTCAATTTAATAAAAGAGAGGTGAACATGGATCACATAAGCAATCATTAAAATGCTAGGCAGCATTAAAATATCAATTCTTACCTCAGATGTTTGCTGACTATAAAGCTCTAAAAGTCAACAATATATTTAAATACACAATAGAAGGGACTCTAGTTCTATTATAATCCATGTGATCTTGAGCACGTGATTTAACCGCACAACGCTTCCATTTCCCAGAGAGCACTGTCCAACAGAACAAGGATGTACATATTGTATATCTGTACAGTTGATATAGTAACCACTAAACATGTGTGACTACCTAGCACACAGTATGACTGAGGAACTAAATTTTAAAATTTTTACTTAATTAATTTACATGTAATGGTAAGAGCCACATGTGGCTGGTGGCTACCCCATTGAAATGCACAATCCTAGACAGTGAAATGACACAACAACATTTGGAATATCTATCTTACTGGGGGCATAGTAAGAATTAGATTAGATGGCATTTGAAAAGAACTGACACTTAAAAATATGTTTCACTGAATACTGATGATTACTATAATAAAATATTTACAGCAAGATTTATTTTGGCTATAAACCACTTTCCTAATAATTAAAGAAAGTCACAATAAGATTGATTTCAAGCTTTGTAAAAGTCCGACAAATTCCATACAAGCAGGTTTCTTGAAGCACATTCTAAAAACAATGTATAAGCAAGTTCTTGTTCTAAAATTATTCAGAGTATGATACTGGGACGTATAGAATAAGAGCATTCTTAAGAGATCAAAACTGAAATAAGATCGCTGCCTGATGTTGCTCAGTGGCTGGGCATTGACCTGTGAACCAGGAGGTCAAGATTTGATTCCCAGTCAGGTCACATGCCTGGGTTGCAGGCTCAATCCCTAGAAGGAGAGGTGCAGGAGGCAACCAATCAATATTCTTTCTCATTGATGTTTCCGTCTCTCTCCCTTCCTCTAGGAAATCAATTTAAAAAAAAAACTGAAATAAGGTCAATGCTTCCTCCAAGAGCTTTGACTTAAATTTGCAATTAAAAATATATTACCATCTCCCAGAAACACAAATCCTCAAATCAATGAAATCAGCATAAAAAATGGTAATCTTTATTATGCCTGGCACACACACACACACACACACACACACACACACACACAAATATTTATAATTTTTCTTCTTAGTTGCTCACTTTGAGTACACATAACCCTGTACAATTAAATGTGGAAAAAAAAATAAAAACAAATGCCAACATAGGGCAATCTTATCCTATGGCTCCAGCTGTGAGGAGCGCCGGAAAACCTAAAGGCATCGGTATGAGTTCACTAGAACTGTGTGGCAGCAAGCCGGTCAGGGAAGCAGGAAGACTCCCACTGCAGACTCTGAGGATACCTGTGCGACGGGATTGAAATATTATAGCCAGTGGGCTGAAGAGTAAAGGAAAGCATGTCTGAACTCCAAGTGGACTACAAATCAGAGCTGCCATTTCTGTGCCCAGCTGCCATCTCTAATCTGACTGCGCCTTGGAGAAACTTGCACGGCTTGAGGAGGAAACTGAAAAGGGGTACTAGTTATTGTCAGACTTGACAGCTCTTCCAAAGCTTGGCATTTAAGAAATGAGGTGTGCTTCTGGGTTCTACAAGTTGGCAGGTGTAAGACTCTGCCACCAGACACTGCCACCTTCCTCCACAGGGGTGCCAGGGAAGGCAACTGAGGTTTCCAAATCACTTGCAAATCACTGCCAAGAATGACCCAATATGGATGGAAGCACAGCAGTGGCAGGAAGAGAGATCCCCAGTGGTGGATGGAGAAGGAAGCTGCATTATTAGGAAAGTTGAAAATAGAGCCTTTCGAATTGGTTTTAATCTTTAATCCTTCCTTGGTGTGGAGGATATACTTAATGACAATGCAAACTATGTCCTTAATGCCAAAAATACTTAAATGTAGTTAGCAAGTTTCTTTATGCTAATTTACTTCATTTTTGTCTCTATATCCTACAGAAAAAAATAATGCTAATTAGCTTTTTTCCTTTTAGAATGATTCTGATAAACCAACAGTTACAGTGGGAGAGAGTTCAAGATATTTTGAAAGGTAACATATAAATATGTATTTAGGATATGGAGAAATGTACATTACTGACTCAACATATTCTCAACATAACAGCTGCTATAAAGCCATTCCAAATGGGTCATAAATAATGTACTATATTTATAACACTTTAAATATAAAATCTCACATTTTCGTGGTAAATGGTGAAATACCTGGACAATACTATAGTGTTCTGTAGCAGAGAGGTGTGGGGTGGGGGTGGAGGGAGGTGAGAAAATTGTGAAAGGAAGGGAAGGGAAGGCAAGAAAAGGGAAGGGGAGGCAAACAGGAGGAGAGGAGAGGGGGAGGGAGAGGAGGGGAGGGGACTAAGCTGTCATCATTCATAAGGTGGCTTACCATGCTGGGAATTAGTTAAGGTCCAGACATATTACTTCTAAAGAGGAACTTCTTAACCTCAGCACTAGTGAAGGGTGACCTGTGCACTGTAGGAAGATGCACAGCATCCCTGGCCTCTACCCTCTAAATGCCAGAGGCCAAATCTCACCCTACTCTTGCAGTTGTGACAATCAAAATTTTCCCAGGGGGCACTACAGTTCTAAAAATGTAAGTATGTAATTAGAATATGCCAGAGACAAATATTCACTTTGATTTCAGAAATCTTCACACAAATAATGGCCATCTCTAGCAGGATCTTTTTTCAGCCAAACAAAAAATATCCATTTATACTCATGATTGCTTACAGTACATGATATTTTGACCCTTTGCTTACAACTTTAAAATTGGCAATCTTTGTTCATTCTGGAACTTTTGGAACCCTATGATTATGTGATGGAAACTGTTTATTTTCAATGAACTCATTTTAAACTATATGCAATAATCAAAATAATACATTGTATGTAAGTTTTTGATGAATAAACAAGTTTTGAGTAATAAATAACTGGCATTATCTATTACTGTCTAGTTATGTAATCTATCCATCTATCCACCTACTCATCCATACTTTCTCCCATCCAGCCATACATTTATCATCATCAAATCTGTCATGCTTTCAATTCTGATTGAGTTACACAGGTAAAAAGCCTAGGACCAGCCAAAGAGCTTAATCTACATAGCTCCCTATTGGCATTGCATCTCTGAAGGCACTATATCTATAAATAATTCCACATCAGGCCAGCTGTATATTTTACATACTACATCATCTACTTGAGATTATAAAACTGTCTTCGTATCTGAATATAACTAAGTTTTGTCAGATTGGTTAAACTGCTAGGTAGGTAATATATTGCCACATTCAAGATCCCAACCCTGATTATCCTGAGAAGGTCAACATGAAAATACATCAACCTAATGTAGGGACTACCATGTAACTCTAAAACAGGTTAGAGTTAAATGGATCTGAAAAGGGAACATTTAAAATGTATTAAAGATCTCAAAGACAAAAGCTAGCCTGAAATTATGTGGGCACAATTTGTTTTGCCTTTTTCTTCTGTTTTTCTTTTTTTTCATCATCTAGAAATGATGGAGAAAAAGAGCCATAAAACCAAAACTTCCCCTGAAAGGAACAATCTAGTATGGTTTTGCATTTCTCAATGTCATATCTGAAAGGTAAAGAAGTTTAGGTTAGAGTATCGCAATGATTCACATAAGTCACCTTTTTGGAATAATAAAGTAAACTGAATCATAAAGCTTTCATTAGCAAAATTGACACTATAAAGCTGGACCAAGAGGATCTCTTATTACATGCATTCTTTAAAAGGTAAAGGCATTTAATAATCATGCATCTATTTCCAGCAGTTTTAGCTCACTCCCTGAAAGAATCCAAGAGGTTTGCTGCACTTTGCAACCTCTAGGAAGTAGGATTATCAGATTCACATAAACATATTTCATTTTACAGTTACCTTATTTAAGTTTTTAATACAGCACAGGTCTTTTGCTCAGGTGTTAATAGGAAAATCAATTTTAAGTCACAACAGCTGTGATCATTTTAAATATCACAGCTGTCAAGTGTTGAAAATAACCAATTTGAGCATACACATTTCTGCTTCAAATGTAACAAAATGAAAATATGATGGGATTTTATCTTTTACTCCCTCTGAAGCTGGATGTCTAATACAATAGTAGAGTAATAACTTATTTGCTTTAAAACAAAATCAGGCCCCCATTTCTTTGCTGACCTAGACAACAGATGGCTTATAAGAACAGAAAAAGATTATTTTTAAGATATCCTCCTATGGAACTGATTGTGGAACATGTTTAATTATGGAAATAGTATTAACTCTGGAAAGACGGAGTTAAATAGTTGATATCAAAATTGAGAGTTCATTTATGTAAACATTTTGTTGCAAAGCTCGGGGGGAGATTAAGTGGGATCCATGCTACACATTAAGTGTTATTAAAGTCTAGGAATTTCAGTTACTACAAAGAACAAAATCTAAACTCATATGAATAGTTTTAAGTGGCATCTTCCAGGGAATAATGGCATTTTAACCACTTCTTTGCAAACTCAACCTATCCCTTTGATGGGATGAAATAAAGACATTTTTTCCCCCTCTCAATCCAAAACTGTTGTTATTACATTTTGAAGAATTTAATCACATTCTTAAAGAATCCTTAAAATAAAGGCAAAAAAGAAAGGGGCATATTTATTCTATTGGCTGCAGAAAGTTTAGGTTTCTATGTGTGAAATTAATTGTGGACAATGAACACCCAAGAAATTCTAGAAGAATCTTAATCCTTGCCATCTATGCCACAGGAAGAAACAGGGCTCACGTGTTTGAAAAATGATATTTTATGATTAAGACAAGGAGGAAATAAACTAAAGAAAAAAGCACAATCTCAAACTAAAGCACTGGCAACATTACACAACTTACATTATTGTTTTAAAAATCTACTGGAAGTCTACCAACCTCCTGACCAATCAACAACCAGAAATTAACAACCTAGGGTATTTTCATCCCAGATCTGCAAACCTACCCAAATTAACTTGATATGCCCCTTGACTTCCCTTCTTTTATCCCCTTACAGATTCCCAGGGTAGAAATCAAAGTTGGCGCCGTTTGTTCCTCAACAATTTCTATTAAAAGGCTGCTACCTTCTCATCCTGCTTAGGAAAGCTTGGTGAAGCGGGTACAGGAGAGCCCTTCCCTCCCCTATTATTTGCATATTAATGTCAAAGCGACATGAAAAACATCATAGTCTTTTAATCATATCAACACACAAAAAGGCACTACAAAGTGAAACTGCACTTGTTAAACATTTGTCCCAACCCCCACATCACACAAAGGAAGCCTAAGAAAACAGCACCCTGCTCCTGGATGCTGAGCCTCCACTTCTGAATTGGAATAACAGGTGCAGAAATAATAATGTGCTGGGCAATCAACTTTTTCCCTCTGATTTGTCAGTTTAGCTTAATAATGCCATTAGGAATGTAAACATTTCTGCAATTTATATTTAAAAGTCAATAAAATAATGGGGTACAGAATTTATCCTTTTTAATTTTTTAAGTAATACATTTGATTATTTTAATCATGTCAGTACTTAACTGGATGGGGTTTAAATATGCATGAAACATCAATTTAATTTGTTTTATTCGTTAGAAAAGCTATTGAGTAACACAGCATTATTGTTCTTAAAAAAAAAGAAGAAGAAGAAGAAGCATGCACATCCTGGGGGAAAGGGAGAGACACTTCCACTTTTTGCTTCCTTTCTTGGAGATGGAATGTCAGTGCCTCCAGAATGTCCGTCATTCTGAACCTTTTCAAATGGTAACCAGAGAGGTGAGAATCCAAGACACACTCACTAGAAGGCAAACAAAAACAAGGCCCTGTTTCCATTCTGTGGATCAACTTCATTGGGGCTACAGTAATAGGACTGTGGTTGGTAAATGCATCAGCTATTTTGAAAATGGTGTGAGAGTTTTACCCCACACTGCAATTCCCACTTGAACAGGATCATTATTGGTGCAGCAATTCAGTACTCTATAATTCTCACCCCCAGGTTTGTGGAGGTGAAAAAGCCAAGTCAAGTGTTAGCCTCCACTCTTAACATCCCCTCTTCATTTTCAGGTCAGCTACATTGGAAGCAGCTGGAATTCAACTCTCCTCACTCTGTCCCACCAATTACCTCAATGTGCCCTCTCTCCAAGAGTGTAATTTGGCCTCTAGGAAAGCACAGCCTGCTAGGTCCCTGGAGGATGCCTGCATTTTTTCGGTGGAGTATAAAATTAGACCAGCATCCACATTACTCCCGCCCCTGACTTTTCAGGTGCTTTAAGCCTCTCTTCATCCCAATTTGGGGGTGGACTGCCTTTAAAACAGTATACTCTCCCAAAATAAATGTGATAGATGCACTGTCCCTTTTAAGTCATTGAATAAAATGCCCTGATTAGCATGTACAGATTTCTTTAAAAAAATAAGAATCTAAAGAAAACCAGGTATAGACTTGAAGCAATATGGAGTTTAAAGAGAGTTAAAATTCACATTTCTGATATGAGTTTAAAATTCATATCAGAAATGTGAATTTTTAAATTTCCAATCAGAACATAAATGCATCTATTAATAAGAGGCTGTGGTATAAGCCATGAATCTTTAGCATTGCAAAAAGTAAAGTCTCCCAAAGTTTGCTTTTGTAACCACTAAGCCAATTAACTTCAACCAGAAGAACAATTAATATCTATATGCACAAGATGATATGACAATATGCCAAATAGTTTATTACAGATTCTAAAATGTTAACCCTCCAACGAGGAAAGTCTGCTGAAAATCCCATGCAAAACTTATTTGCGGACCACTTCATACTTCAAAATGTAGTTACTTTATGGAAGTGTCTCTTTCAGATTTGTCACTATTCATCTGTGTTTCCTATTATACAAATAACTGCTTTTTTAAAGGACTATGATGATCTCTTAAATAGATTATAAATATTTTATAAATACACAAGGCTCCAACTATATTCTTAATCAATACTGTTGACCACAATAACTTTACCTTATGCCATTTTAGAGATATATTTGAAATAATAAGGGCTGATTTAAACCCAATCAAATATATACAAACTCTGAAAGACTTAAATCTAAAAGTATAAATTATACTGACTGTGAAAACGAACTTTTTTGTAACTCTAATAATATTGGAGAAAAATGGGGAAAAGCCTGGTAACCTTCCATGTGTCTGACCTGAAATTCTCAGTGATAAGATCTGCATATTTAGGTTTGAAATGGGGAGCGAGCATGTCTCCACTGCATTTTCTTCTCATGGTAAAGGTTAAATCTGAATTCTAACAACTTTTAAAACTGCCATATTCACATAAAAATCTATATTTTCACTGAATTATAAATTACTGCATTTTCTTAAAGAATCTCATGAGGCAGGTTGCTGACCATTGGTATGGCCTGTATGCTGATTATAAAGAAACAACACTAAGACATTTTTCCCCTTAGTAGCACCACAGTGACAAAAGTTTCACGTTGGCTTGGAAACACATTCACACAACACTCATAGTAATGAAATATGACAATATCTAAAATCCAACTATGATACAAGCCATTTAAAAATAAGATAGAAGGAAGAAACCACTAATTCTCAAGCCTCTGTGGGGGTACTGAAATTTTAGTGAAAACAAAACAAGTAGGGAGTGTAATGCAAACCACATTTATAGTGGAACAGGAAACAAACAATTCTTCAGCACAATTTCCTGTAGATCATTTGGAAAGGTATTTAAAGACTGCACCAGCTATTAGACCTCTTCCTGGCCACTTTTCTTCTCAACCCTCTGCCATGTTCCAAAGTCCTTCCTAATTCTTAAAACAATGCCATCATCTAGCGCTATAAGGATGCTTATTAATTATCAACACTATATTAAAAATGTTCAGACATACCAGGAATTAGGGATTAAATAAAATTAACCAAATATGTGACCGATCCATATTTTCTTTGCAAGAAATTAGCCTCAGAGAAATGTTCAAATTGGCATCTGTGAGTCTCATGCAGGGATTTTGGAAATTTAATCAGAGGCAGAGAACAAAATGTAGCCACAATATCAAGATTAAGCATCTGGTGAATTTTAACCAGCTTTAACCTAAAGAATAAAATCAACATAATTTTGTTTTAAGCAAGCAAGCACAGAGGAGAAAAATATGATTTTCATTGTTATTTTGAAATGAGTAAATTAAAATGCTTTATATGTCAAGGATACCAAAAAGTAAGCTTACTTAGAGAAAGTTTTTTCTGTATATTCTTTCTTTGATATGCTTTCTTTTCTTGAATCAGTGGGGAATTGAAAAATTATATTAGTTTGTGACCTAAGCAAATGTTTGCCTGTTATAGCAGCTAAACAGTAATTTTAAAAAGTAATGTATTTATATCAGCTATTTTAATTTATAGTTGTGGTTCTTAAAACAGTAAGTATATGAAATACTTTAAAATATTAAATGCAATTTGCATAGTTGATACAATATTGGAAAACTTCAAAACCCATGGCTACCTGCATGAGGCTCCCAGAGCTAATTTTGAGTTTTGCAAAGAATGTATCAGAAAATATGATAAATAACATTATTTAAATATTAAGCTTTTTTGGTTAGCACTTCCTGTGGTATATATAAAAAAAAAAGACTAAACATCTCCTACCCTAATTTTTAGCTTTAAAAAATATAGGTGACTCACTGAAGTTGTCACTTATTCATAGGAAAACTTTCTTCCTAAATACCACAGCTGAGAGATTTTAATATTAAAAAGTTCCTATTTTTTTCATCTTAAGCAGGAATCAGGAAAAGGTTTTATTTTGACCCCGATATCAGAAATAAACATCCCTTTCCATCTCTAAACTTCATGGAGTTGAAAAGCTGCACAAATATGACCAACCGTCAGAATATAAACATGGGAAGCTCATTACCATTTACTTTCTGAGATTTGATGACTTGACAAATAACTATTTCAAAACAACTAGTTTGAAACATGGTTTGAAGCTTGTTAGTATAAAGCAAAAAGAGCAATTACAATAATTATAGGTTTCTCTATACGGTTTAACACATGCACATGCTGGCGAGAGCTGATGATGTGATCTTAAATTACCATTAGGAGGAAATTTCGCCACTTTTGTTTTCAATTTCATTTGCCATAATTTTATCTTTGTGGAATTGCTTTATTTTTAGATACGTGAAATTTGACCAAATAATTACTTATTAAAATTCTTACCCAGTGAATAAGAAGATGTGAGCAGTTATAAAAATAAAAATTTAGAGCCAGAGCCATCCTTACTGTGGGCCAGGTAATAGCTGTTTTTAGCCTGAATGAGGACAGGCACAGCAGCACAGTTGCATAGAAGCTTATACTCCTAACATTTAAAAGAAACAACTGGTTTCTGTGTAAAAACAAAAAACAAAAAAACCTGTCTCATTGGTTAAGAGGCAATGCTTTCAAATTTTTTTATTTATCTGAGAATGGGATTCATTTGAATTTAAACCTCTAATCAGTCCATAGAGAAAAGAAATTACAAAATTGATGTGATTAAGTTCATTAAACTCACACCTCAGAAAAAAAGCTGCTTTTTCAAAATATATTCTGGTTTATATTCAATAATTAGTCTTTGACAGCTCTCGTGTTCCGATTTTTATAGGTTTAGGCTTCACGAAGTCCATACTTCAGTATTTCACAGAAAGAAGACAACAATTTGTCATGGGGTATGGCCATGGAGACACTTCATAACTTAAGGTAATAAAAGATTCACATTTCCCTTTGTCATAAAATATCATTGATTATACTACTTCTATAAAAAGTTAGAGGGAAACTGATTTTTCAAATCCTATAGTTGCCAGTTCAAAAGGAAGAAATCATAATTGTTGTAATGCTTAATGGTATTCTTCCCACAACCTGAAATCTCAGTGTTTTGAAATGATTTTACATTCTTCTTCTTTTGTTTATTCCCAGGGAAAATCTGCTTCCTCTGGCCTCTCTCAGTTCAGAGAGTTCAAACTGAATTTAAACAAGTAATTGACTTGTCACTGGGAAAAAAAGGAGGAATTCAGCACTGTGTTGTCTTCAGAGGAAAGCTTGTGTAACAAATAGCTGATCACAGTTAACTCCAACAGTGTAGGTTAAAACACACATTGGTCAGAAGCGCACATAGACACAGAAACACATAGATGCTCAGTCACAAAACACAAATGAGACTCAGAAAATGTAAAGTTCCTTCCATAGGCATTTTGAACAATTAACGCATGGCATACACAATCTCCGCAAGATGTCTGGCACCAAATCAAAAGCCGCTGAATGCAGAATTAGAGCCAGTACAATACACACTGTAGAATAAACAAAAATCTGCTTCTCCAGTGTATGCATGAAGACATTTTTTAAAAATGGTATAGAACTGGCCCCATCCAAGGAACATGTGCGACTGGACTTTGCTGTCTGTTTCAGAAAGCTGAAATGAAGAACTGGTGAGCATCCGTGGTTTCAAAAGCTTTCTGCTCCTGTTCCAAGCGGCTATTTTTTCTAACGATAATGTATGTACAATTTGCCTCTTTCTAGTGTTTGAATCAATAGAGATACACATCACCAGATTTGTTTTTAATAAACGCCTTAAAACAGTTCCTATAAATACATTTCCTGTGACAGAGCGATCTTGATTTTATGAGTACCATCCTCTCAAAAAAAAATCTAACAACCAAAATATTTGGCAACTGAGAGGGCATATTAGTGATATGATGTCATATTCAGCATTTTCTTATGGTAGAGGCAACTGGCAAGCTGTGGGAATGGAACACATATTTTTAAAAATTCCTTTTGGCTACAAGGGAGTTAAAATGTCCAAAACATAAACTAAAATTTTGTGAGTTAAGATATTTAAGATTAACATCAACAATTAACATATAAAAATCGTATCACCGGTAATTCATAAATATAAAAACCATGGAAACTTATATACGTTGTGATTATCTTATAATGCACAAGGGTTTTATATTCCCTGAAACTATTTTACTGCTTCCAAGATACTTTTTCTTACTATGATAGAATCACTCACAAAATTTTCATTAAAAGTGTTTTAAAATGAAAGTGCTGACTATGTTTTGCAAGGAATGTCAA
>JAAGEH010000480.1:8882464-8924995 GCA_011751065.1 Lasiurus cinereus
AGGAACCTCGGTCCATCCAGTGAAGTGCACAGGATTCAGTGACATATACAACACTTCGCCTGCCCTCAAAGACCTGACAGCATGGCTAAAGAGATGGACCTCTACCTTGAATAAAATTTAAAAATAGGAGTAAAGACAAATGTTTTAATTGTGAAGTAAGGGCAATCATATACATGTTAAGCAGTAAGACACAAAACTATTACAGGGAAAGGAACTGAACTATTCACTTCCAAACACAGATCTCACTAAAGTAAATTCTACCTTTTTTTCTGAATGACTGTAACATCATGCAGTTACTGCACAGTCAAAATAAATCCAATAAATAGAGGGGGGGAGGGGGGAAGAGAGAGAAACTTACCCTGCACATTATCCAGAGTAAGGCAGGTGGCTTAATAAAGTAGTTGAATGAATGATCATATGGATGGAATGTCATTCCCACCCCGCCCCCTGCCCCCGCCCCCTAGAATGTAACATGGTAGAAGTTGAAAAACACATATCTCTGTTTAAGTCATTGAACACCTATTTTTTTTCCATAGAATACTTACTTGTATAATGTTGCTCCCTTTTACCTAGCATAGCTAAATTAGCTAAATTTCAGACACAACAAAAACAAAGATATTCATGATATACAGTGATTACATAACATAATGGGAACCAGCAAATCTCTTAATTAAGTAACTGCCTGGGGGAAATAATCTACCCCATCAAAAAATGTTGGTAATAAGACAGTTAACTGATACATGTATATGATATGCAATTTAAGGAACATACAATTGCCTAAATTTGTCTTAATCTTCATAACAGTGTTTGGTAATAGATATTATCATTCCTACACTAAAGGTAGAAAATTAAGGCACAAACACCCTCAGATGACATTCCACAGACCACAAAGTTACTAAGACAACAGAGTTGGGATATGAGCAAAGTTATAAAATACCAAGATCTTAACCTTGAGGGTCAACCTGTCTGTATGAAAATCACAAACTTGCTATTCTACAGTGAAGTTTTAGTTCCCTCATCTTAACACAAGCACTTCTTCTGAGGCATAAATGGAGGATACCTAGTTCAGCATCTCAGTGGGGTATTACAAAGGAGAGTGCATTTCCTGGTCCCTCCTCATCAGTTTCCTGTATGCACAAGTGCCTTAAAGAGGAGGCAGAAAACAATCTCCCACCAAAAATAGACTTGAGTAACAGAAGTCCACTAAAAGGGAAAAGATTATAAAAATACAGCACCATGTTAATGTGTTCACTACTAAACAAACTAACAAATCACACAACTACTGACATGAGCAGCATGTGTGTGTTTAATATATAATTTCTGTTGATGCTTTATATGAAAGTCTATTCTCTCATATTTAAACATAAATGAAAAGTAATTTTTGCCAAATCAGGAAAAAGAGGCTATCTAAGCTACCATTATCCATTGAAGAAAAAAAGTTTTACTGATTTAATTTATTCAGGAGTTAAACAATTAGTTTTTAACTCTCCAGTAGGAGTCACTATAAACAAGAAATTTAATTCCTAAGCTAAATTAATGTTGGTGTTTAGTTAGTAAATGCATATACATGTGTTGCTATATTTTAAAAAATTAATAAGTGGTAGTAGCTTATATCTAAAGTTTAATATCTACCTTAAACTTTAAATTAAATAATTGTAATGACAAAAACCTTTAAGTATGAGTACAACTTCATAAAAGATTTAATTATCAAAAGGAAGATGCAGACACACACATACACACACAGTAAAAGTATTTTTTTCTGAAGAGCAGCCTGTAATCTAATAGTAAATACAAACTTCTTATATGTACATTCCTATATTTCTTTGCATTGAGATCTTTAGAATGTAAAATAGGTTCTCTTATTAAGCTAGCAAGCTTTTTACTTTTAAAAAATAGATTTTCTTCAATGGGAATCCTATTTATCTTTTTTTTTAATCCTCACCTGAATATATATTATTTCCATTGAATTTTTTTTCTTTTTTTGAGAGAGAAAGAGTAGAGGGCAAGAGGTTGGGGAGGGGGGCAGGAGAGAGAAACATTGCTGTGAAAGAGACACATCAATTGGTAGGTTGCCTCCCTCACATGCCCAGACCAGGCCACGATCAAGCCTGCAATTGAGGTACGTGCCCTTGACTGGGAATTGAGCCCACTGAGAGAAATTGGCCGGGGCGAGAATCCCTTCTATCTTAAACTCTTTTTAAAAAATACACATACACTTGGAGAAAATATTTCACATAAATATACTTGTCAGATAAATATAACATATTTATTTGAAATAAATTAAAATATCAGCATAGACTGTAAAATCTAATTTTTATTTGTGGTTTCACCAGCAATTTTCTATTGTTAGCTTGAATTGGCTACTTTTATGTGGCCTGGTTTCATATGTAGACATCCAAATGGTTTATCAGATGATCAAATATGTATTTTCTTTCTGGCTTGTCAGATGGCTTATGGTCATATTAATTATAATGCTATTTACATTGATTACTAAGGTAAGCAATGTGGGCTACTTTTTTTAACCATGCTTTGTTCTATAAATATCTGACTTCTATCTTTCCATGGAAGTATTTCTCTTCAGAAGAAAGAAGAGGTTTCTCATTTTGCTTTATAAGGTTAGTATAAAAACTTACACAGACATATTATTTTGGTGACATACAGGAATATGCAAAATATAGGTTCCCAAATTATTGCATCCAGTTTGATCTCGTTTGAGTCACTTTCCCACTTTTCTACATATTTTCGTTTCTCTGCGGTAAAGAATACAGTGAGTATGCCACTGCCCACATAATCATAACATGAACTTCAATAAGCAAATGGCATTACCCTACAGACTGGAGAACATGTTATCTATTGGCATGCATGATCTGGTAAAGTGAAATGGTAAGTTGCAATAACAGAATATATACATGTCTACGTGTAACTGTAATGGAAACTGCATACACACGCAAACTAAAGCTCACTTCTTCAATTTCATGCGAAGATCTATAATTGCAAAAGTCATAAATTTATTCTTTCAAATAGCAAGTGAAATTAGAAAAAAGATAATGTAAGTGACATTTCTTACAACTGAAAGATACATTTTAGTTAAAGAGAAAAGACTTTATTATGTTTCTTACTTTTCCCCAGGACATTATTCTCTTTCCCCAGGGATAAGTGGAATGTTCTTTGAAAAAAAAAAAAATCCTTTACTCTAACCCAGTATAATCCATAGCTCCTCTCCAAGTTTGATACAAAAACAAACCATTTCTATTTTGGTACAATGAGGAAGCATAGCGCTGGACAATATAAAAACAGAGAGGGAGGAAGTTGACTCAGATTGCTGCCCTTCCTAGATGAAGAGAGCTAGCAGGCTCCCCACAATCACCTGAATAGAATGAAATAAGACAAAAACTGTTTTTTCCGTAAAATTGATGCACGTGTAAAAATGAATTCCAGAACAAGGGGAAATCCTGGGTATGTTTGTTTGTCTGGATTGAAGGATTCCATTTGAGAAGTTTTTGACAAAGTGGATTGATGAAGCAGACTGGAATCTGGGCACAGGATGTACACAATTTTTTAAAATTTGTGAATAAACACTGGGCTTCCCAAAGCATTGCTCATGATCAAAGGGAAATAAAATATCACAATGAAAATCATTTTTATTCTAAATAGGATAACTGCCCAGGGTTTGTTAATCTCATGGGGGGGGGGATTGTAACAATTTCCTCAGGTTACTAAATGTTGATTACATGGACTTGTTTGACATCTGTGAGCAAGTGGAACAATAAATTACTGAGCAGAGAACAAACAATTTTCAAATACTTTAATGACTATCTCTGATAAACAGGGAAAAAAAGAGTAGGAAAAATAATGAAAAATAAATACATTTTAAAATGAAAGTGAAGGCCCATATAAAATTAGCATCCTATGCTCATTCACTATTGAAATGCCTGTTTATATTCCTGCTTTATCAAGTTTCTGCCCAAAACTTTTTTTCATATAACTGATAACTAGCCACTTTGAGTAAGAATTAGTGGTGTTTCGAGGAGAAAGGAATGGAAGATGTAAATGCTCTCAAGTTCGATTCATAATCTAAAGCTTAAACTGGTTATTGTACATTCCTGACCTAATGATGTATTAACTCAAAATGACTTTAAAAATTTAAGTACTTAAGTTTCAAAAATAAATTAGCGCTTTGTGCTGTTCATCATAAGCACTTAAATTCCCATCCTGCACATAAACACAGAGACAGTCATGAAGAGACAGGTGAGACAAGTTTTGTATCAGCATCTACTGAGAGACAAAAGGCTTGTTGCAAATGCCATGAGTGACTCATACACAATTTTTTTTTAAAGGGAGAAGTTGGTAAATTCTGGGTTCCTCCTAAATAAAACAGAAATAAATTGATCAGCTCTAAAAATGTTTTTTATTATTATTTTTAAAAATTTACCTTCATTGTTGGAAGTATTACAGATGTCTGCTTTTTTTGTCCCCAACACTCACCCATCCATTGAAAGGAAACAGTATTTAAATTAGTACTGTTTGGCAAAAATTTAAAATTGATAAATTTTACCTTCTAAAATTAGGCCCACCCAAGCAGGAATAGATGAGGAGTGGCCAAAGGTGTATGGCATTAATGGTCTTATTTGTATTCCTTTGAGCTTGGGCAAAAACTCACTTAAATATATGTCTTCAAAGTCACAATGAGCTTACTGTTGACAGTGTCAAGTTGCCAATGTGGTGCTTTCAAAGGAGAGCATGAAAAGTTGTCTCTATTTGTTTGGCAAGGGTATTTGTTTTACAAATGTCAGCACTCTACCTTTTCTGAACATGATTATGAAGTGCATTCTGAACATAAAACAACCTATAAATTGCTTAATATGAGTCAAAATCCCAAAGAGGTCAGCTTTCCCACCCTTATCACTAGTTGGACATTTAATTCGGCCTGTTCTCTGTCATCTGTTTAGAGCCTGTGGGCCTTGTCCTTTATGTGACTAGACACTTACCTACTTAGTGCCACCATGTAGAAAATGGTGTGTGAAGGAGAGGGTACAAAACACTATAAACATAGCAGATCCTCATGCCATATCCCTTCTGTACATGGGCTGTGTCCTTCCAATATGCTAGCAATGTTAATTTTTAACTCATAAACTTCACATACTTTTTGAAATAAAAATAAGTAAACTTAAAAGTAAATAAAATTGCCTGGCTGGTGTGGCTCTGTGGTTGAATGTCAAGTTATAAACTAGGAGATCACGGTTTAATTCCCAGTCAGGGTACATGTCAGTGTTGAGGGCTCCATCCGCAATAGGGGGCATGCAGGAGGCGTCCGACCAGTGATGCTCTCTCATCATTGATGTTTCTCTCTCTCCCTCTCCCTTCCTCTCTGAAATAAAAAATAGGTATTAAAAATAAACAAATAAATTAATAAATAAAATCATTGTGCTAGTAAGGCTTTCTCGAATTAAAGCTTTTCTGTAGAGCCATTATTGTACAATTATTAAACAAATGACTATATTTTATAATTATTAAACATGAGAAAGTAAAAAATAAGTTATATAATGTCTAACCACTGTGGTGTGCACCTGAAACTAATATAATACTGCATGCAAACTGTAACTGAAAAATTAAAGCGACTTAAATAAAATTTAAAAAATTAAAATTAAATTGTCTTTCTTGTTGTCCTAATGACTTTCAAGAAAAGTAAAGTTTCTGATTCTCCAACCAGATAAGTACATGGGGATGAAATCTCCATTAACTTCTTTATAAGTAAATGTTTTAAATAAGTGTTAAATTGTGGTTGTAACAGGTTTTTTTCCCCATCTTTGAAATTTGTGTTTGTTTCTTTTTTTCATTATAATCAGATATCTCTGGACAACTAATTTTTGAAATTATAAAGAAAAACCAAGAGTTGTTTTTGCAGTATAACAAGCAAGAGCTCAACTATAGGGGGGAGATACACAGAAACTGCTAGACAAGCTCGCCGCCAGTCTACATCTGCCAATCCTGCACCTCGGTAATCCAGAATCAAATTCTGTCCCTACTTTGATAAGGACCATTTTAGAAAACAGAATTTTCCAGCAAAGTTTAATGTTATCATTTGTTACTAAATATCATGAGCCCACTTTACTTTCCCCAAATATTATAAATTTTTAAAGAGCAGAGATTGAGACTAAACTTTCTCTGCTCCACCCTCTCACAATGGGATATGTACATAATAGGGGCTCAATCACATACTGCTCATTGAGTGAATGAGGAACAAAAAGAGATTTATTTCCTTCCTTCCCACAATGACAGAAATCATCAAGTTCAGAGTTGTCAGAAAAACATGGTATAGCTAGCTGTAACTTCAAGAATAAGTCAAGTCTTCATGAAATGGAAAAATGAGCATATTACTAGACAAACATTTTCAAATAGAACTATAGCTATTTTATACTGATAACACTAGAACACACATACTATCATGAGTTCTTCCCTTAGTTTTCATATATTCTAATTGTTACTTTTTATTTTATTTTTTTAAAATATGTTTTTATTGATTTCAGAGAGGAAGGAAGAGGGAGAGAGAGAAACATCAGGATGAGAAAGAATCATGGATCAGTTGCCTCCTGCTGATCAGATGTCTGCTTTTTTGTCCCCACCACTAAAGTGTTAAGTGCATGTCCCCCTACTGGGGATGAAGCCCAAAACCCGGGCATGTGCTCTTGACCAGAATCAAACCTGGGACCTTTCAGTTAGCAGGCTGACGCTCTATCCACTGAGCAAAACCGGCCAGGGGAAATTGTTACTTTTTATTTTGTAAGTCTGGCCAATCCCTTACCTGGATTATAAACTGTTGAAGATTAAGGATGAACCAAGTTTAATTTGCTGGGCTGGCAGAGTGCATATTCATTTACATATATACTTCACAGAAGGGGACTTGGAGGGCCTGATTTATCTTCCTTACTTTGTACAGTATGGCTATTTTTTCAATGGAATAATTAATAGTATTAACAATATGCCAAAAGTATAAAAATGGATACATACACTGTCCCTTTAGAGAGCTGATACTGTGCTGCCACTCAGCGTGTGCGAGGCAGACTTCTGTTTGTCTCATGTATTCTTTCACTGGTAGGCCTTCCAACTATTTAAACTATACTCTACTTGAAAAATTCAATTTTGTAAACATTTTCTTGGAGGGACAACATTCTCCTCTGGCTAGCCATTATTTCCTAATGATGTGGGTTAAAACAAAACAAAGAAGCAGGTGCTTTTCACATCATTTCCACATATTTAACTTTTTTTTTTCTGTCCTTTCCAACACAGCCAATTTAACTAGATTTTAGACAAAAAAGTCTTTTTAAAAAGATGTTATTTTGTTTCATTGTTAACAAAAATATGCGGATAACAAAGGAACTCTCCTACAATTATAGTAAATCCTGTAACTGATTTCCTTTTCTATATTGTATGTTATCGTGACAATAGACTGTATGATTACATCAGTATTGGACTTTTCAAGGGCCATAGTCCCTAGATGTATTTTAGTCCACAAGGTGGATCAGGGTGCTAGGTGCTATAGAAGGAACTCATGCTTGGTTAACGACGTGAAGCTGAGTATTTCTTTATATAAATTTTCACAATGGCAGGAACTTTGGTCTATCGCTTTGTACCCTCCGGGGTGCCTGGCATGGAGTAGGTGTGCAATAAATATTTGCTGAATTTTAAAACTTAACAATTGAGCCTAAAGCTGACTTCATGCTATATGGGTATATGATGATATATGATCATCAATCTCTCCCCACTGCTTCTGGCTGATATTAGGATTCTTTAACCATTGGGAAACTCCAGACTCTTTTTGACAATCTGATAGAAATTATACTGTTTCCTGTTACCTCTATAATATATATAGTTGATGAATGGAATTATTTGGCTAGGAATCCTAAGAGAAAGGCACTAACATTTTGTAAAGACTGGTTTGAAATATACTTGAGATCTGTATACACAGAAGCCTTATCTTTTTATGAATCAAGCTTAATGTGTCAGGTCTACATAAAATTTATGAAATATACAACAGCACACTTTCAATATCCTTAAATAAGAAATTTTGTCTGAAAGTCATACTAAAGTAACTTATAACTTCAGTTGTTTGTACCTTTTTTAAAGTTTCCTAACTTATTGATAACATCACAGACACACGTAGGAGCAATGCAATAGTTAAGGATCTGTCCGGTTTCCTTTAAAATTCCATTTTTGATGTTTTTAGGAAAACTGCCAGAATCTTAAATTTGCTATGCAGAGTTGTTTGTCAAGATTTAAATTTCATTTCTCTCATATTAATTTCTTTCTAAAAAAATTAAAAATGCTAGTTATTTTGAATCATACAGTGCATGAAAACAGACTGGCTTAATACTTGAGATGTTTTATCTTCATTATCTCTGGGTCTTGACCTCCAAAATGTAGAAGTTAAAAGAAAAGCCCTTAACTACCCTCCACTTTTAGCAACATACCTTAATTTCTTTGAGTAAAGTGCTTCTTTTTAAACCTGGCCCAATGGCTGACACTTAAAACCAAAAATCTCACTAAGTGGCTACAATGCTTAACATGTTGGCATTCGCAGCGCTTGCGCCATGCAAGTAAACTCAGGACATGCCACCCTACTGTGTAATACAGTTAATCTGGACTCTGTAATCTCACTGTGATTATCCATTTTGTTGTTTTCAAGACTGCAAGTTCCCAGTCAAGTTGGAAGGCTGACTGAGCTTATTTTCCAGCGAATATTGTTTCTGCTCTCTGTTGAGTTGGGAGCACAGCTGTGCAAAGTAGTTTTACTGAACCAAGGGATAGTCACAGAATAATCAGCTCAAAACTTTGTCCAAGTTCACAAGCTACAAACTGCATAATAATCATACAAACTCCTCCAAAACCCCGACCACTTGCGTGACTTTTAAACTGGATCTGTGTCAAGTGGTACTGATTTATGTTGATCCCAAGGGTAGTTTTTTCCCTTGACTTCACCCAATTTACACAGCAATGGAAGAGGTCCTAGCTTAATTTTATTTCCATATAGTAACCAGCACACTATTTGTGTTTCATAAATGAAATGGTAATAGTAGGAACGGAACCTAAACTCTCAATTCAAATAAAACCATAATAGTAAGAGCATTATCTTTAAAAAATAGCAGCTTGATTTAGTGACAGCATTATTCTTAATAATAAAAACAAATGTCACGTCCTTAAGTCATACCCCATATACTTTTCAATGCCCTGAAATAGCTTTTATTAATAGCACTAAGTCTTGTACTGAGAATTGAGTCCTCAGAGTGAATGCACTCTTCAGTATATTTTGATGACTTATCATAGGAGAAAAAGACCTTCCGTTATATCTAGTGAAAATCTCCAATTCCACAGTCCAAGGTAAATCAAAATGGTCCTTAATTTAAAGTATAAACATTATAGCTAAGACACTAAGTCTAGAAAAGAAATTCACTTCAAAAAAAAAAAAGGCAATAGTATAAACTCTTGGCTACTAAAACCAAGTTTCAAATTTCCAATGGAAGAAGTTGACAGTGCCTTCACTTTTCTAGAAGGGAGAGCATATAGGTCAAAATAATTTGAGTTTTCAAGTCGAATTAATAAATTTTGACTAGGCTAACTTAGAACTAAAATTATTAAGTGTTCAAAATAATTCACTGCCTAATCTAGAAAGCATCTTAATCCTAAAAGCCACTAGTTGGTAACACCTTTCTTCGGTGGCTAAGAGGCACATAATTTCCATTGTCAAAGACAACCATTTCAATGGGTTAATATCCAAATATATCATGATGAAATATTCAACTCTTACTTTTCGTGGGGGTGGAAGGAAGTTTTGGCAGTCAATTCTTAGGAATTAAAAACAATGTCTTAGAAGCCGGTCGAGGACCAGATTTAGCTGTGTGATGCTCTTGCTGACAGACAAGAACAGAACAAACACATCAGCACAGAGAGTGTGTGGCCACAATTGTGGGGCTGACACCCAGGGAAACCTGTCTTTAATTTATCCCGTCGTGTGCAGATTTGGCAAGGATCTCCAAAAATCATTTACATACCATATGCCCTGAATTACCTAGGCACAATGGCTGTGGATAAATATGATGTTTCAGGTCTGATTGTTTGCTTCCTTTTGTAAGTTTTGCAGCTTTCATTTCGTTTTGCTCTTTGCTAAATAATTTAATGCAATATTGTGTGCTGCAAAAGACTTGTTTTGCTAAATCAATGAATAGTTCATTGTGCTGTGTGATTAGGAAAAAAAGAAATGATCCTAACATGAGGTGGGAGACCAGGATGCATTATTTCTCCTATGTAAGAATCCAGTAAAGTATATCAGCTTCTTAGCTTTTTATACTTTGGACACATTTTAATCTTTATCTCTTTGCTAGGCATATAAACACAACGCATTCCACAACCAAATAAACAGAAATCAGCTAATATGACTGCTAATATTACTAAATTGGTTAGCAAGACTTCATGTTTAAAAGTGATCCCCAAAATTAGACTCTTGGTAATTCCTTTATTTGTTCCTCTTATAATTAAAAGCCACTGTTATTATGCCTAAGTTTCCCTCTTTCCACCCAACTGGTATTAATACAAACTTGGTAACACTTGTCCAGATTTTCAAACTAAATTTTAAACCAGATAGAATAAACGTATACTTAAACCAAAAAGATCAATAGTCTAAAAAAGGCTTGGAGCAGAACTATGTACATATTTTTTTGTTGTGTACTATAAATTTGACTGTATAAACTTCCAATTAAAAATGACATTCACACCATCATTTTTGATAGAATTTTGCACAGTAGGAATACTCATTAATGCAGGGTAATACAGTGTGATAAGCAGCTTAGACATCAAAATAGAAAAAAAAATATGCCAGTTGGTCTACTCTTTACATGCACAAAATAAAACTTAAAAATTAAATACCTGAGGAATTAATTAAAAAGAACACTTATTGGCATATGTGTTTTTTAACTATGTCATATCAAGAGCATGCCTATTCTCTAGTCAGTTTCTGCTGCAGAGATCTAAGTCTCAACACAAAAGAGAAATCACAGCCATCCCCTAGTTGATGATAATACATTAAATGCATTACAACAATCAAATGGAATAAAATACATTTTAAATGGTTTTACTTGTCTTATAACTACCCTCCTTAATAGAATGCATATGCATATATAACATATTATATATGTCATGAAAAATACGTTATTCATATATTTGTATCTATATCTATCATATATATATGTGTATATATATATTACCATTTAATATGAAGAATCTGACATTTCTGAATTCTTTATAGTATTAATAAGAGAGGCAAAAGCCCATCCGCTTGTGGGTCATTTCTTAGTCTTTAACTGGGAAAATAGTTACTGAATTAATTCTCGTCTGTATATAAAGTAAGTATCAAGGAGATGTGTCCATATACTAGCAGAGAATAAAAGGCAATGCAGTGATTTCAGAATACTATTAAATAATTTTCTATAAGGAGAAAAAAAAAGGTACCATTTGAAGGCCGGCAATGAAAGGGTTAACAGACATATGCTGTATAATTAGGAGATGCATTAATGATTATGAATAGTAAATGATTTGGTGCAAAGAAAAAATATTTTAGTCAAAGGGACATGTACCTATCTTACATGTTTATTAGTAACTGTATATAACTAGAGAATTCTGCTATTAAGAATCTTGCATTATTGGTGTAAATACTTCCAAGGGTACATCAAATTGTAATCTTTCATACGACATCCATCAAACCAGGCTGGAGATTTTGACAAACATTAAACACAGTAAGGAGGCAATTATGTATGCATGATTTAATCTGCAACTAATTAATATGCAAATTTATTCATATGTTAGTTACTAAATTAAAAATGCAAAGAAGCCCTTATGGTGATTCTCGAAATTTTGCACAAACAGAACATTTAAAATGTAAGAAAAATGAAGTTTTTCAGAAATCTATAACACACTTTTACTGTCTCCAGAACCTGTTGCACTAAGAAGACTCAAAAATATGTGTTTAAATACTAGATAATAATTTAAAAGGTGAGCGAATTTCATGTGAGAATGTGGGAACAGAAAGGTTAATCAGCATTCTCTTGAACTCTTAAGAGATACACTCTAATTACCAGACAAATGGTATTCTATTTCTAAGCTTCCTTCCCTGCTTTTAGGGTTGCCAGAAGTTGGTCACCCTACTGATATCCTGGGCAAATGGTGAAGGGAATAAATAGTATTTAAAATCAACTAGATATATTGAAAATTCTAGGGTGACTTGGGGACCATTTGGTGTTCACTAAACATACAATTCATTGCTCAAGATGGCAACTCACTGTTTTTGCCTTTGGGCTCTTTGCAAACAGAGGAATGGGAGGGAAATCTTGATAGAGACTAGAAATTCTCCCAAACTGAATGAATCTTCAAAAAAAAATAATGTGACTAACCCAAGAGCAACAACCTCCCCAAAAAGCAGAAGGTAATTTCATCCGAGTTCAATCTGGCTATTTTAGCCCTGCATTTTCCAGACAGTCCAAAGCTGATTTGAATCTGTGATGGGAAGAGGAGGGATGTACAGTAGTGATAATTTACAGATATCTTCCGGTGCCTGCTTACAAGGGAGCATCCATTCACGTGCATACATTATCCTTTGGCTCTATTGCCTTTGCAAGAATCTGATTTCCCTCTGACTTTTTCATGATCAGCAGCAAGATTTTACGTGGATCACTTCTCATCTGATTACCTTTCTCCTCCGAAGTCCGATGGCCATGTTTACAGCTCCTGAAGCTGGCACTTGGAACAGCTGTAGTGGCCTCAAGAAATCAACACAAGTCAACTGAATGAGGAAGCACAATAACAGTGTCTACGGCTCTTCTCAGGGCTCTGAACTCTCACCCACGGTTAAAAAAAAAAAAATCACCATCGGTCTCATCGCTGCCAAGTGACACACAAAAAGGAAGTTAACCATTGGCTGTGACTCGCATTCACAGTCTGACTCTGATCTCCCAGCCTCCCTTAGCCCCTTCTGATGCCAAGTGGACTACAGCTTGCCCATTTCATTTCAACCACGGCAGCCAAAAAAAGCACTGCCCCAGCGTGCGGTGACAAGCAGTCTGTTTTGATATTAGTACCTCAGTATGTGATAGAAGAGAGTCAGATGTCCCCAAACTATTGCTCCCCCCTGAGGGACACTGTCCTGGTCTTGGTTGGCCAGAAAGATGGTGAGTGTGCAGCAAATCCTTAGCTTTGAAAGCACAGGGGGGGGGGGGAAACCCACCACCCTCTGGACCCAGCTGAAATGGTGAGGCGGGCCTCTTCTGGGGAGAGGAACCATGCCTCCCGATTCCCCACGCTGGCTCGCCAGAAATATACCTCAGATTCCAGTCTCTCCCTGCCAGCTAGCACACCTGAGCATAAACTGGCTCACAGAAATAAGAAAAGGAATCTTTTTCTCATGTAATTAAATCTTAGTAGGCACTGGTAAGTAAACAGCAGATTTTCTTATTTTTCTTTCATGAAAGAAAGGGGACTATTTGGAGTTGAGAATGATGGATTTTTTTCCCTTGACCTCCCAGAGAGGGAGGGTGGGAATAAAGCCTTGCCCCTTTGTCCAGCACATTCTGATTTTCTTGCTAAAGGCACAGAATCCGACTTTAACCAGGTTGAACCTGAGTGCGGCCAGCAAGGACCTCTTTCTCTCCAACTTTAACATATCACGCCTTTTCCGATTCCAGTGAGGCCTCGTCAGGGGCAGATCTGCATGTCTGGGCATTTCAGAAGCCTGAGAGTAACCGGAGCATCTTTATATTTTACAGATGACTCCATTTTTGTAGTGACCAGAACTGAACATAAAGCCTTTAAAAGCTTCAACATACACATTTGTGCATTCATTACACAGTGTTAAATCTAATTTGTTCTTTTTACTGTCGCAGGAAGCACATGTTTAAAGCAATCTGTTTCCTCATGTGAATGCTTTCCTGTCTGTTTAAAAAAAAATTGCGACACTCTTTACCCTGAGTAACCAAGAGGTGATCATAAATATCCCTAAATAGCATTAAACAGATATGAAAGACATTAACACTTTCAGAATGCCAAAGTAGTATTAAAAAAATTCTAACAGATGCTCCTAGGTCAAAAAGTGAAATGTGTGTTTCCTGAAAAAACACTCTATCAGAATTGTAAGTGAACTGCGAGTGGAGAAGTGAGGTGTTGCTGAACAAATGAGGATCCTCTCCGTGAGGAACACAATCCACTGCCAAAGGGCACTTGCTACAAAAAGCCACATTTAAGTGGAAGTTTGTAGAAAACCAATCTCCTTTGTAATCCACAAGGTGGCAATGACAACAGACCATGGTGGCTCCCTCGGATCTATCTGGCTTCCCAGGGAGAGATTCTGTCTGTGAATGGACGCTTGCTTGGTCCCTGCTCAGGGACATGAGGAAGATGTCCATCCACAAAAGGCCTTTCCCCAGGAACCCACGTGGTGCCTGTTTTTTCTGTGAATTAAAACTGGCTGGGGGAAAGACATCCTGGTGGTATGTAGAGACCATGCTCCTTCTCCCCTCCCAACCCCCTCTTCCAGATGTTCTTTTCCCCGCTTAACTGCAAGAGTTAAGTAATCAGCCCTTATAAAAAAAAAATCGTTGTAAGTTTCCCACAGCCGACAAGCAAAAAATACTTTTATGATTTCAGCAATGGCACTGAGAAAAAACACATTACAATGCGGCAAAGGCCAGAATCCAGCAAGTCTTCGACTTTACCCTTAAAACATCTGTATAAATAGTCCTGTTTAATGTTAGAAATTTACCTAAACAGTCCTAAACAAATCAAACTCTGAGTTGGTAAGAGAAACAAACTGCCATACACACCCACCTAGTCAACTCATCTCCATCTTGCCAGACGAATTAAAACCCCAGGCCTAACATTCCCTTACCAAGGGCACCAGAGCCAGGCCTACCGAAGAGGAAGCACGCATCACTCCCAGGACCCAGCGCTGGCCAATTATAGAAAAACACTGATAGAAATGTGAAAGGAGAAGCATGTATCTCTTATCACTTAGAGGCAGGGCTGATTTAGGCTAAACCAGCTATTGCCAGGGGGAGTCACTGTGAGGAGCTTTGTCATCTTGGACTGATGTCCCATTCCAAGGAAAAAAGATGGAGTCCACACTTTGGCACAAACTTGTGGAGTGAGCAGTCGGATATTGAAAAAGGCTGATGGGATGCCTTGGCCTGACTGAGACACTACTTACTAAGGACAAGGAGATACACAGAACACTTGCAATCTTCTGTAAGAATAAAAGGGTCATATGCTAATTAGACCAGACATCCTCCTGCATGTCCTTCCTTCCAAACAAAGCAGACAGAGTCTCCGGCTGTGTGGCAGCAGTGGGCAGCAGAGGAGCCAAGGCCCTTACATGAATTTCGTGCATCGGATCTCTAGTATTATATCATTTCAGAAACACCTAGTGAGCTTTGGTAGGCGGGATTCTTCTGCACGCCAGCTGAGACTCTGCTCTTAGTTTCTGCCCTGCTACCAACTACTCTGGTAAACTCTCTGCTGAATTCTTCTCTGGTGCCAGAAGATAGGAGTTACCATGTTGTTAATGTTAACAATAGCAGTGTTTGTCATCACTATCATCAGCTGTTATCATATCTTCGATATTACCACGCGACAGGACTATGTTAACTACCATTAAAAACCCCAGCTGATCCGATTCCATGTTCTTAAGCACTGGACCATTCTGTCTCCATTACAGAAATGCTATCGTGGGCTGTCTAGTCTTTCTAACAGATCCGTCTCGTGGGTGGAAGTTGTGCGTTATCACTAGTGCACTACTTGGAGGTATTGAGACTCATTCTACAGTGAGATGAAACTTCCAAATACTTAATGTATTCTGAGTTTCCATTTCCTTGGCCATGAATAAATAGTAGTACCCATCTCACAGAATTTTGGGAGGATAAAATGATTTAAAATAGATGCAAAGTGCTCAGGTTTGACATAGAGTGAACACTATGTTAAGGGTGTGTATTAGTATACCAATATCATCTCATTAAACAGACACCATTTATAAGTATTTTGTAAACCATGGAATAGGTGTGTGACTTTACCAAGGCCACTGGGTAAATAGAGAATATTACACATGAAATTAGGAAGAGCTCTTTATTTCTACCCTACTATACCATTTTTATTGCTATATTTATTCATTGGAAATATATTTCAAAGTAATGTATATAACACAAGTTTAGCTTCTATGAGACAAAAAGATGTATATAAAATAAGGCCCTTACCTTCTTTAAGTGTGTATATTAGGCTTCACTAAATTTATTTTGAGTATTCGGTGGAACAGAAAACTGGGGACACTATTTTTCTGATACATAATAAACCTAAAGGACAAAAAGTGCTTGTGGTATACTGAGGGTTATTTTATTTTGATTGCACAACCATCTCCAAAGGCCAGACTTTATACTTTTGAAAATGATAAGGCCATTACACAAACTGGGATGTGAGACAACAATGGGGATTTCCTTAACATGAAGAATCTTGGTTATGAAGCTTTACGATTTAAATGAAGGGCACATGAGAGAAAAAGAAACGTTCAATAGATGGTATGTCTAGATTTTATTTTAGTTGAACTATATACTTGGAATGAGTATGTATGAAGAAAGAGATGAATGAATGAATAAAAACTTCTGAAAATGCTTTCCTCCCTGGGTGCTCCACTTAATAGCTAGATGTTGATGTACTTTATTAAAAAGAAAACAAAAGTAGCATTATTTTGTTTTATAAGTAAAAGAATGATCTATTGGGGTTTGATTTTTGTAATTCCAACTATATACATCCATAATAAATATGCTCAATTCTTTTTTCCTTTCTTTTGCCTAGCATTACCAATTCAGCTACAGATTATGTGTGTGAATGTCTTGTATGCATCTAAACATGAACTTCATATGAAGGTACTATATGAGGAACCCATAGGCTTTGGTAATAAAATTTCACTCATGAAGCATATGTCTTAGTATTAAATGGCAGAATGTGTACCTTTTTATTACATAATAATACGTTCAAATAGTACATTAGTTACAGAAGTAGGTTTATTTTCTATTTAGCTTAATGACTTTAAAAATTCAAATTGATTGAGCAAATTTTCATCACTAGGCCATGAACGTTCTTTTAAAATCTCAGCTTCAGTAGTAATGAAAAGGAGTTTAGCACTGCTGCATCCTTCACAAATTTTATTTTTAGCCCATCTGGTAACATCTCAAGTTATTAGACTTTCTTGTGATGACAAAACCCCAGTTTTTATATTCTACTTATTATTGAATTATTTTGTGCTTCAAGTTCATTTTATGAGAAGCAAGCCAGAAAATATTATTGTACCTTGGGCTAATACACCTGAGCACCTGTGAAACAACGGAATTCCCCAAACAGGGTTACTTGAAAGCATTAACGCTACGAAATCAGCCACCTACTTGAAACTGCTTTCTCATAGCAGCTAATGATATAATGATATACTGTGCCAATCGGTAGAATGAAGCCATTACAATATTATTATAAGTATAATCCAGAAGGCACATTTAGAATGATATGGGTTGGGAGGGAGGAGGCTGCTCTAGATGGTTAGGCACTCATTCTCAGATAATATCAAAATAATTGTTTCAAAACAGCATTTTTCTAAAGTGGCAACTGTAAATGGTGACAGTGACAGTTTTTATATGGATGTGTGAGGAATGTACCACAAGGGTTGTTTTTCTGAGAAAATAGAAATCTTTCTAACAGGAGTCCATGCTTCACAAAGGAAATGCATTTAAATTACTGTCGTTGAGAACACAACTGAGTTCTAGCAACAGAACACACATTTTTCTTGATAACTTGCTATGAAGAGGACTTCAGAAAAATAGTGTCCCCAGTTTTCTGTTCCACCAAATACTCAAAATAAATTTAGTGAAACTTAATAGTATACACACAGATCCTCTTCTGAATACTCTAGAAGTAATCACTTATATATCAAGTTTCAACCCTAGTAGCAGATTTATGATTAATTAATTCCTCAGATGAAAAAGTTAGACTAGAGAGACAATAGTGGGTATCATTAAAACACTGAAATATAATTATTAAAATGTCCTTTTCAAAATCTAATTTGCTATTCTTTCAGAACTGAATATATAGTTCTCACCAAAACTTCAATACTATTTTCCACCCCTGAAACTACAAAATGCTCAATCGTCTGCAGTACCTTCATTTCTCTGAAGAGGGAGCATAAGCTCAAGCAAAGCCAACAAGTCCTAAGCAGCCCGCACCTCTGCAGCAGCTGCAACTTTAAAAAGGGGAATCGTTCGCATGCTGCTGCTTTGAGATAAAATAATCGAGCATTTAAAACCACACATTATGCACTGCATTTTATAAAAGCTCTGTCCTCTAAAATGAGCACCCACACTCGTGTACACAAACACAGCTTGGGAAGGTTGGGATCAAGGCTGAGAATCTCATGCTATTGCTTTGAAATGCAACATTATGTTCAGTCTAAGAATTCAGTGAAATTTATTTAAAAAAAACAAAACAACAATAACAAAAGCAAGTGTCTGTCAACAGCCTGATAATCTCATCTACTTCAAGGAAATAAAACTTTGCTATTTTTGAAGAGACCCTTCATTCCTTTTAGGGTTATTGGTACCTATTATGAGAGAATCTTATTTAGCCCTCCAAATGCTATCTAACTTTAATTTACTATTTTCAAACAAAAACTTTAGATGTTTGAAACCAGGAAACACACCTTGGAAATGCAGTAATTATCAATGATCGAGGAAAACTATGGGAAAAAATCTCTAGGTTAGAAAATAAAACAAATGTTTTAATACGTGAAATATTAAAGGTTCACAAAAGTGGTAGTCGACTGAATATTAAGCCAATCATCTATATTATTACACAAGCATAAAATAAATTCACAGAGCCAGAATATCATTTTATAATTTCAAAATATATGCAAGCTCTGTTTCCAATTCTCAATCTAGGTAAAGCAGCCGTGCAGTGGCTTCTTAGATTTCTTAATAATGAAATACCACTCAGATGAAGTCTATGACTTCACACCAAATATACTCTTCAATGAACATGATAAGGTAAGGTCCAAAATAAGAGTCCCCAGAAATGTATTTCTCCTTTCTCAATAAATGATTCTAGTTTTACACTAAATGCTATTATTTCAAAATTCTAAACAAAAATATAGAAAATTGTAGCAAACTCCTGAAGGACTGGAATGCCTAATGTTATATATGTTGTATATTTGCATGTCTTGTATGCTTTTGATATAGTTTTAATGCAATAAAACCTTCAATGAAAACTTAAATATATAGAGATTCTCCTATATTTGTTCCATAACCAGCCATTTGCAAAAAGAATGACCTCTAACTGCAATAGTGAGAATATGATTGGTTTTCAAAGAAACAATGAATATGCTAAACTTTGGAAGCTTTTGGTTTATTTAATTCAATCTTAATGTCACAAAATAAGGAATAGGCTGTGGTGAATATTTATCAAATTTCAAGGTGTTTCCCAGTGTCACATTCTATATAAATTGTGTGAATATTATGTTTCCCCTATTTGGGATGATTTAAGTGCATTATCCTTCACCCACTTCTATACTTTCATAATTAGTAAGCACAAGTTTAATATCCAAGTTTCGTGCTTCAATATTTTTAATTGGAAAATGGTCACACTATGTTTAAAGCTGGAATACTAGTAGTGACTTATCCTAACATTTCAATGTAAGTTCCTATATGTTTTCACAAAGTACCTACCTCTCCAGGAATGGCCCTTGAAGAGGCTCCTCTCATTACACAATGGCTGGCTACTTCTAGACATTCCTATTCAAGATAGAGCCCAGGCAGCTGACAGATCATTTTAAACTTAATATAAATTTTGTTTTAACAAAAGTTGTCTTATCACTGAAGTTACAATTTGGTTGGCATGATAAAGCATCATTGTGACTTCCTTGTGATCAGTTTTAAAAGTGATGGGGGGATTATGCATTTTAAGTATTGAATTTTTTGATCATATAAAATTTCTGGGCCTCTAATATAGAAGAAACAATTTATCAACTTTTCTTTTAAATTATGATTTCTTCATGCATTTGAGAAAGGTTTTTCTCCAAATAACTTAGATATGAACTCAACATCATGTTTGAAGCCTTCAAATATGAAGGGTTTTTAATATAATGGAAATCACACAAAATAATTAATGCCATCAGCATTATCCATCTTTTCGTGATTTTCTAGTAATCTCTTCTATAAAAAGAAGTCTCATCAGAACTTTAAGATTTTATTTTATTTAGAATTATTTTCCTTAGGAAAACTGTTAAATATTGAATTTTTATTTTTCAAATCCATATAATGATTAATTCAGGTCTCAAGTTTTCTTGGAGGTTTTATTTTAGAATATTTATAATAGTAGAAATCATCTTCCTTAAAATCCGTTTTTGTCCAAAATTATCTCTGACCACTTAATACAATGGCAGATCCTTCTAAATTTCAAATAAAAATGAAATACACAAACAATGACACTAAAATTGCAATTCAACACAGAAAATAGACTTTACTGAAAAGTAGTGTGATAAAGGATCACTTAGTGATATACAAAGCCATAAACTATTTCTAAGGATAAAACTTATTTCCAGAGAACTCTGAAGTTCTAGGGATTTCAGCAGAGAGTGACAGTGGATTCAAAACTGGATTAAAAGTAGAGATAGATTCCAACAATGTTTAAATGAGTGTAGTTATTAATCATTTCTGGTAAAATGTATATTGTTTTGAAACATTCCAAATTGTAAGATTAAAACCTTATGTATTTACTTATTGTTGAGCACAAGAATATTTCTGAAACGAGATGCATGTCTTTGTGTTTGGAAAAAAATATTTTAAAACCACACAATATGAAAAGTTTTTTTTTTAGAAGTTAATGCTCCCATGTTAACATCTAAGAATCGTGGATCATTTTTTCCAAAAATGTGATTTATAATGGTGGACTTTTCTGCATAAATTCATGATTCAGTGTGTATGTTATTAGGTTATATGAAGGGTAAGACAACTGCTGAAAAGAGCACTAAAGTTGAAAAATACTAAGATGGTAAATGGTTTTAAAAAGAAAACCAAGATGAGGAAATCAAAGAAGAAGTTCAGAAGTAGAGTCTAGAAATTAGCTAAGAAAAACAAACTGGCATCAACAAAAGGAGCTTTCTGACTAAACTTTCATCGCCAGATAAGGGATACAAGGGCCTGGGATGGGACTGAAAGAATCATGTGGTAGAACCTGAACATAGAACATGACAATGTTCTGCGTGCTAAGCAGGGCTCTGGGCAATTCGAGTTGTCATTTCACACAGCCTTTCCTTTAAACACAACATCCCCCTCATCCCACTGCAGGCCTGTTCTTTAAAGGGAAGGACTTCCTCCTCCCCACTGCTCTTGTGCCACAGACTTTGCAGGATGGCTTCCACCTCTTCCCCTGAAGGGCTTCCTCAGTGACCTGCGGGCTCTAGAAGCAGCAAAGAGCACAGACACACGCTCAAGGACCTGCCAGTTCCATGGCACACTGGTGGGCCAGGCGTACGTTTTTCTCTCTCCCAAAGATGCTGCAATATTCTCAAAAACAGGGGCAGGCGAGCCCCTCACTCTCTTCATTTCCTACAAGAACCGCCTAATGGCCACCAGAGAAGTCCAGCCTCTGCCCCACAGTTAAGTCATCAGTAACGTCTGATTACAGATGTCACAGCTTCAATTTTCTTTGTTTTATGTTAAGGAAGAGAAAGGTCCCACTTTGAAAAGCAAACAAACAAACAAAAAACAAGTGGAGTTGACACAACAGACTGTGACAGATTTATTACTATTTATCATGGTAAATATGTATGAAAGAAAACATAAATGTCTTTAGTCATAATCACTCCAAAGGAAACCTTTTATTAACTGCAATTTTTTTATTTGTTATAAAATATTCACATATATTGAAGCAAGTTTTAGAGGTGTCTCTTATCAAATAAATATTCATAACTGTATCTGAGTTTAAAAAGAGAATTAAACATAGCAAAGATATAAAAATACAGAAATATAGATCTACTGGGGCAAAAGTGTTACAGTGTCTACTATAGACATCTCTTTGGGTCAAAATAAAATATACATTTTGTGTGATGGTAATGCATGTAATCAATACATACAACAAAGCTAATATAAACTAAGTTACACTGCTATTTAAACAGAGCTAGATTGTTTTTAAAGTAATGACAATAAACAGATTATTGGATTCCAAAAATCAACCAAGCTATCTTCTTCTTCTTGAAAAAAAAAAGTCAAGCACACAAAAAAGGGTAAATTTCCACTTCAACAGAATTTCCCTCCTTGTCTTTCAAAAAAGGTACCCTATTTACCAAGATGTTCAGTAAGGACCATTAAAATATGTAGCCAAGATACACTTTGTATGAATAGTAATTCCTAAACTGATCATCAAAACCCCAAAATTAAATAATGCAAACTAAATTTCCAATTCCAGATTTATTCAGAAGGAAAATGTACTTTAATATTTGTTAACATATCAGCAACACATAAATTGTCTTAACAGCAAAGACAAATTTGCTATTAAGACAATTTTCTATAGTAGCCAGTTCCCTCCAGGGAAATACTTAAAAATATACAACGAATTATGAGAAATTATTGTTAACCATGAATAAGCAGATAGATAATTTCTAATGCCATACCAAAGCACTCCTTAGAAACTGCAGATTTCTGCATTATTTTAGCGTTGGAAAGAAACAATAACAACCTAAATGTATTTGAATATGAGGCAAAAATAGGGCATTATAGCTTTAAGTTTTGCTTGGCTTTTATACCACAGAGCTATTCTATCATTTCAGAACATTCAAAGGTTCACTTATTGTACTTAATGCTGTCCGTATTAGGTTCAGGCATGTTTAAAATGTAAACAGCTGTGAGGACTATATCATTTCAAGTTTTCATAAAAGCTATTAAGAGCTAAAGTTTCATCTACATTAAATCCACCACAAATTTCAAGCTTAAACTATGCTTATAAAAACCTAAGGGGATATTAGTCAATTTCAATACAACATAGGAAAATCAAAGAATAAACACTCAGTACATATTAAGTGACTTATTGTTAGTCCAAAGTAACTACTCTATACGCATTGGCAGTTTTATTTACACAATATTTTTCTATATTTATGGATATTTCTATGATGCCTCTTCAACATGGCCAAGTTTATGATAATCATAAACTTGCTTTTTTCCCCCCTGATAAGAGTTATTCTGATATATTCACTTAATAAATTTTTAGATGAACTGAACTGAAATAAAGTCAAATACACAGGTGTCTGGGTTAATCTAACAGTGCATCTGCAAAAACTATTATTCTTCTAATTAATTAAAAATAAAACAAATATGCAAGAATTACTTAGTAATATATTTTCAGAAATATAATTTATTTTCGAGTGTAAGAACTTATAATAGGCTCATTATCATTCTTTTCAAAGAATACCAGTGTGTCCTACAGAACAGACATTTAAATTATAATATCTATCTCATAGAAAGAAGAATTGGGGGCGGGGGGATGGTAGAAAGGAAGGAGAAAACAAGAAAAGAAAAACTTAGATTTTTATTCTATATGAAGAAGAAATTATTAGAAATAGATAATTTTTAAATGGGGGAAAAAAAAACCCACACACACAAAACCAGGACCTCAAATCTGAAAATATATGTAATAAGTGAAAATAAGATATCACATATTTCATTGTGATCACAACCACTGTTTGCTATGCTGGGGACTGGAGGGACCTCAGCCATTGCTGCATTTAGCTCTCTGTTAGAAAGACCCAGAATGCTTTTGGTTACAGCTGGATTCTTCTTGCTGTCACCTGGTATCCCAGACACAAATGGCTATGGAAGCAGCCACCTTTGCAGACTTAATTCAGTAACCTCTTTAGAAAATAGAGACATTCTCTTTGCACTCTGGCCTGAAAACCATGTAAATTTTTCCTAAATCCTCTCCACAAATCTCCTTTCGCATGCAAATCCATAAATCATCATAATACTGACAAAGAATTTAACCAACACGTGAAACTAATAATGATTCTCTTGAAAGCTCCCCACAGGTAAAACTCCTGGACCTTCAGGCATCTTTTCAAGGCCCCCCTCAGAGCTTCACCTGCTGAATACCCACACAACCACCCAGTCTTCCAGAATATGCCATTAATCACTCCAGCATGGGTCAGGTGGCTGCATGTGCAGGGCATTCCCTCCTCATCCACATTCTAGATAACCTTGCATGGAACCTCACTTCCTCCTCTTGCCCTCACTTCTCACAAAACAGAATGAAATTAATAATATTAAAAGCAGAAACAAGCAGTACTTACTGAAGATGGCAAACCTGGAGGAACTTTTCGAACTTTCTTTGTCTGTACCTCTGAAAGAAAATGAAGAGGCTGTGAGCTCCCCACAGGCCCATTTTCCTAACTAAAGCAGATTAAACCACGAAGCCTTTTAGATTAGACCAGATTTTTCTTAAATTGTTACCTTAGCAAAATGTTGCTACCATGATCACCTTTTATCCTGGCAGAATTCAAATCCTGCCTTTTTCATAAATGTGCACATATTTAACTTTTTAATACTCTGATTCTTTAAAATGTTTCTCATATGGGCAGTGAAGAGAACATAAGAAATAAGTGCTCACTATAATTGCTCTTCCTCTACTATAGATTGTTAACATTCCCACCCTATGCACTACTGAGGGGGAATCATGAGCCTTACTATTGAGCAAAATTTTATGATTTAAAATTTTTTTTTTGTGGGGGGGATAGGATGACAGCGTGATATTAAAAAAGAAAGAAAAGAGAGACTCCTAATAAGCACTCAGGCATTCAAACAGAGAAATACCTTACCCATGGCACTACTGTGAAGAGGCCTCCTTCGGGGGTTATTGCTAGAATACTGATAATACTGGGAACCAGGTTTGGTGGGCGAAAGGGTTCCTGGATTGCCCATATCCATGTCACTTCCAAGGAGACTCTGCTGAAAGGTTAAAAAGGGAAAACAAACATATAAGGTTAATTTTTCACATTCACCACCCCCCAACTGATTGTTAGTAGTTAAACCAATGCAATAAAGAAAACAGCATCTGCTAAGCTGAAACAATTAAAAGCCAACAAAACAAAAAGGGAAAGAAAGCAGTCTAAGAAGCTAGTACAGAGTTGGTGAATTTTTAATTTCTACTTTGGAAAGGAAGGTAGAAGGTGATTCCCTTCAAAGCAATATTTTAATCTTTTAAGAGGACTAACATTTTGATTTAAAAGAAAAGGGCACTTATGTAAGACTAATGTTTTCTTTATCTCTACTTAAGCTCACATCTGGGAACTATTCATGCCCTTCCTTAACAAGAACCAAGAAGCATCTGATTTTCCGAACGCACACAACTCCCTGGCTGCTCACGTTGGGGGTGAGTGTAGATAGATGCTTAAGTCCACTGAGAACCCTGCCTCTGCATCGGCGCAGCACGATCCTCCACAGATTTACGCAGCACCCACAGAAAAGAAAATGCCAACGATCCGGGAGGAAATTCAAATCCTCACATTAACTTCCAAAATCATAGGAACAGGAGGCTTTCTACGCTAACAGGAACAAATTAAATAACTTTAGGTGCCCTCTTGAGGACTATCAGAGGTTGAAACACATCCCCACAGATTAAACATTTACCTGAACACAAGAAAACTTTCACAAATATCATTAACTTATCACACTGTGACAAATTACTAAATCTTCGAAAATGATGACATATGAAAGATTATATAATATCACATTTTCTAAAAACTACATAGAAACTTACCCATAACATATAAATCGTCTGATTATGCTCTGCATTGAACACATTGTTCTTTTAATTATTCTGATGTGAAGGAAAACAAGTGTAGATACTACCATTTATATTAAGAACAAATTTACTATTTAATAAAGAAATTTTAAAATTAAGTACTAAAAATCTAACTTTATCGTTACTTGTAATCAACTTTTACTGACTGAACTAATTACTGTCCTTGATAAAGTACAGAATGTGTTTTCCCTAATCTAAATTCTAATCACCATGTCACTCACAACAGACTTAGGGATGCTTCACTAACACACTATTCACATGCAAAATACTCTAAATAGGCCAATTATGACTCTGCCCCTGTTCCCTGGTTAACCCGCTGAGAACTGAAAAATTTCACAAGGCAGTCACCAACTAAAACAAAGGGTCCTTGTTTTAAATTAAGGCAGTCTTTTTGATTCCTAAATAGCTCAACAAAGTGGCATGTCTGCTAGTGAAAGCAGTTGGTCAAATATGACCCATAAGCTGGAAAATCAAAAATTCAAACCTCCCCTTTCCACTGCCATATAGCTAAATATCATAAAGAGACCCTTCCATTCCCAGGGATCTGTGAGTGCTGGATGAGTAATAGATAAAGGACTAATCAGCCACTGACAAGCTTTTGCCTGATTCCAGTTTCAGACTTTTTGAAGGGATACATAATAAACCTTACTTTGAAATAAAACTTGAAGGGTGAGATTTTAGGTTGCATGCACATTTTGAATAATCAGCTCACTGCAAGTATCTTAATATCTACCAAATAAATAGCCAATAAAAACCAGATTATATACCAGATCAAAATCTGGCATCCACATGCTCAATTACCATCTCTTCTGAATTTAAGATGTCAAAATGCTATGCAATGACAAACTGAAATACAGAACTCTTTATAATCAACTTTTCTACAAAATCAGGAGTCCAACAGTATATCATCAAATGATTTATCTTTGTCATTTTAGAAATGGCATTAAACATTTTTAGAATCTCAATCAAAAATCTTGATCTTGGTAAATCTTATTAACAAAGTCTATATTTAAGTGCAAATCTAAATTTTCTTTGAAATTTTCATCAATAAATCTGCAGAGGATTTAAATAACTCCTTATAGTTGGGTAAATCTACAAAGGAGTCTTTATTTCATTGGAAATAGGAGTTTAAAATTATATTGACAATATTTTTGTACTTTATTTTTTAATTAAATTTATTGGGTGACATTGGTTAATAACAATATATTTAATATACACTTAAGCTTCAGGTGAATAACTTTATAATAAGACACCTGAATATCCCATGGTATGCTCAACACCTGAAGTCTAGTCTCCTTCCTTCACCATATATTTGATCCCCTTTACCTTCTCAGTCCTCCCCACTCTCCTTCCCTTCTGGTAACCATAAATTACTCCATTTCTTCATGATTACTTTTCTAAAATTATACAAAATATTCAGAAAAGTGCTGAGCAGATTTTTTTAAAATGCTTGCTTGTCTTTTTAATGAGTTTAACTATTACTTATTTTGTTGGTACCAGTGGCAAAGGTTTTCACTCTCAAGAAAGTAGAGATGCATTCAATAGGTCAACATAAAAAGAAAAAAAAAACTTGCAATATTGTATTTTAGTAGCATTTGCAATAGTGCTGTGAAAAATATAAAATGATAGCTAAGACGGTAGCTAAGAGCCTGTGGCTCATCTTATTGTTGTTAATGTAAAAGAAAATTATTTCATGGACCAGTTGTAAATAGACCATGTATCCGACTCTAGAATGTGCAGCCAGCCACATGAACTATGTAAAGTGAGTCTAAAACCAGACAGCGCCGACAAACATTTAGTGGCTAATCTCTTTTTCACAAAGCACATTTCTGTGTCTATCTTTTTAGACTTGTTTGTTCCTTTTTCTTTTTCACTTGACAACAGATACATTCTTCTAATGTAACAAAAATAAGCATTTCCTCACATTTAAGGGGGCCCTATTCAGCCCCCAGGGGAAATTAAGATAAAAATATATGTGTTCTCATTGTAGAGTATACTTGTGAAATGAACAATGACCATTGACTATTGTTTGGCCTTTACATCACACTCTTAACTGTAGCAATAAGAAAGATAAAAAAAATTTCCACCAGCTGAAAAATCTGACTTTACAAATTTAAAAAGACACATTAATTTGATTGAATAAGGTAAATTAAGTATTGCATACAATGGACAAGGAATTCATTTATATACGAATTGACCTACATATAGTGTAAAGACAAATTTATGGTTAATAAAGGTTAAGGTTGAAAGGTAAAGTCTACTTTTAAAATGGGTCCATTTCTCTTTGCCTTATATAGGGTTAGCGAGGTTTTAGGTTTTGACATTGTGCAAGCTCATGCTCTGTGGTTATACTGGGTCCCAGTAGACGGCTGCCCACGTCTGCCAGGAAACACTGGAAACAAGATGTGGCATCTCAAAAAGCTAACCTGTAAATCTTAAACCCAGAGTTTAGCATTTGCTTAACTGTCTGCAATGTGATGAGATGAGCTCTTCCCCTTATTCATTCCTTACTTTATTGAAAGATAAACAATTTCAAGACTCAACATACTCCAATCAGAGTATTAAATAGGCTGATATTGTGGATCAGGTTTAAATATTTTGGGGTCTACCCCCTGCAGCCAGTTCTTCAGCAGAGAGCCAGTCCCAGCATAGCCACTCCAACGCCAAGGGCAGCACTCTGTGAGGGTCCCTTTCAATTAAAACTTTTGTTGGTTTGACATCAGATCTGGGTCTCAGACTGTCTTTCTAACAGATTCTCAACCCTGCTCCCATTCTTTTGGGGGAAAGCTTTTTAACATCCTTGATCAACCACTGAACTTGGTGTATGCAACCAAGAATGCAAACCATGAATTAAAACTGAGTAACAGAAAAGCAGCATATATCTCAAATTAGATTTATAACTGAATGGTAATCAAAAATAGAACTGACTGCTTCATGCTTAAATTATCAACTTTTTTCTTGTTAAACTAAAATCATTTTGCTCTGAACTATTATTTCTTTTCAGTCAGCACTTTAAATGCATTGGGTGGGTGGTACGTTTCTTAAAAGGAAGATTACATTTACCCTTAATTATAGATATGAGTGAGATCAGAGTACAACGAATGCTGCTTTCCTGGCTTATAATTAATTCATCTAATAGGTGAATGACCTTGAATTTCAGAGTTGGAATCTGGGAGAGAGAAAAAAAAAGAAATAGAAGGAAAAAAATCTCTGGGGAAGGCAAATGTGCCCCTGGATTCTTAGGGCTTTCTCTGATTTTGCGTCACTCCCATTACGTTGTGATCTGATATCAGACACAACATCTTGGGGGGATGTTGTAGAACAGAGAAAAGCAGTCTCAGATGAAACCAGATTAAGCTCATTTTCTGAACTATTGCCAAATGCTTGTGAGTCTAATTCATGTTTGGGTATTCTAATACTCACACAGCTGCAATTCCATTCTTTCATCACAAACCTAAGTGATGTATAGTGGCTTTGTGTGGCGAACTGACTCTATAAAGCCAGGAATTTTGGAAGGTTTTACATTAATATGAAAAGAAAATTCTGAACTATGTTAAATTTAAGAATACTGGGTATATGTATAGGTTCCCAATAGATTTTTCAGTGCTAAATGCAAAATTCATATTAAGAAAAATTAAAAATTACATTTGTTTAAAACTCTTAAAAAAAAAAAAAGCACAACTGAGGTCATTTCTACACAGCTAATTCTGCACCGAATTGGGTTTTCAAAGACACTGCTGAATAAGATTCCTAACAGCCACGGGGAAGTTTTTGCAAATCCCTGTCGAATAGCTGCTGCTGAATTTGCCATTTTGACCACAGAAGGGCCATTGCTGACTTACTATAGTAGCAGGAGGGGACGGTAATTTTGCTGCTGTTGGCACTTACTCTGCAACATAGAATATATCTTGCACCAAAGGGCAATGAAGAAGGCAGTATTTCCACCTGTCCACTTTTGAACTTCAAAGCTCAAAACTGAAGGTCAGTCAATGGACAGAGTCTTTAGTCCTGAACCTGAAGTTCCCAGAATGCACTTTTTTGGGTTTATTTTGATTTCTCTCCTATGCCTGGTTTCAACAAAGGAGAACTGGGAACATTTAGAAAGATAACTTTCATAATCAGGGTCTTAATAGATTGTTATTATGCTGTAGAGAAAAGTGGATTATTAAAATGATCAATTAGCAAAGGTTTTCTTTTAAGTACCTTTGATCAATGTTCTCTATTTCCACTGTAAAAGTGGAGTGCACACTGGATAAGTCAGAAGCGGAGTCTAAACCTCCTAAGAGAAAGGTCAGACACATCACCCAGAAAGCTCAGAAGCACACACAGCAAAATGACCTGGGGTCAGTTATGCAATTGCTCTAAACCCTATTTCCTCCGCTGTAAAAAGGGAGTAATAAAAGCTCTAGCACAGTGTCACCAGGAACACTGTATACAACATATGTAACATGTCCAGGAGAGCTGGTACATGGTCACCCTCCTTCCCTGTTCCTCCAACTCACAGTCCCATATTACAGTCCACTGAGGATTATGTAAACAATTCTTCAAGAGCTGGGAATAACTGTCAGTTAGTACACACTGAGATAATAATTTTGAAAAGACACTATAAAAAACTAAAACCCCAAAACCAGTTAAATAAACAGTGATGACATAGCATAACTGCCCAGAGTTATACTGGCAACAAGAAATGGCTAGTTTGGTTCCATATTTAATAAAGAAACTAGCCAACAATCAATCTCAACAATTTCAGCGTAGTGGCCATTTTCCTGAAATAGCCACAAGGACTCCTTCAAGGGCTCATTTAATTTTGCTTTTGCAAGCACAAGCAAACTGTGACTGCTAATTCAACTATACGTGACAACAAAACTAGTCAGACTAGGTATTGCCAGAGTAGATATGCGAAAACAAAAACATGTATTTGATACAATTTTATCAATCAAAATTGATGTTAAATTCAAACTCTTACTAGTATATTAACCACGTTCAAATTTTGTTTTCCTCCTAACTAGGCCAATTACCAGCATTTAATAAAATGTTGTAGTATTTACCAAGTGCTATTTAAAAAAATAAGTATCCCCCATAACATTACAAAAATAAATAAATGCAGTTCATCATTTTGGTTGGGAATGTACATAACTCCAAAAGAATACAAGTGATATTTTACAAATTTCTCTATTTGAGTAGTGATATTTCAACATATATTTAAAAATTCTAATATACTGTCCCTGTAAACACATCACCTATATTTAAATGTTATAATGTGATACAAAGGATGCCATGGTAATTATTACTTAATGTGTAACAGAGTAATAGTAAAATAAAAACTCATTCATTTTGTTATAGAAATTATAGCTGCCCGAAGGTTGGCAAGATTTATGCATTCACCTATTTGACTATCTCTCAACTTAAAAAGAACAAACAAACCTTATTTATTGTATACACTAAACTGAGGAGGTCTTTCTGTGGTTTCTGAAAATCCATTCTGGATTCCCATGTCATCTATTACATATTAAAAAGGGGATTGCATTTGTTAGTGAGATGGTAGACATTTAACTAAAAGGAAACACCAAAGTAATCAGCAACCTACAATAAAAGTAAGTTTGAAGAAATCTGATATAAACAATATAGGATTGAAGATAACTTACTTCTTTTCAGATTATGCTCCTTGTCAGTTGAGGAAGTTTATTTAATATATAATTTGGTAAGTATGCTATAATAACTACCTGCCTTAAAATGTTTCTCTTCAGCAATTTTGTTCCAGTGTAAAAATAGAACATATTGAGTAAGACCTGTTAGTATACCAGGGAATTAGCGCCACTTCTCATTCTATAAATATAAACATGTGGCTACAATAGATGTGCTAAAAAGTATAGTTGTCCAGGTTGCTACTTTTGTTAAATAAAAGAATATCAAACTGTCACATGTCAGTCTTCTTCTTATTGGGTGAGGAAGGTTCCACTTCAAGGTTGTTGTAAATGCTTTCCCCTCTGAGCAAGGATATATAAAAAACCATTTTCAGGTAGAGATTTCCTCCCAGAGGACAGGGACTGGGACCCCACTCATCCTGCTTACCCAGCACCTGGCATAGGTGCTCAATTAAACTCTGACAGCCAAGCCTAGAAGATTCACCAAAATAAACTATCCTGGTAATTGTCTGAACTTATAAATAAGGTGACAAGATTACCATGTAACACAAGAAAACTGAGGTTATTTAGAGAATCAGGAAATAGACCAAGAGATCATCCTGCAGTTACTTAAGCCCTGACTACCCTTCCAGAGTTCAGTGTAGCTTCTGCTTCAGTGGGTCAGCTTTCAATGTGCATTAAGAGGATCTCCCAAAGTTCTTTTTCTTGACTATATGACTTATCAAAAATGTGTGGTATAAAGACCAAACTAATTTATACACTAGTTAAAAGAGGAAATAACGTATTCGTATTTTAACTCCTGGTGAGCTTACACAGAGACCTGCCATTGCAATTGCTCACTCCATATTGCAATGAATTCGGAACATTGCTTCTGCTCAAATTGAGAACTTAAGTAACACTTCTAGATATTGTTAGCAAATTTCTATTCCATTAATCATTCCAACTACTGTTGCTCTAATAGTAGTAGGAGTAACAGCAGCAGCAGCATAGTACGAGGAGGAGGAAGAACGTGAAATCATAGTCATGGGAACTGTAAGAAGTATAGTAGTAGCAGCAGCTATTGCAATGGAGTGTCTGCCATGAGCCAGACACAGCTGCAGACCCTTTCCATACTAACAAGGCAGAAGATACAGCCCCATTGTACGCGAGGACATGAGCGTGGGAACGCTGCCTGACCCGTGTGGCTGGCAAGCAGCAGAGCCAGGATGGGAATTCGCTTAGGCTTGACTTCACAGCTGGTGCTTGTCTTCTCCCTCACACATGCCCTCCCTCTAGTCCTTACTCTTGGTTTTATTCTTGCCTTCACCCCAACCCTTAGGATGAGTCCATCTGTTTCTCTTCAGTTCATCTTAAAATCAAAAGCTCACCTCTCAAAACTACTTCGTAGGAGCCTCTAACTTAGTAGAGCAGAACATGCCTGCGTGGGAGTGCCACTTACCTCCTGGGTGACACTGGACAACGTGTCTAACCTCTGCAGACTGCAGGCTTCGTGCCTGGGAAATGCTGGCATAATCATACCTGCTTGTTGTGTGAATTAACTTAGATAATATGAAGTGCTTAGCAAAGTTCCCAGTACTTACTTAGCCTTGATAAGGAGCACTGTTATATACAGTATAGTGTATATATATAAAATATCTTACTATATGAGAATATTATGTAACATTGCTACATAAATTAGAATATAATGGGGTATATTACCATATCTAAGTATTATACGTAGTGTATTTTATACAAATTTGTAAGAGACCGAGGAAGGGTTAGGCTATAAAACAACAAGCCTTTTCAATGAAATCTCAGCTCATATCTCAGGTCTCCTGTCTGAGTCTCCCATTGCCTCTGCGTTGGCTCTCCACAGCCTCCTGGAACTCTCCACCCTTGATTTCCACAGGGTGGTCAGCTGTCTTCTATAAGGAAGTTCAAATTCGTTTTCTTTCTTTTTTTTGTTTTGTTATTTCTTTTCCCCAGTCTGCTCATTTCAGTCCTGTCACATTTCAGTCCTTTTCATTCTAGACTTTTCTTTCTACTTCATCTGAAAACAATCACATGTTGTAACAGTTCTCACAATGCATGCAAGGAAGTGTTTATTCATCATCTTCTAGTCAGTCTGGCAGTTTCTCAAGGCAGAAACTGAGCTTCAGTCATCTTTCTGGCATTTAGCACAGTAGGCCCTACTACACAGTATGTCCTCAATAACTGGTTAATTATCTATGGAGTATGCTTACTTGATTTCACCAATTATCATCATAAAGATAATCTCCACTATCTCTAGCCTAGTAGACATATAATCCCTCCACCTATATATTCAGCCTGGTCCTCAGCTTTTCCCCTGTACCTTTAGAGTGGTTTTTAAGAACACCCTATGAATGCTTCACTAAAAAAGCTAAAATGTGATCCTAAATATGTAAAAGTCACATATTTCCCACAAACATTCTGTAGCTTCCTAATTATGCTCTAAGGCAGTGGTTCTCAACCTTCCTAATGCTGCGACCCTTTAATACACTTCCTCATGTTGTGGTAACCCAACCATAAAATTATCTTCATTGCTACTTCATAACTGTAATTTTGCTACTGTTATGAATCGTAATGTAAATATCTGTGTTTTCTGATAATCTTAAGCGACCCTTGTGAAAGGGTCGTTCGGCCCCTAAAGGGGTCTCGACCCACAGGTTGAGAACCGCTGCTCTAAGGCCTTCAAAATATACTTGAGGAGAAAAGACACTGCAGAAAAGAGGAACAAAGACACAATGAGAAAAAGGAGGATGGTTTGGGGAGAGTTTTGAAAAGAACGGTTCCTCTGGGAACACAGCACATAAAACTGGCCAGGAAGAATAAAAAGAGCTGGCTCATAAATTACTCTCCTTAGTAGAGACAGCAAGATCTCTACACTTGATAGTTAGCACTGGGATTCTAATTTCCCAACTATGGACAGTAGGCTGGCTCAAGACAGAATCAAAAGGCAGCAGGTACTCAGTGTGCTTTAGTGGACTTATGGTTACAGAAATGGCCACAGTAGACTAGAGACAGAAGTAAGACAAGCAAGGCAACAACTTAAATACTTAGCTTCAAACACAACACAAAATTTTGATACATTTTTTCATAGGAAGTCATATGGCCTAAACTTCCTTAGACTATTGATTCACCAATCTGTCTGAACTCTCTGACTGGCCTAGTGTTTCCAGAATGGCACCACTAAGATCAATGGTCTAATAGAGGTCATCAAATACTTCCTTAAAGGGCCAGATAGTAAACATTTTTATTTTTTAGGCAACCATAAAGTCCTTCTCACAACTATTCAATTCTGCTGGTGCATCATGAACTCAGCCATGCATATTGTGTAGACGAATAGGTGGGGCTGTGCTCTAATAAAACTTTATCTATAAAAATAGGCCATGGGCCGGATTTGGCCCCAGGTCATAGTTTGCTGACTTTCTTTTCTAGGATGAAGGTGTAGTGTTTGTATAGGGCACATCCTCAAAGTTCAATTATTTTGTCAAGGTAAGAATGCCACAAAATTTTATGGAAGCCATCTGCACCCCTCACTCTCTCCTGCATCCCTGTTCCATTCTGAACGTTCATGTACTGCTGACAGAATTTAGTGTTCCAAAGCCCATAGCTACTCCTTTTCTTTTGCAGAAAAACCTAAACAAGCATGTCAAACTCGCGGCCAGCGGGCACGTGAACTGCTGGCTGCGAGTTTGACATGCCTGCACAAAATCTCACATCCTTCCCTCAAACTCGACCCCAGAGGCTTTGATCCACCTCGCAGGCCTCCCTTTCTTCTTCCTCACATTTAGTCCACGAGCTGCAATAAGTGCCAACTCTGAGCCAGCCAGTGGTCAGGCTGAGTGCAGAACCTCCTCATCCAAACCTTGCCTCAACGTAATCGAAGTACAGTGAGAGTCACAGGGAATCGGGGCTTCCCCAACCACCTTCTCTCTCATCTCCAGCCACTACCCACTTCAGAGTTTCAGCCTTGACCTCTGCAGCTTCCCATCAAAACAGTGACCTGCCCTGCTCTGAAATCCCATCCAGAACTCACTCAAGGAAATTCTTACTAGATAAATAGCCAGTCCCCAATCTCTCAGTTTACTCAATATTCACACACATATTTTATAAGCAACCGTCAATCTTTAGAATATGATATTTTAACAATGAACAACCAACTAACTTTGCAGATTTAAAAAAGAATTGTAAGTTTTAAGTTTCCTGATAGTAATTGCAGAGCATTTGTATCCACCTATAGTTTATCTTCAAAGATGAAGGAAGGTGTGTTTTATTAAGTGTCCCCATAATTCCTCATTCAAATATATTTAGATATTGAGCATCTGACACTGATTATCTGACCTAGTTCACAAGCCAGTTTAACAAAAATCATGACAGGATTCTGCAGCACAAACTCCTAAAACACCAAAGTAATCTCACATATCAACTTTTAAATGAACCAAGTATTTTAATCTTTCATATTTTGCCAAAAAGTACTTGAGCAAAATTAATCAATGACTCAAAATTAAATTAGACTTTTAATGTAAATACAAACAAAATGCTAAATAGACAAAAATGAGTGAGCAGAGAAAGAACATGAGATTATAAAATGATTCTAAATTTTATCTGGAAAACAAAATGCATGATAATTATAGCTAAGAAATATCTTTATGAAGAAGTTGGGAAACACTACTATCCTATCTAATAAAAGAACAAAATGCAAATTAACCATCACTTTGCTAGACCCACAAGCCACACCCACCAGCCATGACCACAGCCAATCTGGAGCAAGTATGCAAATTAACCCCAATCAAGATGGCTGCAGCCACAGAGTGAGAAGGAGGGAGGCTTGAGTTTCCCCAGCGATGGAGGAAGCCAAGCTTTCCACACATGCTGGCAGGCCCAGGCTTCCACTCAAGGCTACAAAATTTCAATTATAGAAGATAAATAAATCCCAACAAAAATGGTGGCAGCCATGGAGCTGGAGAGAGCAGGAGGCTAGGGTTGCCTCCAGCAATGGAGGAAGCCAAGCTTTCTGCACACCCTGGCCAGCCAAGGCCTCTGTTTAAGGCTCCTAAGTTTCAATTATAGAAGATCAATAAATCCCAACAGAAATCGCTGCCACCATGGAGCAGGCAGGAGGCTTGGCTTTGCTCCAGGCTACAAAGTTTCAGTTGTAGAAGATAAATAAATCCCAGATTCCAGGGTCTCTGCTTGGGTCGCTGAGGGGCATGGCTGACCTACAAACCACCACAGCCCACCCCATGCCCCAAGGGAACCCCCACCCTGATCCGGGATACCCTTCAGGGAAAACCAACCGGCCCCCACCCATGCACCAGGCCTCTACCCTATCCTATCTAATAAAAGAGTAATATTTATATTGACCATCACTCCAACACACAAGATGGCTGCCTCCATGAAGTCAAAGATCCTACCTCCATATGGACACAAGAAGGCCACAACCAGATGGCCAGGAGGGGAGGACAGGTGGGAGGGACCAGGCCTGCAAGGGAGGGCGGTTGTGGGTGATCAGGCCACCAGGGGAGGAAAGTTGGGCTGATCAGGCTTGTAGGAAAAAGCAGTTGTGGGTGACCAGGACTGCACGGGAAGGCAGTTAGGGGAAAACAGGCTGGCAGGTAAAAGTGGTTAGGGTCACTCAGGCAGGCAGGCAGGCAAGCAGTTGGGAGCCAGCAGTCCTGGAGTGTGAGAGGGATGCCCAATCAGGATCGGGCCTAAACGGGCAGTTGGACATCCCTCAAGGGGTCCCAGATTGGAGATGGTGCAAGCTGAACTGAGGGACACACATACCCCCCCTGTGCACAAATTTCATGTACCAGGCCTCTAGTATCCTATCTAATAAAAGGCTAATATGAAAATCAACTGAACAGCACAATAATGGGTCACTATGATGTGCACTGACCACCAGGGGGCAGACTCTCAATGCACGAACTGCTCCCTGGTGGTCAGTGAGCTCCCACAGCAGGAGGGCCACTCAGCCAGAAGCTGGGCTCATGGGTGGTGAGTGCAGTGGCAGTGGCAGGAACCTCTCCTGCCTCTGTGGCAGGTGGGCATTCCCCCAAAGGGTCCCAGATCCTGGACTGCAAGAGGACGCAGGCCAGGCTAAGGGAACTCCTTGGGCTGAGGGAACCGCCCTCCCCCCTCCTCCCCCACTGCCCAGTGCACAAATGTGCACCGGGCCTCTAATGTGTGTATATGTGTGCGTGTGTGTGTGTATATACATATATGTGTGTGTGTGTGTGTGTGTGTGTGTATATATATACATATATATACATATATATATATCTGCTTTAAGTACATTAATACAATTTGGTACTACTACAAAAGGACAGTCATAGCAATGGTTGTATAGAATGATTTATAATAAAAGTGTCATTAAATCAGTGAGGAAACAAAAAATTCTTTAATAAACAATATTAAAATTTTGCTTAGCTTTTAAAGAAAAAGAATTAGGTAGGTGTTTGCCTCACACACTTTATGCCAAGATGTATTTAAATGCAAAGGTTAAAATATAAAAGCAAAAGAGTAAACTAAGCCATTAAAAAAAACACACACACACACATTTTAAAGTAGAGATGACCTTTGTTAACCCAGATAAAACTATCACAAGTAGTTTAACAGGTATTTGAGAGTTTCCTATAGAAAACACTAGAAACAAACCTTTCAAAATAAATTTAAAGGGACAAGACCACTTGATTAATTTTTAAAAGTATACAACATGAACCGATTTTTAGTTTTTCATAGGCAGATTATGTTATTACTGACAACTTGCTAATGTTCATTGCAAAAAGGTAGAGAAGAGGATTAGACTCAGTGAACATGTAGCATCTCACTCTCCCGGCAGCCTCCCCATTGTGTTCACCTCCATAATCTCCGGGAGAAGCGCCATAGGGGCCTGCAGCGCTAGGGAGGGAGGAAGAACAATTTCGGACCAAGGTCTACGGCACAAAGCCGGGGACAGAGTTCAGTGACAACGCTGGTTTCTCAAGCCCTGCGTCAGCGACTGCTCTGACGCTCCCCAGGCAGCAGCAGGCTTTTCCAGAGACCAGCCTTCTTTCCACTAAATATTAGGCTTTGAGAGGCGCACAGGGAGAACTAAGCTGTTTTAGATGAAAGGTCCTGTTTCTAAACTTGCTTCAAAACATTTTTTAATCATATACATAGGCCTTCTTTATATTATATTGTTCAGTCTTACGTGAAATCTCAGAAGGACATAATTTACATGATAGGTTTATAATCCTTTAATAATAATAATAATAATAATAATAATAATAATAATTGCTTTATTTGTTAAAGTTGGCTTTTTTTCCTTCCAGAAAAGAATAGGTATTTAACTTTTTTTCATGGACAGGTCCATAATGCCTTGTCCTTCGTTTTGATATTCTAAAATCTCTGAAAAATTTTCTGCAGTTTTGTGACAAACCTGGCCTGAACTGATGTGAGGATCTCTGTAATCTCTTATATCCTCATAGGTGTGACTACGTACTCACATTTAGAAACAGGCATCTATTTAATTCTTGATGCTCCATGAGACTCCATGGGGGGAGGGAGTAATATAGAACATGTTACATATACCATATTAACTTCCTAAAATGCAAAAAAATAAAAATAAAAAATAATCCCTGAACTCTGAAATGTACATGGCTCCAAGGGTTCTGTGGCCTATAAAGTTCTTTTCCTATTGCACTACTAAAGCATGGTGTGAAAGAAAATTTACTACACCACCTTTTAATTACTTTTAAGTACTGTCAACACCTAAATCTATTTAAAGTAAAAGTGACTTTCAATTCCTTTAGAATATCCACACAGGGCCTGCTCCAGTGAGCAGCGTATGTACTTGAACATGTCCATCTAGCCCACCCTTCATAGATAACCAATGAGAGGCCATGAGACCTTTCTTCGTTGTTTCATGGTAATGATCTCTCTCCTGGAGAGCATTTTTATATGCAGAACTTTTAATCATATCTGTTAACATTTTCGGTTGTTTTGGTTTGTGTATTACTTAATTCGTTGGACACATTATAAGTTTCACTGCCATTCGAAAAAAGTTTTATGTACCCAAAAGTTTTAGTCAAACCTCCAGTTTTACCATGTGGTAGAGGCCAAGATCCACCTGCCTCCTAACCCATCGTGATCTTGGCCCTGAAATGGGTGCTGCACACTCAAAAACAAGTTCCTCTAAAGCAGGAGAGGGGAACGTCTGGCCTGCATGTCTTATAAGGCCCGAGAAATCATTGAGTTGAGTTAATTAAATGTTGACCCAATAGAGCAGGCTAATTCTTACGTTGATAATTCTGTACAGCCCTGGAATGGTGTTAAATATCCAAATGGCTCTTGGCAGAAAAAGGTTTCCCCACTCCTGCTCTGAAGTCTTACAGCACAAAGATCAAAGATTGTTAAGGGCAACTTAAAATAGACTAGGTGTGTGTGTGTGTCCACATATTTTATATGTACATATATTATTTTATATATTTACATTTGTTTATTTTTATACTGTCCCCATCCAAACACCTACAAACCAATCTGCCATCCTTCCTTCTTCTGCCAACACAGACAACAAAGCTCTTGCTACTTCTATCCCGTTGCCCAAAATGCCACAGGATTTGAGGGAATTATGACATGGCAAAAACTTTTCACAGTTCAGTCAAGTTTCGGGCTCCTATTCTTTAGAAAACGTGTATAACTCATAAGTTTATTCCTTCAATAAATAGCATTACATGTTCCAGGAACTGTTATAAGCAGGGGTATAAATCACAGTCCAATGTAAGTTTCACTTGTAGATGTGAAAGAAAATATGAATAAGTAAGTTAGTAGTTCTATAAGGCATTCTATATGATAAAAATATAAAATACAATACAAACCTGTAAAAATATGCAAGGGGAATGAATTATAGATTATCATACACCAGGTAAGATTTAATAAGGATCAAAACCTTCCTTAAATTAATTTGTATTGAATATTTTGCATCCTCCAATGAAATAATCAATAGATCCTAAAATCAGCAGGTGACAGATGATGAGAAACTTTATGATGGGGAGCAGACTGCAGCACAAGGATTCACTGATCAATCTAAGCATCATGATAAGAGAATGACCAAATATTATCTATCACTTCATATGAAGCAAAAGGATGTAAACAAGGTAACCCATGAAAAAAATAGATCCTACATCTTATGAAAACTTTAGATTCAACTATCATTTTACAGGAAATATAGAAAATCAGTCTAATCTAGATTGGGGATATAACTTAGAAAAAAAAATGGCCCAGATATAATATTAAAAAGGGGACAGAGGGGCAGAGTTACAGATTTTAATAAGATTTAAGAGACATGATAATCAAATGCAACAAGTTCCAACTATAAAAAAACATTTGCAAGACAAGCATCATGACAAACTCAGGATGCTATTAAAGTACCTTTAATAGTTTTGCTAGCTGTGGCTATGGAGCAGAAAGGAGGGGGCTTATTCATCAGAGAGGCTCCTGAAATACTTATAGGTGAAATAATATGCTATCTGGGTATTGCTCTAAAATATTTCAGAAAGATAAAGTGGAAGGGTTGCTATATAAAAAAGGTTGGGAAAATGACAATCCGTTGAAACTAGATGATGGATACATGCAAAATAGTTTTTGCAATTTTCTCGGTGTTTTGTGAATTTGAAAATTCCCATAATAAAAATGTTCTAAAAGTTTAATATGTCACCTAAACAAATTCTCCATGTTTTTAAATTTAAGGAGGAGATTGAACACCAGCAATGGGGTTAAAAGTTGCAGATCCCTCTAAGATTCATACTCCATCCTTTTCTTAGAGTCCCAGAAATTTTAAAACTAGCATAGAGGCAAAGTCCTTTGAGATCCTAGACTAAAGGCCAAGCAGATGGTCAGAGAAAGAACCAGAAGACCCTGATCAGAGAACTAGCTCCTAAAGTTGTCCTCGGCCCCTGTGCCAGGACGCTCAGCTCCTTTAAAAGTCAACCGAGGCCATGAACAGTCAGGGGCACACTGCAGCCCCTTGGGAGGAAACACACATTCTCACAAGCACATCAAACAACCAACCTCATCAACTCCCCCTGTGAATCATAATGCCCTCACACCTCACAGGTGGCTCTCCAGGAAATTTTAAAATATTCAAATACTCTAATTTTGGCAGCAAGGCAAAAAAAAAAAAAAAGAAAAGATATGGGGTGAGGGGAAGGGGGTGTGCAAAAGCCAGCAGCTAGATATTTTTTACACCAACATAAATAAAAATGTATTCATTAAGTTTCTTATAAAAGTCAACTTCGGCAGTTCACTGAACTGGGTTGGTTGGTTACTGCTCACATATCAGCTGTCAGTCTGCAGGAGAAAAGAGCTGTGCTTTTGTAGCTCTCAGAACATCTAAGTCAGCGGTTCTCAACCTGTGGGTCGCGACCCCTCTGGGGGTCGAACGATCCTTTCACAGGGGTTGCCTAAGACTATTGGAAAACACCTATTTCCCATGGTCTTAGGAACCAACACACCGCTCCTCGGTGTGGCAAAATGTAGCAATGTAGTTTACTGTTGTCATATGAAGACTGTTACCCATGCTACACCACAATTCAAGACAAAATTTCATTTATTTGTAATGAGAAATAAATATTTCACAATATATAATTACATATTGTTTTTGTGATTAATCACTGTGCTTTAATTATGTTAATTGTATAACAATGAAAATACATCCTGCATATCAGATATTTACATTACAGGTCATAACAGTAGCAAAATTAGTTATGAAGTAGCAACGGAAATAATTTTATGGTTGGGGGTCACCCCCACATGAGGAGCTGTCTTAAAGGGTCGCGGCATTAGGAAGGTTGAGAACCACTGATCTAAGTGTTTTCACTCAGCATGCAATGGACCAAAGTGCTGCCTCCCATACAGGGCTCCTCGCCTCCCCTGCTCATCCCTGGCACTGCCGAAGAATGCAGCCTACCCTGCTCATCCCTGGCACTGCCGAAGA